>CM059796.1:28187500-28682500 GCA_030435695.1 Brachymystax lenok tsinlingensis
AGCTTGATGATTATAGTATGAGTCATCCTCCCCAGCAGAAAGCGATCCCTGATAAGAGTGGGGGCAAACATCGGGCTACAGCTGCCATGAAGGAGCCCACAGTGCAGCACACGGGGGATGTCTTCTATGGCGGTATGGGCCCCCCGGCTCTGGAGTCTGCTCACAGGGTCGGGGAGCCTGGAGGCCTCGGCTCTGGGGTCTTCAACCCAGAGAAGGGGCCCCAAAGTCTGGCACATTATCAGCAGACTGCCTCTGTCAAATGGATGCATCAGGACCACGTCCAAGCCTCTGGCTGGTCTCAGGATGCTCCCGGGCCCCTGCCAACCAATTCATGGGGGCAGAACTTTAGCCCGTATATGGACGGCTTGAACAACGTTAGGGTCCAGATGGCCTTCCCCAAGGGGAGCCACGATGGAGGAGCTGCTCTGCAGATGGGGCCAGCAGAGAAGCAGGCTCCAGGTTCCATGGAAGTTTACAGGGAGGCAACCCAAGCCCAGGCCCAGGCTAGGGGCTTAGAGTGGGGGCAGCAAGCTGCGGCAGCCGCCATGCGCCCAACCCAGCTCCAGTCCTTCCAGCAGGGCCATAAGGGTGTAGATCTCCAGGTTCAGCCCCCCCATGCCCCCTCTCATCCCTCCATGCCACCAGGGTCCTTGATGCAGTCCATCCAGCTGCCGTTCGGACCCACCAAACAGCACCTTCCGTCTGGGTACTACCCGGTGTTCCAGGGGGGCACCAAGGTCATGCCCAACCTGAGCTACAATGAGCAGCCCAAAACCCAACAACAACACCAACTGATGCAGCTTCAGATGCAACAGCAGCAACAACATCAACAACAGCAGAAGCAGCAACAACAGTTACATCAGCAGCAGCATCATCATCATCATCAACAACAACAACAGCAGCACCAATTGCAGCAACAGCTCCAGCACCAAATGCAACAGTATTATGCGCAAAAAAGTGGCACCCTCAGGACAGCAACGCAGCAGCCGCTGAATCCGCAGTATCACAAGCAGCAACTACAACAGGAGCAGCGGCAACAAATGCACCAGCAGCAGCTGCAACCGCCACACAGTTTACCACCGCAGGAAATACTGCAGCCGCAGTCTCAGCAAAAGCAGCAGCCAAACCAACACTTCCTGAGTTATAACCAGCCCCCTGACAACTGTCCGTCTAGAGCTAGCCCCTCAACCCCTCAGAAGGACATGCCTCTGTCTGTGGAGACTCAGGGACTGGGACATACACCGGATGTAGAGACCCCGTCCACTGACCCATCAAGCACACCCTCTGACCCCTGCCCTCCAAAACTCACATCGGACCCCATGTCACCCTCCTCAGACGCATCTCCGGCTGCCCCCCGTCGTTCCCGCCGCCTCTCCAGAGACGGGCTATCACCACTCGTGGACCCTCCCTCACTATCCCCCTGGAACCAGACCTTCAGAGAGGTACCGCAGAACGGTGTGGTAGCCAGACTAGAAGGGGGGGAGAGACCGGGGCCGACTGGGGGGGTTATCCAGAGTACCCGCCGGAAAAGGAGGGCGTCGAAAGAGATCAATTTGGAGACTCTGGCCCAGAAGGCTTCCGAGAGGGAATCACTGCCCTCCTCCAAGATAGCCAAGGTTTGTTTACACTCTTGTTTAGTTCAACCAGGCCTAAAACCTGTTCCTAGTTCAACTCACATAGTGGCCTAGGGTACTCCAGTGGTCTAAGCCCCTGCGTCTGGATCACATGTACTGTGTACCACTGAAAGCATTGGTTTGAATCTTACCCCCTGCTCTAGCACCGTCCTCCTATCAACTTTCCTCTCTATCATCGGTCCAATAAACACAAAATACAAAAGGTGTGGGTCTGCCAGACTCCTTTAAAGAAACACACAAAAAACAATCATTCACGTAGACCTCTGAACAGCAAGTGTTCAAAATTGTCACTGTACTGAAATGCCTACACAATGGGCCAGGGAAATAAGAATGTTGATTGAGTTAAATGTATTTCCTGAAGGTAATAATAATGTGACTCCTGAATCCTACCACCCCTCCCCTGATTGGAGTAAATTAACAGACAACAATACTTTTACTGCTATTTTCGCTCACTTGTACAGTACATGCAGTTAAATAATTATACATATATTCCTAATTTCATCTTTCTGCAAGTGCTGAATTTTCACACACAGAGGCCTGATTATTGAATTTAGATTAGTTCCTCGGATGATGGGACAACTGATTGTTTCTTTCTCCTACTTTGCTGCCACCGTGACCACTACAACACTCTGTTCCTCTTCAAAGAGGAAGATCATGGTTTCTATGCAGGACTTCCCCTTATGCTGTACTTCTGTGAGAATAGAGTGATTCCTAGCCTTGCTGTCAGGAATTTATGATGTTGACATTTGCCTTAGGCACACCCACTAAAGAAGCTGCATTTTTTCAGAACTTGTTTTTTAAAGGCAAAACATGTTGATTATTGAATAAATCGTCAGAGAGGGGGAGTGGGAGAGAGACTGTGCTGGGCGCAGGCTGCAGGGAGAGAGACTGTGCTAGGCGCAGGCTGCAGGGAGAGAGACTGCTGGGCGCAGACTGCAGAGAGAGAAACTGTGTGCTGGGTGTGGACTGTTGAAGCAGCTACATGTCTGCACACCTCTACATTCCTCAGGGCTCTTCCTCCCCAGCCATTCAGCTGAACCAGGGAGGGGCTGCAGCTTGGAGCTGCTCCGGACTCTCCCTCCCCAGCCATTCAGCTGAGACAGGGAGGGGCCGCGGCTGCAGCCTGGAGCCTCTCCGGACTCTCCCTCCCCAGCCATTCAGCTGAGCCAGGGAGGGGCTGCGGCCTGCAGACTCCCACTCCTCCACACTCTCTCCCCAACCAGGTGCCTTAATAAAACAGTCCTACCACTGTTATTCACAATCCCAAGGTTGAGCTTCTTTTATTTTTTCAATATTTCTGAATCACAAGCCCAACTGCTGAGTTGGCCGTGTGGGGTGGAGTGGAGTTCAATGGTGCATCATTGAGATTTGAGGCATTTACTGGAGTCATTTGAATTAGATTTCAAATGTATTTCTCTGGCCTGGATGTAGTTGCTAATGTTGTGTATTTTCACTAGTAGCAGAATTTCAATACGTTTTGTAAGCTGACAGTAACCATTTGATGCTTATAAGTAACTGGTTGTTTATACGACGTGTGCAGTGCTTTCTTGATTCTATTTGTGAAACAGGATCTTGCGACACTGAAGACTGTCTGTGACATGCATACCTGCAGTCTGCTGCGGGGGGGTTTCATATCATTTGTCAAGCATGTAGAATGGAAAGTCTACTATTTGCCATATTTACTTCCACTTTCTATTCTACTCCCTTTACATATTATCTATAACATCTATATTATCTAAATCTATAATATCTATATTATCTCCTTTCTCTACTTATTTCTATCTCTGTTATTCCCTCCACCCCCCACCCCCTCCTGCCCTCTTTTTCTCTAGCAGCAGCAGCAGCAGGAGGGTCTTACGGGCAGACAGGCTGGCATGGTGCCCCTGGTTATCCCCGTGTCCGTGCCAGTGCGCCAGGGACAGACAGCCCTTCCGGGCACCTGGCCTCACGGACGCCCCCCGGGCCAGCACGCCTTGCTCCCGCCCCAGCCCCAACACAAGCCCTCGGTCATTGTAGCGAGCCGCCGCTCACTGAGGAACTCCCTCTCAGAGAGCTTCAGCCAGGTAGGTCCTGTGGCATGCAGACCTTGGCTGTATTCATTAGGCAAGGCGTAGTAAAAATGTTTTGCAGCATTTTAGTGTTCCTTGTTGGACAGGTTCACATAGTTCCTCACTGTTTTCTTCTGTTTTGGTGCCTAATGAACACAATCTAGAGTTCAAATAGTATTTGCTTTCTTTCACATACTTTGAGTGTTTGATTGAGCCTGCCTGGAGTTCCAGGTGGACGGGGGTTTGCCTTTTTTAGACTATTCTGTGTGTTCCGTTGTGCCAGCCAGGCAAGCTCGATCAAGCGCAGTTGAAGTATATGAAAACAAATATATAATACTATTTGAACCCAGATATGATGACCTGCTGGGGGGACATTAACTCCACAATGGGTTGGGTTGTCATGTGCTATCATTCAATAGTGTTATTGACTGTACGTTTGTTTATCCCATGTGTAACTCTGTGTTGTTTTTGTTGCACTGCTTTGCTTTATCTTGGCCAGGTTGCAGTTGTAAATGAGAACTTGTTCTCAACTGGCCTACCTAGTTAAATAAAGGTGAAATAAAAAAATAATAATTATAAATAAAATAAAAAATAGGACTCAATAGAGCAAATTTGATGTAGAGGCCAAAAACATTCAATGTTGTTTCACAACTTTATTATTCAGCGACTTCATTAATCCCGCTGGTGACTTCCCCACACAAGTCATAATCTCTCTCCCGCCTTCCACTGAACCAATGCAGTTGGTTGTTTGTCCTTGTCATTCTCTGAAATATCACTGAACTCCTCACAATCATCTCACCCAACCAGGACGTGGAGGGCAACGCTGGTCAGGACGACGATGGGAAATTAGCCAAGCACAAATGGCGGCCTCGTCCCGAGCCCCTCTTCATCCCGCCACCCAAACCGGCCACGTTCATCGCCCCCTCGGTCTACTCTGCCATCACTCCCTACCAGAGCCACCTGCGGTCGCCCATCCGCCTGCCCGACCACCACTTCACCCTGCCGCCCTACACCCCGCCGCCCATCCTGTCTCCGGTGCGCGAGGGCTCTGGTCTCTACTTCTCCACCTTCCTGTCTTCCATCGCTGCCAGCAACCAGACCCTGCAACCACCACCTAGCACGCCCAAGTCGGCCTCGCGCAGCCTTCTGCGTTCAGTAAGTCCCCCTCTATTTTTATTACGTTCCTATGCACTGCATGCATCCTTGTCACAATGTATTTCTCTTGTCAGTAGTCCAGGGCTGGTGAAGGCTGGTTTCCCTGAGAGTAGTTTTCAAGGGAGAAATCGCTATTGAACATTGAAACCGGCGCTTAAAGTGTAGGATGCATCACAAATGGCACCCCATTCCCTATGTAGTGCATGACTTTTGACCAAACCAGTGCCATTAGGAACGTATGCCCACAGTCCTCCAGAGGTAAATGGCCCCATGACTTTCTTCATTCTGAGATCAGATCAAGTTCTATAGTCTCTCTACCTCTATCCAGATGGTCTCTCTGTCTCTCTGTCCTCTCTGTTCTATATACCTCTGTCCAGATGGTCTCTCTGTCTCTTTTTCCTCTCTGTTCTATATACCTCTGTCCAGATGGTCTCTCTGTCTCTCTGTCCTCTCTGTTCTACAGTGAGAGAAAAAAGTATTTGATCCCCTGCTGATTTTGTATGTTTGCCCACTGACAAAGAAATGATTAGTCTATAATTTTAATCGTAGGTTTATTTGAACAATGAGAGACAGAATAACAACAACAAAATCCAGAAAAACACATGTGAAAAATATTATAAATTGATTTTCATTTTAATGAGGGAAATTGTTATTTGACCCCCTCTCCATCAGAAAGATTTCTGGCTCCCAGGTGTCTTTTATACAGGTAACAAGCTGAGATTAGGAGCACAATCTTAAAGGGAGTGCTCCTAATCTCAGTTTGTTACCTGTATAAAAGACACCTGTCCACAGAAGCAATCAATCAATCAGATTCCAAACTCTCCACCATGGCCAAGACCAAAGAGCTCTACAAGGATGTCAGGGACAAGATTGTAGACCTACACAAGGCTGGAATGGGCTACAAGACCATCACCAAGCAGCTTGGTGAGAAGGTGACAACAGTTGGTGCGATTATTCGCAAATGGAAGAAACACAAAAGAACTGTCAATCTCCCTCGGCCTGAGGCTCCATGCAAGATCTCACCTCGTGGAGTTGCAGTGATCATGAGAACGGTGAGGAATCAGCCCAGAACTACACGGGAGGATCTTGTCAATGATCTCAAGGCAGCTGGGACCATAGTCACCAAGAAAACAATTGGTAACACACTACGCCGTGAAGGACTGAAATCCTGCAGCGCCCGCAAGGTCCCCCTGCTCAAGAAAGCACATATACATGCCCGTCTGAAGTTTGCCAATTAACATCTGAATGATTCAGAGGACATCTGGGTGAAAGTGTTGTTGTCAGATGAGACCAAAATGGAGCTCTTTTGCTTCCTATGACCCCAAGAACACCATCCCCACCGTCAAACATGGAGGTGGAAACATTATGCTTTGGGGGTGTTTTTCTGCTAAGGGGACAGGACAACTTCACCGCATCAAAGGGATGATGGACGGGGCCATGTACCATCAAATCTTGGGTGAGAACCTCCTTCCCTCAGCCAGGGCATTGAAAATGGGTCGCGGATGGGTATTCCAGCATGACAATGACCCTAAACACACGGCCAAGGCAACAAAGGAGTGGCTCAAGAAGAAGCACATTAAGGTCCTGGAGTGGCCTAGCCAGTCTCCAGACCTTAATCCCATAGAAAATCTGTGGAGGGAGCTGAAGATTTCCGTTGCCAAACGTCAGCCTCGAAACCTTAATGACTTGGAGAAGATCTGCAAAGAGGAGTGGGACAAAATCCCTCCTGAGATGTGTGCAAACCTGGTGGCCAACTACAAGAAACGTCTGACCTCTGTGATTGCCAACAAGGGATTTGCCACCAAGTACTAAGTCATGTTTTGCAGAGGGGTCAAATACTTATTTCCCTCATTAAAATGCAAATCAATTTATAACATTTTTCACGTGCGTTTTTCTGGATTTTTTTGTTGTTATTCTGTCTCTCACTGTTCAAATAAACCTACCATTTAAAATTATAGACTGATAATTTCTTTGTCAGTGGACAAACGTACAAAATCAGCAGGGGATCAAATACTTTTTTCCCTCACTGTATATACCTCTGTCCAGATGGTCTCTCTGTCTCTCTGTCCTCTCTGTTCTATATACCTCTGTCCAGATGGTAGCGTCCTAAATGTGCTGTGTTCATTTGTGTTCTACAGCCAGCTCTACAGACATCACGCCCCCCAGTCCTCCCTTTGATCACCGATGCCACACCTGTCAGCTTTGAACCGTGAGTACAAACCTCTGTAACACTGGACTCCGGTATAATGCATTATGATGCAGTTCTAATATATATGCCATTTAGCAGACACTTTTATCCAAAGCGGCTTACAGTCATTTTACATATGGGTGGCCCCAGGAACTAAACCCACAATCTCTCTCGCTCCACCCACTCTCTGTCTCCCTCGTTCTCCCCACCATCTACCTCCCTCCGACCTTCCCTCCCTCTCCCCACCCCCAGGCGTATTAACATTGGCCTGAAGTACCAGGCGGAGGTACCAGAGCTGCAGTGTGACCTCTCGCTGACCCAATTTGACCAGCACAAGGCTGACCTGGTCTGGCTCCCCATGAAGGAATCCCTGCTACGCCACGCAGAACAGGAGACCGGTAACTACGCTGCCTCTTACTCAAAGCTATAGTAATCTAATACCGTTTTCACAGAATAGGGCCAACCCGAACCATACTGTACTGGCATGGTTCCAGAAACTATGTTGAATGCATAGTCAGGCCAGCTCAGTACAGCTTGGCTCGGCTCAGCTCGGCATGGCTCTGTAGTGTGAGGAATACAGAGCTGACTTTAAAAAGTTTTTGTATGAAAGTCAAAGTACGCACATTTGAACAACTTGGGCTGTAATGTCCTGAAGTAGTGCAAAATGTCTCTTTTTATGTCTTTCTCTACTTGCTCTCTCTCTTTCTTTCCCTCTCTCTTTCTCTCCCTCCGTCTTCCTACCTCAACTGCCTCACTCTCTCCCCCTAGTGGACGACCTGATGAGCTTGGCCTGCTCCAGCGCTCTGTACGGCGGAGGCACCAATCAGGAGCTGGCCCTCCACTGTCTGCATGAGTGTGGGGGCAATGTCCTTGTGAGTAGAGTGACTCACCCAGTGATTTAACATTATGCTGTCTCCCGTCTTTCGCTATAATCCCCTCTGTGGCAAATTTTACTAGAGCCTTATGGCCCCTGGTCAAAATAGTGCACTAGATAGGGAATAGTGATGAATTGTGTTGCTCTCCCCAGGAGACCCTGGCGTTCCTGCTGCTCAAGGAGCCCGTTTTCTTTGATGGCCACCACCTGGCGGACTATCACTACTCAGGTGGGGAAGCCATTTTGTTTCCTCAAGTGCTTCTTCCTCCGCTTGTTAAAGGGGAAATGGAGGGGGTGCCATTCATTCACTCCCAAATTCCTCACACACACACACACACACACACACACACACACACACACACACTGTGAGGCCTCATTGACAGAATGGTGAATAATTCCCCCCCAGGATCAGACAGTTGGACTCCCTCAGAGAAGCGCTACTTCAACAAAGGCATCTCTACCTACAGGAAGGACTTCTTCATGGTGCAGAAACTGGTATGCTCACTTCTAACCAGGCCATGTCGGCCATGACGGTTTCACCACATGGCATGAATCAGTACCACCTGGGAAAACAGTGGGAATACTATAATAAATGAATAACCTTTTAATAACTGTCTGTATTTGTGTCTGTGTGCGTGTGTGTTTTGTCTTTCCGTATACAGGTGCAGACAAAGACAGTGGCACAATGTGTGGAGTTTTACTACATGCATAAGAAACAGGTGAAGATCAGTCGCAGTGGAACCGTTACCTACGGACCTGCAGACTCCCCAGCAGATAGACACACAGAGGCAGTAGTGGATGTCAAGGTAAGGCTTTAGATAATGAAAACAAATAAACGCAGCAAAAACATAAATGACCTCTCACTGTCAACTGCGTTTATTTTCAGCAAACTTAATGTGTAAATATTTGTATGAACATAACAAGACTCAACAACTGAGACATAAACTGAACAAGTTCCACAGACATGTGAATAACAGAAATTGAATAATGTGTCCCTGAACAAAGAGGGGGTCAAAATCAAAAGTAACAGTATCTGGTGTGGTCACCAGCTGCATTAAGTAATGCAGTGCATCTCCTCCTCATGGACTGCAGATTTGCCAGTTCTTGCTCTAAGATGTTACCCCACTCTTCCACCAAGGCACCTGCAAGTTCCCAGACATTTATGGGGAATGGCCCTAGCCCTCACCCTCTGATCCAACAGGTCCCAGACGTGCTCAATAGGATTGAGATCCGGGCTCTTCATGCTGGAGGGTCATGTCAGGATGAGCCTGCAGGAAGGGTACCACATGAGGGAGGAGGATGTCTTCCATGTAACGCACAGCATTGGGATTCCCTGCAATGACAACAAGCTCAGTCCGATGATGCTGTGACACACCGCCCCAGACCATGACGGAACCTCCACCTCCAAATCAATCACGCTCCAGAGTACAGGCCTCGGTGTAACGCTCATTCCTTCAACAATAAACGAGAATCCGACCATCACCCCTGGTGAGACAAAACCGCGACTCGTCAGTGAAGAGCACCTTTTTGCCAGTCCTGTCTGGTCCAGCGACGGTGGGTTTGTGCCCATAGGCAACGTTGTTCCCGGTGATGTCTTGGGAGGACCTACCTTACAACAGGCCTAAAAGCCCTCAGTCCAGCCTCTCTCAGCCTATTGCGGACAGTATGAGCACTGATGGAGGGATTGTGCGTTTTTTGGTGTAACTCGGGCAGCTGTTGTTGCCATCCTGTAACTGTCCTGCAGGTGTGATGTTCAGATGTACCGATCCTGTGCAGGTGTTGTTACACGTGGTCTGCCACTGCGAGGATGATCAGCTGTCCATCCTGTCTCCCTGTAGAGCTGTCTTTGGAGTCTCACATTGCAATTTATTGCCCTGGCCATGTCTGCATGCCTCCTTGCAGCATGCCTAAGGCACGTTCACGCAGATGAGCAAGGACCCTGGGCATCTTTATTTTTGTGTTTTTCAGAGTCAGTAGAAAAGCCTCTAGTGTCCTAAGTTTTCATAACTGTGACCTTAATTGCCTACCGTCTGTAAGATGTTAGTGTCTTAACGACCGTTCCACAGGTGCATGTTCATTTATTATAAAACAAATCGTTCATGAGTACGTAAAAAAATACATTTACATTACAAAATAACATTTTATTAAGATTACCATTTATTGTGTTATTTGTCTCTTTTTCACAGAGCTCTCAGGGATCAAAACCAAGTCAGGAAGAAGTTGACAGGAAGTGGGAAGGGTCATGTGACAGGGGTCAAGTTGGCAACCAGTCGAAGGTTACTCAGACACTACAGGCTCATGACAATGTAAGTGCATATTTTCACTTGGAAGTTATGTTTTTTAAATGATTTTTAAATTTATTTTATTTTTTATTTCACCTTTATTTAACCAGGTAGGCAAGTTGAGAACAAGTTCTCATTTACAACTGCGACCTGGCCAAGATAAAGCAAAGCAGTTCGACGCATTAAACAACAGAGTTACACATGGAGTAAACAAACATACTGTCAATAATACAGTAGAAAAACAAGTCTATATACAATATTTGCAAATTAGGTAAGATAAGGAAGGTAAGGCAATAAATAGGCCATGGTGGCGAAGTAATTATAATATAGCAATTTAACACCGGAATGGTAGATGTGCAGTAGATGAATGTGCAAAGTAAAAATACTGGGGTGCAAAAGAGCAAGATAAATGAATACGGTAGGGGATGAGGTAGTTGGTTGGGCTATTAACAGATGGGGTATGTACAAGTGCAGTGATCTGTGAGCTGCTCTGACAGCTGGTGCTTAAAGCTAGTGAGGGAGATAAGTGTCTCCAGTTTCAGTGATTTTTGTAGTTCGTTCCAGTCGTTGGCAGCAGAGAACTGGAAGGAAAGGCGGCCAAAGGAGGAATTGGCTTTGGGGGTGACCAGTGAGATATACCTGCTGGAGCGCGTGCTACGGGTGGGTGCTGCTATGGTGACCAGCGAGCTGAGATAAGGCAGGGCTTTACCTAGCAGGGACTTGTAGATGACCTGGAGCCAGTGGGTCTGGCATACACTTCGCAGTGGTGGGTGGTATAAGAGGCTTTGGTGACAAAGCGGATGGCACTGTGATAGACTGCATCCAGCTTGCTGAGTAGAGTATTGGAAGCTGTTTTGTTGAGATGTTTAATGTGAGTCTGGAAGGAGAGTTTACAGTCTAGCCAGACACCTAGGTATTTGTAGTTGTCCACATATTCTAGTTCAGAGCCGTCCAGGGTAGTGATGCTAGTCGGGCGGGCGGGTGCAGGCAGCGAACGGTTGAAAAGCATGCATTTGGTGTCGTCTGCATAGAGGTGGATCAGAGAATCACCAGCAGCAAGAGCGACATCATTAATGTATACAGAGAAGAGAGTCAGCCCAATAATTGAACCCTGTGGCACCCCCATAGAGACTGCCAGAGGCCCGGACAACAGGCCCTCCGATTTAACACACTGAACTCTGTCTGCAAAGTAATTGGTGAACCAGGCGAGGCATTTGAGAAACCAAGGCTGTTGAGTCTGCCGATAAGGATGTGGTGATTGACAAGAGTCGAAAGCCTTGGCCAGGTCAATGAATATGGCTGCACAGTAATGTCTCTTATCGATTGCGGTTATGATATCGTTTAGTACCTTGAGCGTGGCTGAGGTGCACCCGTGACCAGCTCGGAAACCGGATTGCACAGCGGAGAAGGTACGGTGAGATTCGAAGTGGTCAATGATCTGTTTATTAACTAGGCTTTCGAAGACTTTAGAGAGGCAGGGCAGGATGGATATAGGTCTATAGCAATTTGGGTCTAGAGTGTCACCCCCTTTGAAGAGGGGGATGACCGCGGCAGCTTTCCAATCTTTAGACACGAAAGAGAGGTTGAGCAGACTTGTAATAGGAGTTGCAACAATGGCGGTGGATAGTTTTAGAAAGAGAGGGTCCAGATTGTCTAGCCCAGCTGATTTGTACGGGTCCAGGTTTTGCAGTTCTTTCAGAACATCTGCTATCTGGATTTGGGTGAAGGAAAAGCTGGGGAGGCTCGGACAAGTAGCTGCGGAGCTGTTGGCCGGGGTTGGGGTAGCCAGGAGGAAAGCATGGCCAGCCGTTGAGAAATGCTTGTTGAAATTTTCGATTATCCTGGATTTATCGGTGGTGACCGTGTTACCTAGCTTCAGTGCAGTGGGCACCTGGGAGGAGGTGCTATTGTTCTCCATGGACTTGACATTATCCCAAAACTTTTTGGAGTTAGAGCTACAGGATAAACATTTCTGTTTGAAAAAGCTAGCCTTTGCTTTCCTGACTGACTGCGTGTATTGGTTCCTGACTTCCCTGAACAGTTGCATATCGCGGGGACTATTCGATGTTATAGCAGTCCGCCACAGGATGTTCTTGTGCTGGTCAAGGGCAGTCAGGTCTGGAGTGAACCAAGGGCTGTATCTGTTAGTTCTACATTTTTTGAAAGGGGCATGCTTATTTAAGGTGGTGAGGAAGTTGCTTTTAAAGAACGACCAGGCATCCTCGACTGACGGAATGAGGTCAATATCCTGCCAGGATACCCGGGCCAGGTCGATTAGAAAGGCCTGCTCGCAGAAGTGTTTTAGGGAGCGTTTGACAGTGATAAGGGGTGGTCGTTTGACCGCGGGCCCATAGCGGATGCAGGCAATTAGGCAGTGGTCGCTGAGATCCTGATTGAAAACAGCAGAGGTGTATTTGGAGGGCAAGTTGGTCAGGATAATATCTATGAGGGTGCCCATGTTTACAGATTTAGGATTACCTGGTGGGTTCCTTGATGATTTGTGTGAGATTGAGGGCATCTAGCTTAGATTGTAGGACTGCCGGGGTGTTAAGCATATCCCAGTTTAGGTCACCTAACAGAACGAACTCTGAAGATAGATGGGGGCAATCAATTCACATATGGTATCCAGGGCACAGCTGGGAGCTGAGGGGGGTCTATAGCAGGTGGCAACAGTGAGAGACTTATTTCTGGAGAGATTAATTTTTAGAATTAGAAGTTCAAACTGTTTGGGCACAGACCTGGAAAGTATGACAGAACTTTGCAGGCTATCTCTGCAATAGATTGCAACTCCTCCCCCTTTGGCAGTTCTATCTTGGTGGAAAATGTTGTAGTTGGGTATGGAAATCTCAGAATATTTGGTGGTTTTCCTAAGCCAGGATTCAGACACGGCTAGGACATCAGGGTTGGCGTAGTGTGCTAAAGCAGTGAGTAAAACAAACTTAGGGAGGAGGCTTCTGATGTTAACATGCATGAAACCAAGGCTTTTTCGATTACAGAAGTCAACAAATGAGAGTGCCTGGGGACACACAGGGCCTGGGTTTACCTCCACATCACCCGAGGAACAGAGGAGGAGTAGGATGAGGGTACGGCTAAAGGCTATCAGAACAGGTCGTCTGGTGCGTTGGGAACCGAGAATAAAAGGAGCAGATTTCTGGGTGTGGTAGAATAGTGTGCAGACATGGGTGTGGTGGGGGTGAGGGTACAGTGGAGGTAAGCCCAGGCACCAAGTGATGATAAGAGTGGTTGCATCTCTGGAGGTGCTGGTAATACTGGGGGAGGTCACTGCATGTGTGGGAGGTGGGACAAAGGAGGAATCTGAGGCATGTAGAGTGGGCCTAGGGGCTCCACTGTAAACTAAAACAATGATAACTATCCTAAACAACAGTAAACAGGGCATATTGACATTTGAGAGAGACAAAGTGAGGCATAAAGCAAACACAGGTGTTGATTGGGAGAGCTAGCTAAGACACAATGGGTAAGACCACAACAGATAATCAGCTAAGATAACAACAACAGGTAAACTGGCAATGAATGGGCAAAAAGGGTTGGTTAGCTACACACAGGGCCTGAGTAGCGGCTGGGGGCGACAGATAAACAAAATGGAGTACTGTGATTAATGAGTAGTCCAGCAGGCATCAGCTATGTAGCCGAGTGATCATAGGGCCTGGTTCAGGGCTGGGTCACTCGGCAGCTAGCTAGCTGTGGAGATCAGGTGTAGTGGTCCAGGGTTTACGGCAGGGATCCGGCGTTGTAGTGGAGAAACAGTCCGATGGTGGCAGGCTGGCGAGTGTTATCCAGGCTAAAAAGGGCTGCTGTCTGCAGAAGGTAAATGCCGCTAACAGTGACTCAATACCTAGTAGCTAATTAGCTGGCTAGCTTCCGATGGAGTTATGTTTACAAAGGTCTAAAGAATTGCGGTTCCGTAACACATTGGGTGAGTCAGGTTACCGGAATGTATATTTAATATAAAAAATAGAAAAGAGATTGAAAATAAATTAGAAATATATACGAAAAATACAAAAGTACACAAGGGGACGAACAAAAACACATCTGCACTGCTACGCCATCATGAAATCTCATTGTACCATGTTTAAATCTATCCCATATCTATATATACTTGGTATCATATGTCCTTTGACCAATGATTCACCAACAGGACAGTACAACACTGGTATAACAGACTTATTCACCAACAGGACAGTACAACACTGGTATAACAGACTGATTCACCAACAGGACAGTACAACACTGGTATAACAGACTGATTCACCAACAGGACAGTACAACACTGGTTTAACAGACTGATATACCAACAGGACAGTACAACACTGGTATAACAGACTGATTCACCAACAGGACAGTACAACACTGGTATAACAGACTGATATACCAAACAGGACAGTACAACACTGGTATAACAGACTGATATACCAAACAGGACAGTACAACACTGGTTTAACAGACTGATATACCAAACAGGACAGTACAACACTGGTTTAACAGACTGATTCACCAACAGGACAGTACAACACTGGTTTAACAGACTGATATACCAAACAGGACAGTACAACACTGGTACTTTCTTGAAAAAAATGGCGCAGACAGAGGGCTGCCGTGCTTCTAGCTCTAAGGAAACTTTGCAGTATTATTTTTTAAATAAATGTGTTATTTATTTTTTACACGCATTTCGCTACACCTGCAATAACATCTGCTAAACACGCGTATGTGAGTAATACATTTTGATTTGATTTGGTATTATAGACTAACACAACGGTGTAATGTTTGACCCACCAGACAGGAGCAGTGCTAGGGCACAGGGACCATGATGCTGTACACAAGGTTGGTCCTCCCCATCCAACCCCTCCCTCTGCAACCAGAAAACCTCGTCCCGAGGCGGGGAAGAAGAGCAGAGCGCCCCCAAAGCCCCCTGGCGACCCAGAGGGCGTGTTCCCCTGCAAGAAGTGTAGCAGGTCAGTGTGTGTGTGTGTGTCCCTGTAAGATTGTTTAGATGATCTGCAAACAGATAGACATTTTCTAACATTAATACTTTTCCCCACCAGTTTTTAATTGAGTGAAAGATAACAGTTAAAGACAGGGATTGACCAAGAGTGTTATAAACCAGGCATCTCTCTTAGAGACCAGTGTGGCAACAATGGAGACAATAGCCATTGGTGGCGTTTCAGGTTGTCTTAGTTACAGTTGCGCTGCACAGGTAATTAGATCTTACAACACCTGGAGAAGAGTTTACATCTCAGTAACCACATTGATATGCTTTAGCAATCTTCTGAGATGCACAACTGCAAAAATAGGTGACCTGGAACGTCACCTGTGTGGCTGTAGGTTCCATCAGAGCCATAGGTCTCTCTCTCTATATAGCTCTCTGGGTTCAACTGTTCATGTATCTATCTGACCTTTGACCTCCAGGGTGTTCTACAAGGTGAAAAGCCGCAGCGCCCACATGAAGAGCCACGCTGAGCGGGAGAAGAAGGAAGCCGCACTCAAACTCAAAGAGGAGGAGGAGCGGGCGGTTGAGGCGGAGGCACGGGCCAGGGAGGCAGCAGAGGTTATGCAGAATGGGAACGGGGGTGGGAATGGAGTAGGAGAACAGGATGAGGTCAGTGATGAGGATGTGCCTTCAGAGACAGAAGATGAAAAGGACGAGGACTGGCAGTGAGAGAGGGGAGGAATGGGGGCTTGAGAGGGAAGGCAAGACATATCCCACTCCCGGAAAACAAACGAGTACAAATAATCTTTGTACCTGAAGCAATGAGATTGAGTATGGAGGCGTTACAGGTCGTCATTATTACAGACGTGCAGCACAGATGATCAGATCTAAGGAACCACATTTACACAGCCTTCAGAAAATATTCACATTTTGTTGTGTTACAACCTGAATTCAAAAATGGATTACATTTATTTTTCTCACCCATCTACACACAATACCCCATAATAACTAAGTGAAAACATGTTTTTAGAAATATTTTTAAATGTATTGAAAATGAAATACAGAAATATCTCACTTACATAAATATTCACACTTCTGAGTCAATACATGTTAGAATCACCTTTGGCAGTGATTACAGCTGTGAGTCTTTCTGGGTAAGTCTCTTAGAGCTTTGCACACCTGGATTATACAATATTTGCACATTATTCTTTTAAAAATTCTTCAATCTTTGTCAAGTTGGTTGTTGCTCATTACTAGACAGCCATTTCCAAGTCTTGCCATAGATTTTCAAGATGATTTAAGTCAAAACTGTAACTAGGCCACTCAGGAACATTCAATGTCGTCTTGGTCAGCAACAGATTATTGTCCAGCCTTTCTCTCTAGGATTTCTGTTTCTTGTCATCCTAAAAAAAAACTTCCTAGTGACAAGTATATCCATAACATGAATTATGCAGTCACCACCATGCTTGAAAATATGAAGTGGTACTTAGTGATGTGTTGTTGGATTTGCCCCAAACATTACACTTTGTATTCAGGACAAAGTTAATTTCTTTGCCACATTTTTTGCAGTTTTACTTTAGTGCCTTATTGAAAACAGGATGCATGTTTTTGGAATATTTTTTATTCTGTACAGGCTTCCTTCTTTTCATTCTGTCATTTAGGCTAGTATTGTGGAGTAACTACAACGTTGTTAATCCATCCTCAGTTTTCTCCTAACAATCAATCAATCAATCAATCAAATGTATTTATAAAGGACTTCTTACATCAGCTGATGTCACAGAGTGCTGTACAGAAACCCAGCCTAAAACCACAAATAGCAAGCAATGCAGGCGTAGAAGCCCGGTGGATAGGAAAAACTCCCTAGAAAGGCCAGAACCTAGGAAGAAACCTAGAGAGGAACCAGGCTGTGAGGGGTGGCTAGTCCTCTTCTGGCTGTGCCGGGAAGAGATTATAACAAAACATGACCAAGATGTTCATAGATGACCAGCAGGGTCAAATAATAATCACAGTGGTTGTCGAGGGTGCAACAGGTCAGCACCTCAGGAGTAAATGTCAGTTGGCTTTTCATAGGCGATCAACAGCCATAACACAGCCATTAAACTCTGTAACTGTTTTCAAGTCACCATTGGCCTCATGGTGAAATACCTGATCAGTTTCCTTCCTCTCCAGCAACTGAATTAGGAAGGACGCCTGTACAATAACTTGCTCAAAGGGAAATTCAATGTCTACATTTATTTTAAATTTAAACCGTCTACCAATAGGTGCCCTTCTTTGCGAGGCATTGAAAAACCTCCCTGGTCTTTGTTGTTTAATCTGAGTTTGAAATTCACTGCTCAACTGAGGGACCTTACAGATAATTGTATGCGTGGGGTACAGAGATGAGGTTGTCATTCAAAAATCATGTTTAACACTATTATTGCACACAGTGAGTCCATGCAACTTATTTTGTGACTTGTTACTCCTGAACATATTAAGGCTTTCCTTACATAACAAAGGGGTTGAATACTTATTGACTCAAGACATTTCAGCTTGTCAATTTTAATTATTTGTGAAAATTTCTAAAAACATAATTCCGCTTTGACATTATGGGGTATTGTGTGTAGGCCAGTGACACAATCTCAATTTAATCAATTTTAAATTCAGGCTGTAACAACAAAATGTGGAAAAAGTCAAGGGGTGTAAATAGTTTCTGAAGGCACTGTATATGATATAGCAAACTTCGTAAATGCCCGGCGCAACCTGCAACGTCCATGTTGTCTCACATCAGTGCCACAACTTGTCTTGCTTTTAATCGCTTTTCACACTCCACATATTTCAATTTTTTTTTAAAGCGTTTATTTTTCACAAGGAAATGTGAAAGGATTTGTAAATGCACTGTATTATATTCTACTGCTTTTGCCGATCTCACTTCCTTTATATCACTTTAATTGAATATCTATATTGGAATATCTATTTTGCTATTATTGGAATATCTATATTGAAATATCTATATTGGAATATCTATATTGCTATTTCTTTGTGTGGACTATTTAGGTCTAATGGTTGTTTTTAATAGTTTTGTACGCAGTGGCCGTTTAAACAAACTAGCTACCTGTTTTTGCTTACTAAATCATGATCAAACTTTTCACTTTTATAATATCCATCTGGGTTCTAAAATTGGGGCTAATGTAGATATCACCTTGCATGAATTCTTCTTTACTTTTTTAAAGGAAAATATTGTGGGGACATTTTTAAGAATTGTCATCAAACTCTAAGGTTGAATTGCACATTTGAAACTACAAAGTAAGGGACCTTTAACATTGAATGTGTGCGTTTTGTGTATAAAAATGTTTATTAAAAAGTAATATACTGTACCTCTATACAAAAAAGTACATATCTCACACAGACAGATTTTGAGTAAAACCTCTCGCTTCACATCTTCATCTCTGGGAAATCCCACCCAGTTGACTACTTTAATGCAATGTCCGTGCCAAACAGATTTTATTCATCAAGAGACCTTTATCTTACTTTATGGTACTTCCCTGTTTCAGCCTGTTTACTTCCGTTTGCTTCCTAGTTAATGCACTCCTGTATGCTGTTAACACAACCACCAGTAGAGGGAAGCAGTGCTTCAATATCATCAATGGACAATATTTTCCCCCCAATTTACATTTAAAAAACTTGCCTTGGGTTTCAATACATACGCTATATGGTTAGTAGGACAACATACTACACAAAACTATAGACATAACAAAATCAATAATAAATCATAGCAAATGTCAAAAGTGACTTGATCTGACACATTATAACATAAACTTGTATACAACAAAGTTATATTTTGTATTTATTTACAGGAATGTGCTTTGGCCTGTTATTTCAGCCATAACCAGCACCTATGTATGTACATAAGTCCAATATACACATTTTGTCAAGGACTGTAGAGGAGAGAACCTCATAACTATCCAGTAGGTCATGCCACATTTTATTTATTTAACTAGGCAAGTCAGTTAAGAACAAATTCAATGACAGCCTACCAGGGAACAGTGGGTTAACTGCCTTGTTCAGGGTCCGAACGACAGATATTTACCTTGTCAGCTCGGGGATTTGTTCCAGCAACCTTTCTGTTTCTGGCCCAACGCTCTAACCGCTAGGCTACCTGCCACCCGTACAGGGTCATATTAACCAAACTAAGCGCAAACCAAACAAAGCATTTCCCATGTCAAAAGGTTTTGCTGCAGTATGCACTAATGAATACAACCCAGGTTCCAATCAGTCTACATACAACGTGGGAAAGACAGAGGGCAAACTCGTCTGAGCCTTGGGGGCGTGGCAAGTGTTTTGTGGCTCTGCCAAGGTGAAATAACTAGCTGTTAAAAAGAACACTGGGTAAGAGCCATGACAGCCTGGTGCGCGCGCACACAGAGAGAGACACCCAGAACTAGGCAGCAGCAGCACTTAGGAGATTAAATGCAAGGCCTGGAGATGAAAGAGGAGAAAGTAAAGTGGCCTGCCTTGCCTTCATCCTACACTCATCACGCAGGGGGGGCCCTGACAGCCACATTCTCTCTCTCCTGACAGCCACTCCTTTACCTCTGCCTCTTTCCCTTTCCCTTTCCCTCCCAGCACTCGTTTGAATCTCCACTTTGCTGAAAGAGGGAGAGCGAGAGAGAGGCACCTGGGACACAGCCTAGACTGCTCCATCAGCCTTGAAGAGAGGGCTGTAGGGCTTCTCTTTTTAGTGTGGGGTTTAACTACCTACTGTACCCTCCTGCTTCTCTTTTCCTTCTTTAGTGTTTACAGTCTGTCAAGGGGACAAAATGTAACGTTACCCTGTACAGATGATTTTTAAGATAAGAAATTAGTAGTTTTGTGGCTATAGGGTAAGACTCGTCCCCTTCTTGTTTCTGTCAACACAATTGATCAATTATGATCCCTACTGATTGGGAGTACCTCAAGCATATGGTCCTCCCCTGTGTCTGACATTATTCCCTGTATCAGTGCTTCCCAAACTTTTTCACTCATGCTATTTACTATTTGAGAAGGTCCGGTCATACATATTTCCTAGGTGGCAAATGTCTGGATTTATGTTGTCTTATCAGTGTAGTAATGGCCCGACTGAGTTCCAACTTTTTTCTGTTTGTTCATCTCCCCTTATCTCTCTGAACCACTGCCCTATATAGTGCACTATGTTTAGTGTTAGGATGTGGACCTAATGTTGTTTCTCTAGTCCTATAGCCTTCAGTATCAATGATCTTACCCTATGGGACTTCTCCACATCTCCTTCCCCTCTCGTCTCTTAAGAAGCCAGCATCGGTCCTATTTCTTTGTGGGCTGTGCTGAGGCCTTCTCCACATCTCCCACCCTTCTCGTCTCTTAGGGAGCCAGCATCGGTCCTCCCCTGTGGGCCGTGCTGAGGCAGCAGGGGCTAAGTGGGGATCAAGTGTCCTCATCGAGTCCTCCCACTGCTAATCAGACCCCATTAGGAGCAGAGTCATACCCAGGCTATGATTCAAATGGCACCCTATTCCCTTCATAGCGTACTAGGGTCTGGTCTAAAGTAGTGCACTATGATGATTGGTTATGTTAGGGACGGGGAACAAGATGGATGATTTTATTGTGTGGACTTTAAAGAGAGGAGACAAGGGCAGGAAGAGGATCAATGTCGCTGTAATGTCTTATTGGCCGATATATCTCTCTGGATCAGCAGCAAAGTCTAGGTTGAAGTCTGCATCAATGGGAAATATGCAGTCATCATTAATACGTACGCTAGGGCATTTACGCCTTCAAAGTGAATTTCTATGGGGTTTTTAATAAAAGCTAAATGCCAGGATACTTTTCAGAAAATGATAAAAAGCATGTCAAAGAAAGCATGTCAATGTCATAGGCTTACATTGGGGGAAAATGTCAAAGGACGAACACACGTGTGGATGTAAGAACAGAACTTTTATAAACTCAGAAAAAAAGAAACGTCCTCTCACTGTCAACTGCGTTTATTTTCAGCAAACTTAACATGTGTAAATATTTGTATGAACATAACAAGATTCAACAACTGAGACATAAACTGAACAAGTTCCACAGATGTGTGAATAACAGAAATTGAATAATGTGTCCCTGAACAAAGGGGGGTTCAAAAGTAACAGTCAGTATTCGGTGTGGCCACCAGCTGCATTAAGTACTGCAGTGCATCTCCTCCTCATGGACTGCACCAGATTTGCCAGTTCTTGCTGTGAGATGTTACCCCACTCTTCCACCAAGGCACCTGCAAGTTCCCTGACATTTCTTGGGGGAATGGCTCTAGCCCTCACCCTCTGATCCAACAGGTCCCAGACGTGCTCAATGGGATTGAGATCCGGGCTCTTCACTGGCCATGGCAGAACACTGACATTCCTGTCTTGCAGGAAATCTCGCACAGAACGAGCAGTATGGCTGGTGGCTTTGTCATGTTGGAGGGTCATGTCAGGATGAGCCTGCAGGAAGGGTACCTGTAACGCACAGCGTTGAGATTGCCTGCAATGACAACAAGCTCAGTCCGATGATGCTGTGACACACCACCCCAGACCATGACGGACCCTCCACCTCCAGAGTACATGCCTCGGTGTAACGCTCATTCCTTCGACGATAAACGCAAATCCGACCATCACCCCTGGTGAGACAAAACCGCGACTTGTCAGTGAAGAGCACTTTTTTGCCAGTCCTGTCTGGTCCAGCGACGGTGGGTTTGTGCCCATAGGCGATGTTGCCGTTGATGTCTGGTGAGGACCTGCCTTACAACAGGCCTACAAGCCCTCAGTCCAGCCTCTCTCAGCCTATTGCGGACAGTCTGAGCACTAATGGAGGGATTGTGCGTTCCTGGTGTAACTCAGGCAGTTGTTGTTGCCATCCTGTAACTGTCCCGCAGGTGTGATGTTCAGATGTACCGATCCTGTGCAGGTGTTAGACATGGTCTGCCACTGCGAGGACAATCAGCTGTCTGTCCTGTCTCCCTGTAGGGTTGTCTTAGTTGTCTCACAGTACGGACATTGCAATTTATTGCCCTGGCCACATCTGCAGTCCTCATGCCTCCTTGCAGCATGCCTAAGGCACGTTCACGCAGATGAACAGGGACCCTGGGCATCTTTATTTTTTGTGTTTTTCAGAGTCTGTAGAAAGGCCTCTAGTGTCCTAAGTTTTCATAACTGTGAGCTTAATTGCCTACCGTCTGTAAGATGTGTCTTAACGACCGTTCCACAGGTGCATGTTCATTAATTGTTTATGGTTCATTGAACAAGCATGGGAAACAGTGTTTAAACCATTTACAATGAAGATCTGTGAAGTTATTTGGATTTTTACGAATTATCTTTGAAAGACAGGGTCCTGAAAAAGGGACATTTCTTTTTTTTCTGAGTTTAGTAGCTTTGACGCCATGAATCTCATCAAATATTCAAGGTTACAGATGTGTACGCGACCTGCAATTCATCAATACTGCAGTCCTCTGTATCGACTCAATATGATTTGAAGGAATCATTTAGGCAATGGAGTCATTAACCTCTAGTCATTGGCCTTCGGGGACCAAGGACCTAATCTGCCTCGATGACCCCACCACCTATGAATCCCTTCCCAGCAAACCGGGAACATTCTCAGAACATTATCTAACATTCCCAGAACATTATCTAACATTCTCATTAAGTTCAAGTTAGTTTTATTTTCTAACATTTAGTTGTTTGTTTGTTTTAAAGGAAATGTCCTCAGAATATTCTCCTAATGTTCACTAAAGTGTTGTGCACAACATTTGTAACAACCACCACAGAACATTCCCCAAACGTTCTGATTAGGTTTCCAGGTAATGTTTATAGAACAGACTACTGTAATAGAAATGGTTCAGTTAATGTTGATGGCAATAGTACTACTGACACCTGTAACAACAAACAAGACACATTCCTGTGAGACTCATTAAGTTATTCTGTGATGTTATGACATGATGATCCAGAATTGTCCTAAAAACATACTTCAACTGGACGTAGATCTGGAAGTAGATCTGAAAACATTGCTGCAATGTTCTGCTAATATTGATGTGTAATGTTACATTGTTATATGAAGTTGCCAAACTTTTAAACAAATGCCATTTCAATCTTTCTACAGAATATTTTATTAGGGTATTGTCCAAACATCGCTATTTTAAAGAATGGTAATCGAGTAGATTTGAACCTGCGATCTTCTAACTTCAAGCTCAATTATTATCCAAACTGTGGCTATAAGTCTTAGTACTCATATTCATATAAAACTCACAGCAATCTGCCAGGCAATATGTTAACATGAATTTCTGAAATCAAGTTTGTAGGAAAAAATACATCCCAACTTTACAGTAAATAAAGAAGATTGGTAAAGTAAGAAATTATAGAGGATACTTTTTCTAGATGTAGTTATCCTCTCTCTGCAAAGACGATGACCTTTAGTAAAGGTGTAAACAGCTTTATATTTGTGTTAGTCCCATCCCAGTGGTGCAGTGGATTCATTCCAGGGAGATAACACTCCAACGCGCTCAGGTTTCAGCCCTGCTTGTGACTATCAACACAATATGGTAAAACAACTATGTTTGTACAATGAATATCTAATATATTGTCATGTGATTCCAAATATTTGCCATATGCTTTTCTACATGGATTATTGTACAACTAACTTCCTCAAAAGTGAGAGAACAGTAAGACATGAAATAAACCTCCATGGACTGTTTAAAACGTATTTTAAAACATTCTGGGATCATAGAAAAAACATGCTAAAAACATTGAGGGAATGTTTTGTGCACTCTGATACAAACATTATAAGAATGTCATCACAACTGGACAGATTTTATGTTTGGAGATCCTATCTCTTTTCATATCGTCACAATGTTCCCACAACCTAAATGAATGTTTTAGGATTTTCTAAAGAACATAAAACATTTGTTCTGGGAATGTTCTTGCAACACCAGGAAAATGTTTTTTCAACCTAATAGAAACATTGTAATCATCAGCACAACTGGAACGTTTCTGTGTTTTGGGAACATATGTCATCATGTCCACACAATATTACAACAACCTAAAGAAATGTGTTATGAACTTTTAAAGAACATAGAACAATTTGTTCTGGGAACATTCTTGTAACAACAGGTGAATGTTTGTTTCACCCTAAAATAAACATTGTATAATCATCTGCACAACTGGACAGTTTTTGAGTTTTGGGAACGTATCTTTTGTGATGTCCCCACAATGTTCCCACAAGACTGTTCCCACAACCCATTGAAACATTTTGGGAACCTTTTAAAGAACAGACTAAATGTGTTCTAGGAACATTCTTACAGCGTCAAGCGATTGTATAATCACCAGCACAACTGGACAGTTTTTGTGTTAGGAGAACATTTACCCCAACCTAATGAATGTTCTGGGAACTTTGGTTTGCTGGGCTCTCTGATTGGCTGCTTGTAAACCACTTTCGCCTCGCTTCCTTAATCGCTGTAGGAGACTGGGCACGTTCCAGGCCACCTATATTACAGTCGCACACAGCAAATCTCACAACGCCTGAATACATGTTTAAAATGTCAATAACCGCATTGATATTGTAATCTGATGCTTGACTGCCATGTAGATGACGAGGCATTCAATCATTGGCTGATTTGCAGACGGTCTGGAACCTATCCTATAGCTAGAGGTTCTGCCTCTATTCTGTGGTGTTTACAGAAGTGCTGCAGTGCACCGTAGATCAAGCCCTGACAGGCTACTCTGCCCGTACACACTAACTCACTTAACGAAATTAAATCCATCAGTCAGTGTTTCCGTCCACGTCAGCAGGACAACTCTCACTCGTGTATGCAAATAGCCCCTCTGATGGAAGGAGGACGCTCTCATCCCTTGTTCATGGAGGGGACATCAGAAATGCGATGGGGGAATAGGCCGGGCCCGTCTGCCTGATGTCTGAGGGAGATGCTACAATGCTACCTCCCTCAACGGAGTGCTTAGGGTGACTGAGTGGGCCTTGACTCAGAGGCTATGGAGTGTAAAGTAATATGTAGAGGGTCCCCCCGCTCTGATTCAGGGCTCCGGTGAAGCGCTATATTACCTTGTTGTACACACCTGCGGGCACACACACACACACACACACACACACACACACACACACAGACACAGTTACAGACACACAAATTATCTTGCACACATAAAAAACGTGCTCTGTGGCTGTCTTCTAAGCGATGCTGAGGGTAGAGCGACAGGTTGTTTAGAGGTTGTTTGATGGGGTATTGCTGACAAGGCACAGTGACTCTATTGAACTTCTTAATCAAAGAAGTGCAAAATGTGGTGAGGTGTACAGAGGCAGAGAGGGGGCACTAGGTCCATTATGCACTAGGTCCATTATGCACTAGGTCCATTTGCTGAATGGCCGGATAGCGTCCTATCCAAATTGATGGACAATTTAGGATAATAGAAAAGCAGCAATACTGAGCCCCTTATCGCTCTCTACCTCTCTCTCTCTCTCTCTCTACCTCTCTCTCGCTCTCTACCTCTCGCTCTCTCTCTCTCTACCTCTACCTCTCTCTCTACCTCTCTCTCGCTCTCTACCTCTCGCTCTCTACCTCTTTCTCTCTACCTCTCTACCTCTCTCTTTCTCTCTCTCTCTACCTCTACCTCTCTCTCGCTCTCTACCTCTCGCTCTCTCTCGCTCTCTCTCTCTCGCTCACTTTCTCTCTCTACCTCTCTCTTTCTCTCTCGCTCTCTACCTCTCTCTCGCTCTCTACCTCTCTCTCGCTCTCTACCTCTCTCTCGCTCGCTCTACCTCTCTCTCTCCCTCTCTCTCTCTCTCTACTAAGGGTCAGTCCTTCTAATTTGGGAAATGTCAACTCTGCAGAATAAGGAACAGCACCAGATCCACCTTGCTCAGATTTTACATTATTTATGACTGAGATGATGATGAAAAATATCCGGTGGCCGTCGCCAAATGCACTTACTAAAAGTACGACCTGTTTCAGACCCTGATTTACCCTGACTCCTGCCAATCGGGTGATGAGAGAGGGCAAGAATACGTCCCAAATGGCACCTTTTCCCCATTTAGTGCACTACTTTTGAGCAGGGATCTGGTCAAAAGTAGTGCACTGTGTAGGGTAGAATTCCCCAAGGAACCGGATTCGTCAGACCAGGCAATGTTTTTTCACTCCTCAATTGTCCAGTGTTGGTGATTGCGCCGTCATTTTACTGTTTGTGGCCCGCCTGTTAGCTTGCATGATTCTTGCCATTCTCCTTCAACCTCTCATCAACACGCTGTTTTACGCTCACAGGACTGCAGTGAATACGGTAGTGTACCTAATAAACTGAGTGTATGTGATTGTATACAAATGTAAGCAAGGTTTGACATCCGTTGCAGTCTACAAATGATTTGTAATTATGTTCTGGCCCCCTGACCATCCACTCAAGAAGAAAAACTGCCCACGGCTGAATCTAGTTGATGATCCCTGATGCAGAGAACTGGCTGCCATTTGAGATGCAGCCCAGGAGTCTTGTTAGCCCTTCCTTTGCTGAGTCACGGTTTTAACAAAGACGTTCTATCGATTAAATCGGGATGTTGCTTCCTTAAGTTAATGCTCATCTTGAAACGCAAGGAAATTAGGGGATAAGAGCATCAGCAAAACAAAGGCGAGCAAGGCACATTGGCATCCGTCAACGCCCTCGTGATTTTATTAGCAAGGGCTTGGTCACAGTTATGTGGAGTTTTGCACAAAGCTCTTCCTCAAGACAACTTACAAACTCTTTTTTAAGTGAGGGCATAATTGGAAGATTACATTTTTTTTTTATTATTTTTTAACGTTTCAAATAAAAGTTAATCCTCACAGCCCTTAACTCTTTCAAAGATGATTTGTATGTTGAAATATTACGACCCATACACTGAATAAACAACCGCATAGCTTAACCAACAGACAATCTATAAAACCGTCAGCATATGCAGGTCTACGTTTCAATCTGCATCACATCTGCGTCTTCCTAACCTAGCCTAACCTAGCCCAGCTTAGCCTAGCCTATTCTGAATGTCGTTTCTCTCTTTCTGGTCCTGATGAGAGAAAATAACTGTCGGGGAAGGTTATCTTCTGCGCTGTTGAACCAATCCGGGTAAATGTGGAGGAGGAGTTAAGGAAACATTTAAAAAAATGTAAACTTTATATTTCCCCTGAAAACTGGATGCTTCCGATTGTTTACAACCCCGCAGAGGGTGGCGTCATCTGCAACCGCTGAGCCAACAACTTTGGAGGTAAACTACCCGTCCATCTACCTCCATCCATCACCCCATCTGATTGAGTCTGAATCGGCCCTCCGCCTTTCTCTCCTCAGCAGGGAACGTGATGTATAGGTACAACCTGTGGATGTGTTGATTTATCTGTGTGATTCACCGTCGGGGTTTGTTCGCCCGTCACACACTCACACACACAGTCGGATCTCTTAGTTTTGGCCCCACTGTCCTTGCTCTGGCGTGATTAAGCGGTAATGGGTAGTACTTCTGCCGCCAATCCAGGGCCATGATGGATTGTGGGTATATATCAGCCAGGGGACCGGGCGTCCAGATTCAGTGAATTCAGGGATTCTTCTACATTATGGGCTCCTGATCGATTCTGGAAGCCAACCAACGATCCTTTAGGAATGCTGTGGATTAGAACATAACACACCAAATTGAACTGGGTCTGCGTCTGAAATGGCACCCTATTCCCTATATAGTGCAACCAGGGCTCATAGAGCTCTATATATGGAATAGGTTACAATTTCAGACAAAACACTGGGGTGTTTATTACTATCACCATTGCTTTGCCAACAGGCTTTATATTAGGTTTACATTCAACAGTAGGGGTATGGATCAGTGCTTAATAAGGATGCTGTCTATAGTAGCTAGCCAGACATGGCAGGGTTAATAATGATATCTATAGTAGCTAGCCAGACTTGGCAGGGTTAATAACGATATCTATAGTAGCTAGCCAGACCTGGCAGGGTTAATAATGATGTCTATAGTAGCTAGCCAGACCTGGCAGGGTTAATAATGATGTCTATAGTAGCTAGCCAGACCTGGCAGGGTTAATAATGATGTCTATAGTAGCTAGCCAGACCTGGCAGGGTTAATAATGTTGTCTATAGTAGCTAGCCAGACCTGGCAGGGTTAATAATGATGTCTATAGTAGCTAGCCAGACCTGGCAGGGTTAATAACGATATCTATAGTAGCTAGCCAGACCTGGCAGGGTTAATAACGATGTCTATAGTAGCTAGCCAGACCTGGCAGGGTTAATAACGATGTCTATAGTAGCTAGCCAGACCTGGCAGGGTTAATAACGATGTCTATAGTAGCTAGCCAGACCTGGCAGGGTTAATAACGATGTCTATAGTAGCTAGCCAGACTTAGCAGGGTTAATAATGATATCTATAGTAGCTAGCCAGACCTAGCAGGGTTAATAATGATATCTATAGTAGCTAGCCAGACCTGGCAGGGTTAATAATGATGTCTATAGTAGCTAGCCAGACCTGGCAGGGTTAATAATGATGTCTATAGTAGCTAGCCAGACCTGGCAGGGTTAATAATGATATCTATAGTAGCTAGCCAGACCTGGCAGGGTTAATAATGATTTCTGTAGTAGCTAGCCAGATCTGGCAGGGTTAATAATGATGTCTATAGTAGCTAGCCAGACCTGGCAGGGTTAATAAGGATGTCTATAGTAGCTAGCCAGATCTGGCAGGGTTAATAATGATATCTATAGTAGCTAGCCAGACCTGGCAGCGTTAATAATGATATCTATAGTAGCTAGCCAGACCTGGCAGGGTTAATAATGATTTCTGTAGTAGCTAGCCAGATCTGGCAGGGTTAATAATGATGTCTATAGTAGCTAGCCAGACCTGGCAGGGTTAATAAGGATGTCTATAGTAGCTAGCCAGACCTGGCAGCGTTAATAATGATATCTATAGTAGCTAGCCAGACCTAGCAGGGTTAATGATGATATCTATAGTAGCTAGCCAGACCTGACAGGGTTAATAATGATTTCTATAGTTTCAATAAATGTTTTCTTTAAATTAATTAATGAGGGGGACCATCCTCTTTGTCCCTTTATGAGCCTCCTCTTTCTGAAAGAAAGGTTTCTATATCTGTGGTCTCATTAAATGTATTGAAAGTCATTGAATGGGGGTGATGCTCCGTAATGAGTTGCCCTTCAAACAAAAACAGTGCATCACATTTTCAAGGACTGCAAAAAATTGCTGCCGTCACCTTTTGATATTGCCATGTTCTGGGGTGGGTGTCCCAGACAGGATCAACAACCCCAGCTTGCTCAATAGACTGTAAATATTTTAAAGAAATGTCAAGGTTGACATGATAATGAAAAGAGACATTTTTGTACGATGACTGGAACTGTCTTGCACTTCTTCAGTTCCTCAGCACAAAAACTACTCTTATTGAGTTTCGGAAGTTGCTGATCCGACTAAGAGCATGATTTGTCTCCAGCAATCACATCATTTTCTCCATCAGTAGCGAAATTAAATCTGCTCTGAAGCTGATTTCATCAGAGATGGAGTGGAACAACATCATACTAGACAGGAGGGGTTTATCTGCCCTCTGTAAATCATTCTGAGAAGTTAGTACACCGTGTCAAAGCAGAAATGCTGATGTATGTTTTATAATGTCCCTGTTCGATAAGCCACGGAGGGGTGAAAGAGGCCTTGTCAGCCCAAAGGTGATTAAATCAAGAGATTATTGACAAAACATGGGCATCGACCATTGAGAATACAGCATATGAGTCTATTAAGTCAATTTATTTAACAAACGCCTCCACACCCTGTATTCATCCAGGCCCAGGGATGTTGACTGCTGACAAAATGGAATCAACCATGTGCACCAATCCTCTTCCTCTCGAAGGATCACAGTCTTTTGTTGAATTACAAATAGACTTCTATTCACTGCTGTACTCCTGAACCTGAACGAAATCTGGTGTGAGCTAAAAGTCTGCTACTTCTCTCTGAACAAAACAAAAGCCTACACATCTTGTATCTCGCCAGCACCATTAGCTCACTGGTGTCAACAAATACTCTGACCTCTCTGGTGTCAGTGTGTCAGTCCATATGATACTGCAAGTGGGTTTGATCTGTGACTTGTCTGGACTCCATTTTGTCTCAAGGGGTCTGATTGCAAACACATGATAGGGGTCTTTGACAGACAGGACAGACAGGACAACCTGATCCTAGGGCAGACTGGACTGACCAGTCTCATTTTACCTGGGTCGTTCAAAAAAACATATTTGAACACAGCAAGGACATATTTTGTGAGAGGATGTGTAGTTTTGTACTTACCAGGGGAAAACGACTGCCCCCTCTCATTGAAGCCACGGAAGTTCAAGGCCGACCGCAGAACTGCAAGTATTGTTTGCAGAAAACAGGATCCTCCATTGTAGTGATTGACTACAAATATTGACATTTTTCCAATCTTTGTGTAAATATATATATATATATAGAGAGAGAGATAAAACAATCATGGTACCAATAATTTGCTTCTAATACACCAGATGTATGTCCTTGAAACATTTATTTTTAAATTGCACACAGAAGAAGGATAATTTAGTTGCTAATGGCAGTCTGTCGTACCCCGGTCGGCCTTTAACTTGAGCTGAAGCTTTACAGATTCTGCGATAGTAATGTAAAGGTAATTGCCGATTGCCCCGACATATGCAGCATTTACCGTGAACGCAAGCAGGAACATTGCCTTTACATTTCAATCACGCTGTAATGCTGAATTCCCATGATGCGGATTGAATAGAGCCTTTACAACAAAGAGGTACAATTTAAGGCCATGTGGCAAACAATAATGGAGCCACTAGGGATGGAGGTGTGAGCATGCGGATCTGGCCCGATGAGATGTAGTCGCTGTTTGTGTGCGTCTGTAAGTTGATGTTCGTATGTGTATCCTTGTATCTGGTGGGGGATAAAAAAATAAATGGAAACATAAAAAAATAATACAAATGTATTTATAACACCTTTACTCAATGAGAGGGGGCAGCACTGAGCTAGCCTGCAACGTCAGTTCCTGGAGTAGCTCAAACTGCTCATGTTATGTCTCCATGAGACGCCATCTAAACCGACTTCGTTTGGCTTCAATTCACTTTTGAGTCTTCACATAGGAATGAAAGGTGTCGTGATTAATGGCGCTGTCCGTTCGTATATACAGTCATTGGTATGCACATCCAGTGACTTGCGGTTGCAGGGTACAAAAAGTAAAGGAATTCAAAATAGGTTTCATTGTCACATACACCGGATCGGTGCAGTGAAATAATTTGTTTTACTGATAGGTGCAGTGAAATGTGTTGTTTTACAGATAGGTGCAGTTTTACAGGGTCAGCCATAGTAGTACAGCACCCAAGGGCACATTTTTCACCTTGTTGCCTCGGGTATTCGAACCAGTGACCTTTCAGTTACTGGCCCAACGCTCTAACCGCTATGCTAACTGCCACCCAACAAGGGTTTTGTGGAAGCAGCTTTGCAAGAGCAGTCATTACTGTGCGGGTATCTATCTTTATTTCATTTGTTTTAGAGTAGCATTTTCCAATCAGACACAAACACAGTTACACACATTTGCCCCACATCCAACATCACCTGCCATGCCTGCCCACTTTATGTTTCCAAATATAGATGATATCACATAAAAACTATTTTAGTTTAGTTTTATTGTCCATTAGATTGGACTTGAGTCTGGAGCCTGGAACTAGAATAAATCCAGCTGCTTTTATTTGCCCACGGTGATCACGGCCACACAGTATATCGATATTATCTGCCTGGCAGTGTAAGCATTCAGACTCTTTTTCCTCTCTGGTTCTATTTGTTTTAAAACAGTGGTAATAATGTCGTTCTTCAAAGAAGCATTTATGTTTCAGGTCTCCACCCTGTACCCTGAAATTAGTCACTTTCACTAGCTGGCTACCACCCAGTACCCTGCCCTGAACTTAGACACTTAGACAACAGACGCCACACAATTCCTAAACTGGCAGCTTCATTAAATATTACCCGCAAAACACCAGTCTCAACGTCGAAGAGGCGACTCCTGGATGCTGGCCTTCTAGGCAGAGTTCCTCTGTCCAGTGTCTGTGTTCTTTTGCCCATCTTAATCTTGTCTTTTTATTGGCCAGTCTGAGATATAGCTTTTTCTTTGCAACTCTGCCTAGAAGGCCAGCATCCCGGAGTTGCCTCTTCACTGTTGACGTTGAGACTAGTGTACTATTTAATGAAGCTGCCAGTTGAGGACTTGTGAGGCATCTGTTTCTCAAACTAGACACTCTAATGTACTTGTCCTCTTGCTCAGTTGTGCACCGGGGCCTCCCACTCCTCTTTCTATTCTGGTTAGAGCCTATTTGCGCTGTTCTGTGAAGGGAGTAGTACACAGCGTTGTACGAGATCTTCAGTTTCTTGGCAATTTCTCGCATGGAATAGCTTTAATTTCTCAGAACAAGAATAGACTGACGAGTTTCAGAAGAAAGTTATTTGTTTCTGGCCATTTTGAGCCTGTAACCGAACCCACAAATGCTGATGCTCCAGATACTCACTCAACTAGTCTCAACTCACTCAACCAGTTGTATTGCTTCTTTAATCAGGACAACAGTTTTCAGCTGTGCTAACATAATTGCAAAAGGGTATTCTAATGATCAATTAGCCTTTTAAAATGATAAACTTGGATTAGCTAACACAACGTGCCATTGGAACACATTGGATGCTGATAATGGACCTCTGTATGCCTATGTAGATATTCCATGAAAAAAACATCTGTTTCCAGCTACAATAGTCCTTTACAACATTAAGAATGTCTAAACTGTATTTCTGATCAATTTGATGTTATTTTAATGGACAAAAAATGCTTTTCTTAAAAAATAAAAGGACATTAGTAAGTGACCCCAAACTTTTGAACGGTAGTATATATACTGTATATATACAGTACTAGTCTGTCACGACTTCCGCCGAAGTCAGTGCCTCTCCTTGTTCGGGTGGTGTTCGGCGATCGACGTCACCGGTCTTCTAGCCATCACCGATCCACTTTTCATTTTCCATTTGTTTTGTCTGTGTTTTCCACACCTGGTTTCAATTCCCTCAATTACATGTTTTGTATTTAACCCTCTGTTCCCCCATGTCTTTGTGTGAGATTGTTCTTTGTAGTACTAGTGCACATTGTATACTGGTGCGGGTGTGGCTTGTTAAAAGTGTATTTGTGGAATTTCTTTCCTTCTTAATGAGTTTGAGCCAATCAGTTGTGTTGTGACAGGGTAGGGATGGTATACAGAAGATAGCCCTATTTGGTAAAAGACCAAGTCCATATTATGGCAAAAACAACTCAAATAGGCAAATTGAAACGACAGTCCATCATTACCTTAAGACATGAAGGTCAGTCAATCTGGGACATTTCAAGAACTTTGAAAGTTCCTTCAAGTGCAGTCGCAAAAACCATCAAGCGATATGAGGAAACTGGCTCTCATGAGGACCGCCACAGGAAAGGAAGACCCAGAGTTACCGCTGCTGCAGAGGATAAGTTAGAGTTACCAGCCTCAGAAATTGCAGCCCAAATAAATGCTTCACAGTGTTCAAGTAACAGACACATCTCAACATCAACTGTTCAGAGGAGACTGAATCAGGCCTTCATGGTCGAATTGTTGAAAATAAAAAACACTACTAAAGGACACCAATAAGAAGAAGAGACTTGCTTGGGCCAAGAAACACGAGCAAAGGACATTAGACTGGTGGAAATCTGTCCTTTGGTCTGATGAGTCCAAATTTGAGATTTTTGGTTCCAACCGCCATGTCTTTGTGAGACGCAGATTAGGTGAATGGATGATCTCCGCATTTGTTGTTCCCACATGAAGCATGGAGGAGGAGGTGTGATGGTGTGATTTATTTAGAATTCAGGCTGTGTAAGGGCTATTTGACCAAGAAGGAGAGTGATGGAGTGCTGCATCAGATGACCTGGCCTCCACAATCACCCAACCTCAACCCAATTGAGATTGTTTGGGATGAGTTGGACCGCAGAGTGAAGGAAAACCAGCCAACAACTGCTCAGCATATGTGGGAACACCTTCAAGACTGTTGGAAAAGCATTCCAGGTGAAGCTGGTTGAGAGAATGCCAAGAGTGAGAAAAGCTGTCATCAAGGCAAAGGGTGGCTACTTTGAAGAATCTAAAATATATTTTGATTTGTTTAACACTTTTTTGGTTACTACATGATTCCATATGTTATTTAATAGTTTTGATGTCTTCACTATTATTCTACAATGTAGAAAATAGTAAAAAAAAAAATATATATATACGCACTAGGCCTATAAGTCGCTTTGGATAAAAGCTTTTTTGGCATAGCATATATTAAAGTAACACAGTCGGTCTTGATAGACTGACGGTGTCAGACAGAGCAGCTCCACTGGTCATTATTTTACAATGATGCTGTATAGCCCCATTTGATAGCATCATAGATCAGCCAATGGAGTGTCTGGAAGAAAAATGCATATACAATACATTATTTAGTGTCTCAAATAAGGATGCAGAAACTGCTGTACGTACTAGCCTTTGGGCTGAACACCTGACCTGCCTGAGTAAACCTGCCTGGGGTCACTCTACACAATCAGACCTGCTTTATCCGGCATTTGCATAGCGGTTGTTTTGGCAATGTTGGAGGTGGAACTGCGTTAGAGCTGTCAAATCCTCAAGTGGCTCCTGGCATACCTAATGCGGACATTGCCATTGACTGCAGGGAGTCGCATTAAGAGAAATCCCATGCAGCCTTGTTTACAAGTTTGAACACTGGAATGTGTGATGCAATCTACACCTCCATTAGGCTGATAGAAATCCTGATTATTTTGTTGAACAGGTGTGGCTTCCTGACAATGATCAAGAGCAGCTGTTCACCAGTTACACTTCCGACAACAGCAAAACATCAGCTATGCGGGTGTCGCTGGTTAACGCTTGATCTCACTGAATCTAGGCCTTAGCTAATTAGGTGGTTAATATAAGTTGGTGCAATGCTGGAAGCCAACAAGGTGACGGTCACATTTAAGACACCTCCAGATTGGTTGGAACAATAATGATGTTCAATTAAAGCAGGTAAATAATGTTTATAAATACCTTTTTGGCAAGGTCTTCTGAGGGCTATGAAGATATTTATGTGGACACGAAAACCGCATTGAATGCATTAGGGAATCTATCATTGAATAATTACTTCTGCAATGCCTTTAACCTGCCAGAATACAGGAGTCTTTTTGAACTTTAAATGTTCCTTGACTGCAAACAGCCAAAAGCCCCAGGCTTGTAATTGATATTAACACCTTGAAACGCAACGTGAAACACAGTACCACATTAACAAATGTTTGGTGAGGTTTGCTGTTTCACAACAGTCAGGCAACACCCGGTTCGTGTTCAGTGGGGTGCACCACTGTGGGGTGCACCACTAGCATTAGGTTTTTCAACGTACAATGAATATCTGTGTAGTACCTCCCCCCGTTTCACCCCTTTCCAAAAGTATTTTTTTTCTTCTTAGGAACACAGCCCAGGACAGCAATACCAACAGGACAGAGGACAGACGAGCCCTTGAGACAGAGTTGACCTTTGAAAGATGACTCTGCAAAACAACATAATTTGTTACTCAGGATGCCAAGGTGCAATGGTGCCAAAACCCGGAACCCCCCCCCCAAAAAAATTAAAGTATTTCAGGGCATTTGAAAGGGGGTGGTGCTCACTCCTTCAAGGTAGAATTGATTCATCTATCCAGCCTCTAAAACCTCAGCGCTGACGTTGCGTTTAATATTTTCTATGCCCTTGTAGTAATGGAAAGGCTGGAGTTCTCCCCTGAGGCCGTGTATGGGGGGTGTGTGAGACAGAGAGCAATATTCCCTTCTCCCATGTGCTTGATAGCTTGTCGCCATTAAACATTAACCTTTCTTCATGGAGGAAACGGTGATTCTGTCGCCTGCCTCTCAAAAAATATGAGTGATGACAATGGCCATCTGGGCTCGAAGCTGTGGGGGAATAGAACGGTGTGCATCAGATCGCCGTGTTGGGGTACTCTGGAACAATTATAGCGGCAAAAGGACAGGAATCTATGAATATCCTGTATATCATTATAAAGTAAGTTCCTCATTCACTTTCAGCAGACTGCAAACTGACTTATGCACCACCTTGATAGAGATACAATATGGAAGTAACACATTCATCATACTCAATGACAATAGATTTGGCAGAGTGCTAATTTGAGAAGAAATACAACACTAGAAATTGCATTATCTCTGTCATAATGTGAAGTCAATGTGTACAGGCAGGGCACAGTGATGAGCTGTGCCCTGTCTGGGCACAGACGTCAGTTCAACGTCTAGTTTTGGTTTACATTTGGTTGAGTTGTCAACTAACTTGAATTCAGAGTGAAATCAACAAAACATTGGATTGGATTCATTGGATTTAGGTTAGGTAAAAATAAAGACGACAAAATTTTTGTAAACCCAATCAGTTTTGCACGTTGATTCATAGATTTTTGCGCTTGAAATGACGTGGAACCAGTTTTTGCCAAGTGGGTTGATCAGGGTCGAGGTCATTCAAATATATCATGAACCAAAATATAAACGCAACATGTAAAGTGTTGGTACCATGTTTCATCAGCTGAAATAAAAGATCTGAGAAATGCTCCATATGCACAAAAAGCTTATTTCTCTCAAATTTTTAGTACAAATTAGGGAGCATTTCTCCTTTGCCAAGATAATCCATCTACCTGACAGGTGTGGCATATCAAGAAGCTGATTAAAGAGCATGATCATTACACAGGTGCACCTTATGCTGAGGACACTCTAAAATGTGCTGTTTTGTCACACAACACAATGCCACGTGCAATTTACATGTTGACTGCAGGAATGTCCACCAGAGTTGTTGCCAGAGAATTGAATGTTCATTTCTCTACCATAAACCGCCTCCAACGTCATTTTAAAGAATTTGGAAGTACACCCAACCGGCCTCATAACTGCAGTCCACCTGTTTGGTGTCGTGTGGGTGAGTGGTTTGCTGATGTCAATGTTGTGAACAGAGTGGTGGCAATGGGGTTATGGTATGGACAGGCATAAGCTATCGACAACGAACACAATTGTATTTTATCAATGGCAATCTGAAGGAACAGGGATACCGTGACAAGATCCTGAGGCTCATTGTCGTGCCATTCATCCGCTGCCATCACCTCATGTTTCAGCATGATAATGCACGGAAGCTGAAAATGACCCTGTTCTTCCATGGCTACATACTCACTAGACATAACACCCATTGAGCAGTTTGGGATGCTCTGGATTGACGTGTATGACAGAGTGTGTTCCCGGTTCCTGCTAATATCCTGCAATTTTGCATATCCATTGAAGAGGAGTGGGACAGCATTCCACAGGCCACAATAAACAGCCATCAACTCTATGCGAAGGAGATGTGTCATGCTGCATGATGCAAACGGTGGTTATACCAGATACTGATTGGTTTTCTGATCCACTACCCTACCTTTTTTTTTAAGGTATCTGTGACCAACAGATGCATATCTGTATTCCCAGTCATGTGAAATCCATAGATTTGGGCCTAATTCATGTATTTCAATTGACTGATTTTCTTATATGAACTGTAACTCAGTAAAATCTTAGAAATTGTTGCATGTTGCGTTTATATTTTTGTTCAGTATAGCTGCTCTAATGGAACTGTCCTTTGTCAAAAGCCATTCTGATTCCAAACATGGCTATTACCAATTGTCAGATCAAATTCACGTTATGAGTCTGATTTAATGGATTTTTGGTTAAATGAGACACACTTTATCGAAATGATGCCAAAACGTTTGTCTCACTAATTGTTTTCACTGATTACAAATGAAACCGACACTGGTAAGACCTAGTACCGAATCATAGTTGATTAGATGGAATTCAGCTACAGATGAAAACATACCGCATAAAATATATTAAAATATGACTCTGTAATAGAAAAACCAAACAAGTTCCATTTCATTGATTTTCCATTACATTGTTTTATTGGAGTTGTGAGAGGTTGAGTGGGCTCAATTGCAAGGTAAAAACCACCACCCCAGAGACACTCACTCCTGTGCATAATTCATATAAGGGAGGGTTGTAAACATTGCAATTATGGTAAAATACTTCTGCAATATTTTATATTACACTCCGAACCCTGATGAGTTTTAATGGATACATGGATCTTAGGTAAGCAAAGCATGCACAATAATTAAAGGCAGTATATAACTTTCCACTCAGCAATCAATCAATAGATAAATATACACTATATATATATACAAAAGTATGTCGACACACCATCAAATTAGTTGATTTGGGTATTTCAGCCACACCCGTTGCTGACAGGTGTATAACATCGAGCACACAGCCTTGCAATCTCCAAAGACAAACATTGGCAGTAGAATGGCCTTACAATAGAGCTCAGTGACTTTCAACATGGCACTGCCATAGGATGCCATCTTTCCAAGTCAGTTCGTCAAATTTCTGCTCTGCTACAGCTGCCCCGGTCAACTGTACTTGCTGTTATTGTGAAGTGGAAACGTCTAGGAGCAACAATGGCTCAGCCGCGAAGTGGTAGGCCACACAAGCTCACAGAACGGGACCGCTGAGTGCAGAAGCACGTAGCGCGTAAAAATCGTTTGTCCTCAGTTGCAACACTCATTACCAATTTCCAAACTGCCTCTGGAAGCAACGTCAGCACAAGAAATGTTAGTCTGGAGCTTCATGAAATAGGTTTCCATGGCCGAGCGTTAGCTGGAGGGGTGTAAAGCTCACCGCCATTGGACTCTGGAGCAGTGGAAACGCCTTCTCTGGAGTGATGAATCACACTTCACCAACTGGCAGTCCGACAGACGAATCTGGGTTTGGCAGATGCAAGGAGAAAGCTACCTTCCCCAATGCATAGTGCCAACTGCCAAGTTTGGTGGAGGAGGAATAATGGTCTGGAGCTGTTTTTTATGGTTTGGGCCCCTTAGTTCCATTGAAGGGAAATCTTAGTGCTACAGCACAGAATTACATTCTAGACGATTCTGTGCTTCCAACTTTGTGGCAACAGTTTGGGAAGGCCCTTTCCTGTTTCAGCATGACAATGCCCCTATGCACAAAGCAAGGTCCATACAGAAATGGTTTGTTGAGATCGATGTGAAAGAACTTGATTGGCCTGCACAGAGCCCTGACCTCAACTCCATCGAACACTTTTGGGATGAATTGTAACGCAGACTCCGAGCCAGGCCATTTGACCACTTCCGTTCAATACGGAAGTCACATAATTAGTTAGATTGCACACAGGTGGACTTTATTTAAGTGTCACATGATCTGTCACATGATCTCAGTATATATACACCTGTTCTGAAAGGCCCCAGAGTCTGCAACACCACTAAGCAAGGGAGAGCCTACCAGATGAGCTAAATGGATTACCAGGACGTGTACTCAAAGCATGTGTGGACCAACTGGCAAGTGTCTTCACTGACATTTTCAAACTCTCCCTGACTGAGTCTGTAATACCTACATGTTTCAAGCAGACCACCATAGTCCCTGTGCCCAAGGAAGCGAAGGTAACCTGCCTAAATTATTACCGCCCCCGTAGCACTCACGTCAGTAGCCATGAAGTGCTTTGAAAGGCTGGTTATGGCTCACATCAACAGCATCCTCCTGGACACAGACCCACTCCAATTCCGCATACCGCCCCAACAGATCCACTGATGACGCAATCTCATTCGCACTCCACACTGCCCTTTCCCAGCTGGACAAAAGGAACACCTATGTGAGAATGCTGTTCATTGACTACAACTCAGTGTTCAACACCATAGTGCCCACGAAGCTCATCACTAAGCTAAGGACCCTGGGACTAAACACCTCCCTCTGCAACTGGATCCTGGACTTCCTGACGGGCCGGCCCCAGGTGGTAAGTGTGGGCAACAACACGTCTGCCACGCTGATCCTCAAAACTGGGATACTTAGTCCCCTCCTGTACTCCCTGTTCACCTACAACTGTGTGGCCAAACACGACTCCAACACCATCATTAAGTTTGCTGACAACACAACAGTGGTAGGCCTGATCACCAACAATTATGAGACAGCCTATAGGGAGGAGGTTAGAGAACTGGCGGTGTGGTGCCAGGATAACAACTTCTCCCTCAATGTGAGCAAGACAAAGGAGCTGATCATGGACTACAGGAAAAGGCAGGCCGAACAGGCCCCCATTAACATCAACGGGGCTGTAGTGGAGTGGGTCGAGAGTTTCAAGTTCCTTGGTGTCCACATAACCAAAGATCTGTCATGGTCCAAACACACCAAGACAGTCGTGAAGAGGGCACGGCAAAACCTTTTCCCCTTCAGGAGACTGAAAAGATTTGGCATGGGTCCCCAGATCCTCAAAGTCGTACAGCTGCACCATCGAGAGCATCCTGACCGGTTGCTTTCCCGCCTGGTATGGCAACTGCTCTGCATCTGACCGTAAGGTGCTACAGAGGGTAGTGTGTACGGCCCAGTACATCACTGGGGCCAAGCTTCCTGCAATCCAGGACCTATATAATAGGCGGTGTAATAGACAGTTTTCTCTGCTACCGCACTGCAAGCGGTACTGGAGCGCCAAGTCTAGGACCAAAAGGCTCCTTAACAGCTTCTACACCTAAGCCATAAGACTGCTGAACAATTAATCAAATGGCCACCGGACTATTTACATTGACCCCCCCATTTGTTTTGTACACTGCTGCTACTCGCTGTTTATTATCTATGCATAGTCACTTCACCCCCACCCACATGTACAAATTACCTCTAACCTGTACCCCGCACACTGACTCGGTACCGGTACCCCCTGTATATAGCCTCGTTATTGTTATGTTATTGTGTTATTTTTTTAGTTTATTTGGTCAATATTTTATTAACTCTTCATGAACTGCACTGTTGGTTAAGGGCTTGTAAGCAAGCATTTCACTGTAAGGTCTACACTTCCGGCACATGTGGCAAATAAAGTTTGATTTGATTTGAATCAGTGCCCGACCCAGCTCTTGTGGCTGAATGGAACCAAGTCCCTGCAGCAATGGTCCAACATCTAGTGGAAAGCCTTCCCAGAAGAGTAGTGTCCACTCTCTGTTATAGCAGCGAGGGGGGAACAACTCCATATTAATGGCCATGATTTTGGAATGAGATGTTCGAGCAGGTGTCCACATACCTTTGGTCATGTAGTGTATGTTGTATGTCTGACCGTATTCACTGTCAATAGCTAGATGGGATCTGATGATTGGACTTATCCCCCCTCCCATCCTTATAACCTTTCTCTTTATTAAAGAGCTACAGATCAGAATGTATAGGCTCTGTCTGAAACGGCACCCTAATCCCTCTTTAGTGCACACTACTTAGGATGCCAAGGCATAATATAATATAATCTCTTTCTATGTGAGTTGTGACCCCCACTTCACTCTGCCAACACCGCCCTCCCTCCCTCCCTCCCTCCCTCCCTCCCTCCCTCCCTCCCTCCCTCCCAATCATTAGCAAGGCTCAGAGAGTTCTCCTTCCTTCTTTTTAGTACCTCCATAAAAGCCTTGATCTCTCCATCTCAGACCACCGTGGAGAGAGAGACAAAGTGTGTGTGTGTGTGTGTGTGTGTGTGTGAGACAGAGAGAGCGAGAGAGTTTCACTCTATCATCTGAACTAATGGCAGCCTGGCCACTCTCTCATACACATTTTTCATCCTATTCGTTTTAGCCCAGCCCGTCTCGGCTCAGGTCGTTCAGATTGGCTCATCAGGATTGTTGGGGCCAGATTAATGAGGTGTACATTTATACCACGTCTGGGCCGCTGATGCATGCCATGTAAAGGATATGACCCAATCTGTCCCTGACTGACATCTGATGATGTACAGCGGAGGTAAAGTGGAGATAAATGTGATGTGGATCGGTGAAATATCTCCCGAAGTTTCCCTTCAAAAGTTGCTTTAAACTGTTGCATTTATCATTTATTTCTCTTCATATTCAATATATGCCATTTAGCAGATGCTTTTATCCGAAGCAAATTACAGTCATGCGTGCATACATTTTAAGTACATGTAGTCCCGGGAATCGAGCCCCCTATCCTGGCGTTGCAAGATCCATGCTCTACCAACTAAGCTACAGAGGACCACTCTTCAGCTTCACTCTTCTTATTTGACTTAGAAAATAAATACAGTTACATAACAACCCCTGCTGCAACCTCACACAACCTTTACTTATCTGCCAGTATAGTTGAATCAGCAGGCGGTAAGTACCAAAAGTCCCAAAGGTGTGGGGGGAGGGGCGGGTAACTGTAGCGGGCCCTGTGGACTCCCCCATGGGAGTGTATAGTAGAGTCCACCTGGGACAAGGGATTCTCCCTCTAATCCCCAGCCTCTTAATTGGTGAGGCTTCCTGGACACGCCTCTGATTGGAGGACAATAGATATGTCTGTGTACAAAATTGCACCCTTTTCCCTATATACAGTAGTGCACTACTTTTGACCAGAGCCCTATGGACCCTGGTCAAAAGTAGTGCACTATACAGGAAATAGGGTTTCATTTGGTACGTACCCATGGTCAAAGAGGTTAATTGAAAAGGAATGACTTGTTTTCTTGTCTGTGATGAAGTGAAATGAGATGTCACACTCACGGTTCAAGGAGACGAGGTAAGGAGAAGGTCTAAAAGGACTTGAGGGGGGGACCTGAAGTTCAGTTAAAATATTAAGCTAATGCTTTTGGGATATAAACATCAAGGAACGCTTCTGTATGGAGGGAAAATGTTGTTTATGGTGTTGCAAAAACAACAACCGCAACACAAGCTGTGGTCACTGCAGTAAATAATGATTAAGTGGCACAATAAAAAATGTTTCCAATCCTAGTGTGACAAAATGGAGCTGGGAGCTTTCCATCTGCACTGGAAAGTAGAACTGAGAAAGGGCAAGACAAAAACAATGTAAACAGTTTCTTTCTTGCAACACAAGTCTCTAGCTAACAGACAACCATCAGTAATAGCCTTTGATGTTGGACTGAATACAAAGTAGACCGATCAATATTCTGTTTATTAGGCTGGAGTCCAGAAATGTAATAACTCCGATCAAAACCTTACAAAGAGTCATCGGACCAAATCGGAAAATGAATGCACAAATCAAACAGCTTCCTGGCACCAAACCTTATTGTTTTCTTTCCTCTTAACCCCCAAAAGGAAAAGTAGTACTGTATCTTCTTCCCGCTACTCCAGACCTGGGTTCAAATACTATTTGAAATCTTTCAAATACTTCTAGCATTTGCTCTAGTCTGAGTCAGCCCGAAGTGCCAGATGGGTGGGGATTGCACTTTTGTGACTAATCTAATGGTTCCATTGTGCTAGGGAAGCTCAATCAAGCCCATATAAAGTCTTTGAAATTATATAAAATAGTATTTGAACCCAGGTCTGCTCTACATCTGAGTTCAGCCAAGCACCACCGAACACTTTCCAGCTCATTACGACTTCAAAAAGACATAAACATATGAGGTTGGCTGAGTGCTTTTTCTCGGCTATAGGGCCATTATCTCGCTGTGGGCTAATACTGTATGCTGCTGAACCACAGGCAGTGTGTTCTTGGAAAAGCATTTCATATATACCATGATATAATACATTGATGTTTATATAACCATCTGGGTCATTGTGTGCTCAAGTGAAGTGAAGTCAAATGTTTTTTTATGGAGATGATTGGCACAGGTCTGTTTGAGTTACCTCAGGGTATGTGCCACCTCAATCCATCACATCTGACGGTTAAATGGTCATGCTAGCTCTGAGGAACGTGGCCTGGTATTTCTGGTATATTCTGGGGGTGAAATACAAACCTACAAACAGTAGACACATAACATAAGGACAAACACACACACACACACACGCACACACACACACACGTGCATTCCCCTCTGCTCAGGACCTCAGTGACCTTTTCCCATTCCAATCTTAGAGAGGTAAAAAGGTAACATTAGTTTTTGCAAAACCCCAAAGCACTTTTTGTACATTACATTACAGTATGAATTCTGGTTCTTACCACCCTGAAAGGAAATAGCTCTTTAGGAAATGGAGAATAGATTTTTCTGATATACAGTTGCACTCATCGATATAACTTCCATTGAAACTGAGCCATATACTGAAATATTAATATTCTTGATGGATGACATGAACTCCCATTTTCTTACTCTGTAAATCAACAAGTAAACAAGACAGTGGTTGAAATAAATGTAATTCATGTCGTTCCTGCTTTATGATATTGTCACTGTGAAAGGACAGTGTTTTATCCTCCTTCGTAACTATGTCTGAGAAACCAGATTGATAAAAAATATTACCCATGCACTATATCCAAGCATATAAAGGAAGGGAACTGAATGGGTATTTGCCACTATAGTGCATGCATTTGAGGGGCCGCCATCACAGATTTGATGGGTTTGGAATGTTCACATTCATCAATGTAAAATAATCCCATGTGTCGGAAGGTTTCCAAGGTCTCCCAGACACTTCATTCTCCCATTCATCAACAATGCCAGCAGAGGCCAACTTTTAGTTTAACATGTCAAGCCATGAAGCCAATATAGCTCCACGGCCTTTATAAAACAAGGCCGACTACCCTGAAACACACTGACATCTGAGAAACATCAGCCATCTTTCTGTTAAATCCACTAGGACCACTTGGTTAGAAATTGAAGAGTCTGTTGGGCATTGATTAAAAATAAAAATCATAATGGAAATAGCTGCCACAAATTCCTCCTCCATCTTTTTATTCCCTGAAGAACCCTTGGTTTTAATTGCCATCTTGACCGCAGTGTCTTTGATTGAACTTTTTCAAAACTTAATGACACTACATACACTATTAATTGAATGCCATTAAACCACTACCACATCCAAACAGTAATGGCTGTAAAATCCGACATCCTGTGAAAGAGAACTGGGTGTGAACGGTAAAAACATAAACCCAGACTCTCATATATATATATATATATATATATATATATATATATATATATATATATATATGAGAGCGAAAGCGAGCGAGCGAGAGAGCGAGCGAGCAAGAGAGATGGCTCTGCATAAACCCATGTACTGAAGATTTACCTCAAACCGAGCAATCACACAACCACCACACAACATTGTCTCAAAGTTAGGTTTGCAAAATTCCAGGAACTTCCGGAATCCTTCAACCAGGATTTCTGAAAAAAATGATTTATTTAAAGTTCCCAGAATTATTGGCCTTCCCAGAAGTTATTGGCCTCAACGTGAAGGTGCATAAAACCATTTAAAGACCCTTCCAGTCTATGCCTGGGTCGTGTTCATTAGGGCATTCAACGGAAAACGCATTTAATTGTTTTTAAAACAGTAGTTCCTCCATGTATTAGTCAGTTTTCCTACATTTGGTACCTAATGAACACGACCAATCTCTCCCATAACCATTAGACCGAAGAGTAATTTTTTTTTATTCATCGTGAGGTTATGTTGATCCGTCCTTGGTGCTGAGACTCATCAGAAATCCATACAGACCCACGTCTTCACTCCATATCCCATAACAGAGGAGGGGTTTGTCTGCATGGTTGAGTAGCCTGGGAGAGTCAACAAAGACAGGGGCCACTTCTGATCTGATTACTGCCCCCTGGCATAAAGCTTAGCCTACTCCTCCCTTGCCACATAAGTGAAGACTTTGGCATGGACATTTTAAAGACACGTGCAAACTCCCTGGCAAAAATCCAATAGCCAAATATATTGCGTTGGCAATAAATACATAACTGAATATTGAATATTTCCACGGAGGTTACTGGCTGCACTTCCATCAATGTATCTCTTGATCAAAGATACCGTATTGGAGAGTATTGATGTATAACGCATACATTTATGCACTGTTGCAGTGGTTTGGTTTCATTGCCATCTAAAACTCCAGGGATGGTTTCTATCAGAACCAGACTGATCTCACTGTCAACTAAAACACAGAATCAAGAAGGAGAGTTTCCTTGATAACGTACTGTGATTCAAACTCATTGAAGCCGAGGGAAAAACTATGAATGTTTGTACCAACTGTTAAGTCATGTGTAGGGGGTTTGGCATTTGACATCAGCAGAAAATAAGTAGATTAAGCATTTACTATAGCTTAAAGGGATAGTTTACCCAAATTACAAAATGACATATTGGTTACCTTACCCTGTAAGCAGTCCTTGGACAAGGAGAGACAGCAATCAATGATTTGGTTTTGTTTACCTGGGTACTGTCAAAAGAATGCTAACTTAAGCATTTTTGTCCAAAAACCAATGCAAGTCAATATCCTCTAAGTTAGCATACTCTATATATACACAAAAGTATGTTGATACCCCTTCAAATGAATGGATTTGGCTATTTCAGCCACACGCGTTGCTGACAGGTGTATAAAATCGAGCACACAGCCATGCAGCCATCTCCATAGACAAACATTCACAGTAGAATAGCTTTACTGAAGAGCTCATTGACTTTCAACGTGGCATTGTCATAGGATGCCATCTTTCCAACAAGTCAGTTCGTCAAATTTCTGCCCTGCTACAGCTGCCCCGTTCAACTGTAAGTGCTGTTATTGTGAAGTGGAAACATCTATGAGCAACAACGGCTCAGCCGCGAAGTGGTAGGCCACACAAGCTCACAGAACAGGACCATCGAGTGCTGAAGCGCATAGCACGTAAAAATCATTTGTCCTCGGTTGCAACACTCACTACCAAGTTCCAAACTGCCTCTGGAAGCAACGTCACCACAATAACTGTTCGTCGGGAGCTTCATGAAATGGGTTTCCATGGCAGAGCAGCTGCACACAAGCCTAAGATCACCATATGCAAAGCCCAGCGTCGGCTGGAGTGGTGTAAAGCTCGCTGCAATTGGACTCTAGAGCAGTGGAAACGAGTTCTGATGAATCACGCTTCACCTACTGGCAGTCCGACTGACTAATCTGAGTTTGGCGGATGCCAGGAGAACGCTACCTGCACGAATGCATATGTAAAGTTTGGTGGAGGAGGAATAATGGTCTGGGGCTGTTTTTCATTGTTCGGGCTAGGCTCCTATCGCTTCAGCATACAATGACATTCTAGACGATTCTGTGCTTCCAACTTTGTGGCAACAGTTTGGGGAAGGCCCTTTCCTGTTTCAGCATGACAATGCCCCCGTGCACAAAGCAAGTTTCATACAGAAATGGTTTATCGAGATTGGCATGGAAGAACTTGACTGGCTTGCACAGAGCACTGACCTCAACTCCATCGAACCCAACCCCCTTGTAGCAACTTGCCCAAGCCCCCCTCCACTTCTCCTTCACCCAAATCCAGACAGCTGATGTTCTGAAAGAGCTGCAAAATCTGGATCCCTACAAATCAGCTGGGCTAGACAATCTGGACCCTCTCTTCCTAAAATCATCCGCTGCCATTGTTGCAATCCCTATTACTAGTCTGTTCAACCTCTCTTTCGTATCATCTGAGATTCCTAAAGAATGGAAAGCGGCCACGGTCATCCCCCTCTTCAAAGGGGGAGACACCCTAGACCCAAACTGTTTTAGACCTATATCATCCTGCCCTGCCTTTTTAAAGTCTTCGAAAGCCAATTGAACAAACAGATCACCGACCTTTCCGAATCCCACTGTACCTTCTCCGCTATGTAATCTGGTTTCCGAGCTGGTCATGGGTGCACCTCAGCCACGCTCAAGGTCCTAGACGATATCATAACCGCCATCGATAAAAGACAGTACTGTGCAGCCGTCTTCATCGACCTGGACAAGGCTTTCAACTCTGTCAATCACTGCATTCTTATTGGCAGACTCAACAGCCTTGGTTTCTCTAATGACTGCCTCGCCAGGTTCACTAACTACTTCTCAGATAGAGTTCAGTGTGTCAAATCGGAGGGCCTGTTGTCCGGACCTCTGTCAGTCTCTATGGGGGTGCCACAGGGTTCAATTCTTGGGCCGATTCTTTTCTCTGCTGCAGGTGATTCTTTGATCCACTTCTACACAGACAACACCATTCTGTATACATCTGGCCCTTCTTTGGACCCGTGTTAACAAACCTCCAAATGAGCTTCAACGCCATACAACACTCCTTCCGTGGCCTCCAACTGCTCTTAAATGCTAGTAAAACTAAATGAATGCTCTTCAACCAATCGCTGCCCACACCCGCCCGCCCGACTAGCATCACTACTCTGGACGGTTCTGACTTAGAATATGTGGACAACTATAAATACTATAAATAGGTGTCTGGCTAGACTGTAAACTCTCCTTCCAGACTCACATTAAGCATCTCCAATCCAAAGTTAAATCTAGAATCGGCTTCCTATTTCGCAACAAAGCCTTCTTCACTCATGCTGCCAACATACCCTCGTAAAACTGACTATCCTACCAATCCTTGACTTCGGCGATGTCATTTACAAATTAGCCTCCAACACTCTACTCAGCAAATTGGATGCAGTCTATCACAGTGCCATCCGTTTTGTCACCAAAGCCCCATATACTACCCACCACTGCGACCTGTATGCTCTCGTTGGCTGGTCCTCGCTACATATTCGTCGCCAAACACACTGGCTCCAGGTCATCTGTAAATCTCATCTCAGCTCACTGGTCACCATAGCAATGCCCACCCGTAGCACGTGCTCCAGCAGGTATATCTCACTGGTCATCCCCAAAGCCAACACTTCCTTTGGCCGCCTTTCCTTCCAGTTCTCTGCTGCCAATTACTGTAACGAATTGAAAAAATCACTGAAGTTGGAGACTTTTATCTCCCTCACTAACTTTAAGCGTCAGCTGTCAGAGCAGCTTACCGATCGCTGCAGCTGTACACAGACCATCTGTAAATAGCCCATCCAACCAACTACCTACCTCATCCCCATATTTGTTTTTCTGCACACCAGTATTTCTACTTGCACATCCTCATCTGTACATATATCACTCCAGTGTAAATTGCTAAATTGTAATTACTTCGCCACTATTGACCTATTTATTGCCTTACCTCCTTACTTCATTTGCACACACTGTATACAGATCTTTCTATTGTGTTATTGACTGTACGTTCATTTATCCCATGTGTAACTCTGTGTCGTTGTTTTTGTCGCACTGCTTCGCTTTATCTTGGCCAGGTCGCAGTTTTAAATGAGAACTTGTTCTCAACTGGCCTACCTGGTTAAATAAAGGTGAAATAAATAAAAAATATTGAAATCGAACTTAATCGGATTAATTGGAACACCGACTGTGAGCCAGGCCTAATCGGCCAACATCAGTGCCCAACCCTACTAATGCTCTTGTGGCTGAATGGAAGCAAGTCCCCGCAGCAATGTTCCAACACCTAGCGGAATGCCTTCCCAAAAGAGTGAAGGCTGAAATAGCAGCAAAGTGGGGACCAACTCCATATTAATGCCCATGACCCTAGGTCTCGACCCAGCCCTGTGCAACTGGGTCCTGGACTTCCTGACGGGCCGGCCCCAGGTGGTGAGGGTAGGAAACAACATCTCCACCCCGCTGATCCTCAACACTGGGCACCACAAGGGTGCGTTCTCAGCCCTCTCCTGTACTCCCTGTTTACCCATGACTGCGTGGCCAAGCATGCATCCAACTCAATCATCAAGTTTGTTGACGACACTACAGTGGTAGGCTTGATTACCAACAACGACGAGACGGCCTACAGGGAGGAGGTGAGGGCCCTCGGAGTGTGGTGTCAGGAAAATAACCTCTTCCTCAACGTCAACAAAACAAAGGAGATGATCGTGGACTTCAGGAAACAGGAGAGGGGAGCACCCCCCTATCCACATCGACGGGACAGTAGTGGAGAAGGTGGAAGAAGTTAAGTTCCTCGGCGTACACATCACGGACAAACTGAAATGGTCCACCCACACAGACAAGAGGCTGAAGAAATTTGTCTTGTCACCAAAATCACTCACAAACTTCTACAGATGCACAATCGAGAGCATCCTGTCGGGCTGTATCACCGCCTCGTACGGCAACTGCTCCGCCCACAACCGTAAGGCTCTCCAGAGGGTAGTGAGGACTACACAACGCATCACCGGGGGTAAACTACCTGCCCTCCAGGACACCTACACCACCCGATGTCACAGGAAGGCCAAAAAAGGACAAGGACAACATCATCAAGGACAACAACCACCCGAGCCACTGCCTGTTCACCCCTCTATCATCCAGAAGGCGAGGTCAGTACAGGTGCATCAAAGCTGGGACCGAGAGACTGAAAAACAGCCTCTATCTCAAGGCCATCAGACTGTTAAACAGCCATCACTAACATTGAGTGGCTGCTGCCAACATACTGACTTAAATCTCTAGCCACTTTAAATAATAGGAATTGGATGTAACAAATGTATCACTAGCCACTTTAAACAATTTTGTATATAATGTTTACATATCCGATATTACTCATATCAAATGTATACACTGTACTCTAAACCATCTACTGAATCTTGCCTATGCCGTTCGGCCATCGACTCAAATCTCTAGCCACTTTAATAATTATAATTGGATGAAATAAATGTATCACTAGCCACTTTAAACAATGCCATTTATATAATGTTTACATATCCTACATTACTCATCTCATATGTATATACTGTACTCCATACCATCTACTGCATCTTGCCTATGCCGGTCAGCCATCGCTCATCCATATATTTATATGTACATACTCGTATTCATTCCTTTACTCTTGTGTGTATAAGGTAGTTGTTGTTAGATTACTTGTTAGATACTACTGCATGGTCGGAACTAGAAGCACAAGCATTTTGCTACACTCGCAGTAACGTCTGCTAACCATGTGTATGTGACAAATAAAATTTGATTTGATTTGACAAGCAGGTGTCCACCTACTTTAAAATCACCCCAAAAAGTCTGAAATTGATTATGTAGCTAAAACATGTTAATTACATAAATACATGTAGCCTAATTATTATTTTCAGCAAAGCTATGTCTACTGAGGGAGAGGAGCTTCTTAACATCTTGACAGAATCCTTTGATTCTGGAATCCAGTTTAACTTGCTCATTGCACCATATCATTATTCTTATGGCCAGGAGAACACCACAATGGTTACCATGTAAATGTGCCCAAACCTACAGTGGTTTGGGCTCATTTCCCACATTTCTGTTCTACTGGGACAGCAGCTCATCCCTCCAGAGAAGATGACACATGACAGGAAATCAGTGAGAAGAAGCGAGAGAAACTTATAAGGAGTCAAGAACACCAATGTATTGCCTAGGAGTTGAACGGGTATTGTTTTTTTACAGGATTTTACGACCCGTTTTATGACTTTTATTCTGATGTAACCCCAAAGTTGATTTGTTCGAGATTGTTTGATGTACTGTACCGCTAAATGTTGCCACTAATTTAAAGGGAATACGTATTTCGCAACTAATTTGTGTACATTCCTAGTCCATCAATGAATTAAACGCATGAAGCAAAGGCTCGGATCGATGTCACAATAAAGAGACATAATTCATCAGCTTTCGCAGGTCTGACTTTATTTGATTAGTACGTCCATATGGCCTAACCCAGGGAGCTAGCATGCCAACATACATTTCTAAGACAATGTCTCAATGACTTTCTAATCAAAGGGCCTGTATATCAGTGCTTATAGCATGAGAGGTTTTGGAGAGAGGTCATTTCTGTCTCTTTATCTACAGTAACTGTGGTCTCAAAGTAATTATCCATTACCCATGATTGATGACGTGTTTTATGTGTTTTTGTTCATGCAGAGGTTGAAACATCAACCGAACCCGGAATCTGAAGTCACTCTTTTCTTTTTTCTCAAATCAATTAAGTTTTTCTTTGCATATGTAAACCTTTACTGAACTTTTGAGCGGATAAATCTGTACGATATAATGCAAATTCCTTAACATACGCATGCAACATTGCAATATCTGGCCTAATAGATGAATTACATTCAAACCTTTATAAGGGGGATCCATGTCAGTCATCTGTGCCCTCTCATTTCAGGAATATATTTATCAGAATAGAAAAAATCCCATGGCCACAGTGTTGTGAAAGTCTAGAGTCAGCCATGAAAGGAAGACATATTAAGAGTTAACGATGGAGAGCTTGAACCTGAGAACCACAAAGGGCTCCTTTGAGGTGTATTGAGCTTTCTAAAGCCTCAAGCTTCATTTTGCTGCCCCATTTTCCAGAGTGTCTGTGTCACACACCTCCTCTATGTCCTGTAGGCTGGAGGCGTCCGTATCATCCCCACCGCTACTCTCACTGTTCTTGAAGGCGAGGCCGCCCATGAAGGGGTACACGCCCAGACTCTGGGCGTAGAGGTCTCTGATGTTATGGTAAGGGAGATCCAGGTCGTGTCTCTCGGACGCCTGTTGACTCAGACACAGGCCCTCCTCAATGGCTTTGTTCCTCTGGTAGTACTTGGAAAACTTGTTAAAGATTATGGTAATAGGCAAGGCAACCACCAGCAAGCCACAGAGGATGCACAGGGTGGCCACCAGCTTCCCCAGCAACGTCACCGGGCAGGTGTCACCGTACCCCACGGTGGTCATGGTGATGGTGGCCCACCACCAGCCCATGGGAATGGTGCCCAGCTCAGTGTCCTCCTCCTCTTTCTCTGCCGAGTAGATGAGCACGGAGAAGATGGAGATGCCCACAGATAGGAAGAGGAGCAGCAGGCCCACCTCGTGGTAGCTATGGCGGACCGTGGCGCCGAGCGCACGCAGACCCACCGAATGGCGGGCCAGTTTTAGGATCCTGAAGACGCGCATCAGCCGGAGAACCTGCACCACCTTGCCCACGTTCTCCAAGTTCTCGTTCTCCTCGCTGTTCTCCTCATCCACCGTCTCAAAGGCCAGCGTGATGTAGAAGGGCAGGATGGAGGCCACATCGATGATGTTCAGGGTGTTGCTAAGGAACTTCCTTGGGGACGGGGCTACGATCAAACGGATGATGAACTCGGCCGAGAAGCAAACGATGCAGACCACCTCCAGGATGGCCAGTACGGGGTCTTCAATGTGCCTCTCGTTCTCGTCCAAGATCTGAAACTCTGGCATGCTATGGACGCACATGGCCACGATGGAGGTGAGCACCACGCTCAGCGAGGCCACGGCGATAATCTTGGATGAGAGCGAATGACCTGGGTCCTCTAGCCTAATCCACACGTAGCTCCGCACCTCGGCGCACCATGCCCCCTTGAACTTCTCCAGGTCCTTGTCCATGGCTGAGAGCTCTTCGAAGGACGAGTCCAAACTGGGCGGCTGCACGTCGTCGCTTTGGACGTCCCAGTCGCGGTCCTCGATGTACTCCTTGCGCTCCTGGAACCAGTTGCTGCAGCACTCCCCTAAGTGGAGCTCCTGGATGCCCCAGTACTCAATCTCCTGGCTGAAGGAGAAGACGCATACCTCCTCCATCATGTGGATGCGGCCTGTGCGGTAGAAGTTGATCACGCTGATGAAGATGTGTGGATTGCGGTCAAAGTAGTACTCGCGCTCGGTGGCACTGTAGTCGTCGCATAGCTCCAAGATGGCGTCCTCGCTCCGGCAGTGCAGCAGGCGGCCCAGGCGTGTGTGCGGGAAGCGGAGCAGCGTCTCCACTGCCACCTCGTGCCGGACACCTCCCACGTTGAGGTATACCTGGTCTTCCTCATTTCCACATCGGTGGAGGACTTGCCCATATCCCATGTTGGTGATGATGAGCCATAGGCCACATGGGCATGGAGGGGGAAGTGCTGGTGGGAAATGTAGTTTGGGATGATCAGCCTCCGGTGGCTAGCGGTGAGGTTAAGGCTCAAGGGTCCATCTATGAAGAGGAGAAACATTCCAATTATCAAAAGTCATTCTACCACCCATTTTAAGTTTAAGGAATAGGGTTGTGACTTTCTGACTGCACCCCTTTTGATTTGAACAAAACCTTCCATACATGTTTCCCCGTGGTAGAAGTGGTCAGAAAGTGACTTTTAGGGCCTGAATGCCATAACCTTTAGGAGATAAAGGTGCTCAAAGTTCACTCATTTTTCACATTGCACCCTACCATTAGACATCCATGTCTTCATCACTGAAAAAGTTAAATGGATGAGTTTGATATAATTTGAAAGCCTACAATCAGGGTTGTCAAACATTTTCTTGAATAAAAAATAAAATAAATTATAATAATGTCTTTAACCTTTAACAAGAATTATCAAAAAGCATAATCAGAGGTGTTTGTTCCCACCATCGGTTGAGACACAGCGTGTTCTTGAATAGGTGTCATGTTTTGGCTGATAAATGTACTACAATGTCAATAAAATGTACATTTCTACTTTAAAATGGTACCACAAAGATGGTTGGATAATGTTGACTTGAGTGGGAATATCCATTGTCTTCAATGAAACTGTCAATTTTCCGCAGGAAACCGATTGAAACATTCCCATTCAAGTTGACATCCGACAGTGGGTGGATATCTTTCTGGTAGTAATTGGAAGTTCAAATTTCAATTAAATTTCAATGGTGTACCATCTAAATTGCAGTGGTCTGAGGGGATAAGTCCATTCTATGAATTCTGTTTCTATGATTGAAATGACACCCACCATGTATTCAAGAGTATGCTATCTCAGCCATGAAATGCACAACACAAACACCTCAGATTATGTAAAATAGGATCTAAGATACAGTACATGACCAAAAGTATGTGGACATCTGCTCGTCGAACATCTCACTCCAAAATTATGGGCATTAATATGGAGTTGGTCCCCCCTTTGCTGCTGTAACAGCCTCCACTCTTCTGGGAAGGCTTTCCACTAGATGTTGGAACATTGCTGCAGGGACTTGCTTCCATTCAGCCACAAGAGCATTAGTGAGGTCGGGCACTGATGTTGGGTGAATAGGCCTGGTTCGGAGTCGACGTTCAAATTCATCCAAAAGGTGTTCCATGGAGTTGAGGTCAGGGCTTTGTGCAGACCAGTCAAGATCTTCCACAACGATCTCGGCAAACCATTTATGTATTCGCCAAAACCCAGATTTGTCCGTTGGACTTCGGATGGTGAAGCGTGATTCAGAGAACGTGTTTCCTCTGCTCCAGAGTACAATGGCGGTGAGCTTTACACCACTCCAGCCGACCCTTGGCATTGCCCATGGTGATCTGCTCGGCCATGGAAACCAGTTTCATTAAGCTCCCGACGAACAGTTCTTGTGTTGATGTTGCTTCCAGAGGCAGTTTGGAACTTGGTAGTGAGTGTTGCAACTGAGACGATTATTACACGCTTTAGCACTTGGCGGTCCCGTTCTGTGAGCTTGTGTAGCCTACCACTTCGCGCGGCTGAGCCATTGTTGCTCCTAGACGTTTCCACTTCACAATAATAGCACTTACAGTTGAACGGGGGCGGCTCTAGCAGGGCAGAAATACGACGAACTGAGTTGTTGGATAGGTGGCATCCTAAAGGTGGCATCGTCACTGAGCTCTTCAGTAAGGCCATTCTACTGCTAATGTTTGTCTATGGAGATTGCATGGCTGTGTGCTCGATTTTATACACCTGTCAGCAACGGGTGTGACTGAAATAGCCGAATCCACTCATTTGAAGGGGTGTCCACATGCTTTTGTGCGTGTGTGTTGTGCATGTGTGAAAATTTGAAAAATCTGAGTTTACACTTTTTTTGCATAATTCTTTATTACAAACCTTTTTCAGTAAATTATAAAATAGTTTGATAACCCCGTTGGTAAGCTTTCAAATGATATCAAACTAAACCGTTTATAATTTTCAGTAATGAAAACATGGATGTCTCATGGTAGTGTGGGGTATGCAAAAACTTTGAGCACCTCATCTTGTTTTGGTATTCAAATCCAAAATGTCACTTTATGACCACTTCTCCCATTAGCAAACATGTTTGGAAGGATTTGTTCAAATCAAAAAGTGTACAGTTAGAAAGTGACTGAATTCATATAGAATGAGTCAATTGCTGTATAAAGGTATCTGTCCTCTTGAATCAGCCTGGTGTCATAGACTAAACGTAACATAGTAAATGTAAATCCAGGACACTGAAATAGTATGATATGTTACGTTTGGTATGGTTACATAAGACAGAAGGTTACTTAAGGTATAAATGAAAGTAAAGTGGTTGGTCAGGGTGGATGGGTAGACGTATAACAGCAACATCTAGTAACCCAAAGGTTGCAAATTTGAATCTCATCACGGACAACTTTAGCTGTTAATTTGGTAATTAGCAACTTTTCAACTACTTACTACATTGTAACTACTTAACGTTAGCTAACCCCTTTCCCTAACCCTAACCTTAACTATTTTAGCTAACTCATCCACTAACCTTAATCCCTTTAACCTAACTCCTAAACTTAACCCTAACCCCTACCCTTGCCTCGCTAAAGTTAGCCACCTAGCTAGAATTCGTAACATATTATACGTTTTTGCAAATTTTGTAACATATTGTATGTTTTTCTAATTCATAACATATAATATGAATTGTAATTTTTAACATTTACGAAATGAGTGCTGGACAGCCACAAATGAATACATGCCATACATGACCTAACATATCAGACTAAATGGTGGGTTTCGGATTGATGTACTGAATAATACGAAATACTCTGAGACCAGGTTGCTTGAATAGCATTCCTAGGACACATTTGACTGCTTTTAAAACCAATAATATATTACACCATTAAAAGTTTCTGCCCTGAGCCCACCAATGTTTATATGAACATGCAATGGCTAGCATCAATGGGAAGAATATCAGAATAGGGTGGGTGTGTGGTGTGTTGATAGTACTGAATCACCGTTCAATGCCTATCACTTCCTCAAGCAGGCTAAAGTACTAGATTATCACGAAGGGAATCGAATTATAGGCCCTCAACACCAGAGAAATGGGATTTGACAACAGGATGAAATGGGACTTTACATCGAGCAATTTTAATTTTTGCGGACAACAAACTATTTCGACAAGTGTTATTATGGACCCCTTCATCCGACACGGGACAGCTAAAGAACTAGACTACCTTTAACAACAACAGTAGTGCGTTAATTTTATTTTGGTTAGTCTTGAATGGCGACTGTAACTTTTATGTCAAATTAAACCTGATAGGCTACAATTGTTTTATTTAGGCTATACTTGTTTTTCTCTTTTACATTTGCCTATATAGAGTCTCAAATACCAATTAGACTGAAGTCAATTTCCGTTTCTCACAACAATGTAGGCAATCAATGATATTATATTATATATTAGGCAAGCCTGTTTAAACAAATCGACATGATGGGCTCGCCAATAAGTTCAACAAGGTAATAATACATAAAGCATACCTGTTCCTGTGCCCTTTCTTTCCATTAAAATAGTTTTCCAGTGACTGATTTTCCGATTATTTTCATCTCCAAATAAGTAGTAGTCCCAGGGTTCATAAGGAATTATCCCTAAACCGAAACGTTGTTGGTGCTCGGAGCGTGCCCGAAATTATGATCCGACAGGGAGTGCAGCAGGCTGAATCACGCAGTCCGCTACTCCGACAAGAACGCACCAATAAAAACGGCGCGATGATTTTGTGGTCCATAGCCAAGCAATGGTTTCCTTCAATCTCCAAGAGGGGAGGTGCATCGGATTTGGTGGAGATTTTAGCCTTATGATTAAGTGTGGCAAATGTATTTTTAATGCCTCGTTTTTAGTTCAGGAACTGAGAGGGGAGGTGCATCGTTGAATTTTCCGTTTTCCCCTTTAAACCTGCATGGTGATTGTCTGGCCCAGTAAAAATTCCCTGTCTTAGGTCAGTTAGGATCACCACTTGATTTTAAGACTGTGAAATGTCAGAATAATAGTAGAGGTAATTATTTTCTTCAGCTTTTATTCCTTTCATCACATTCCCAGTGGGTCAGAAGTTTACATACACTTCATTAGAATTTGGTAGCATTGCCTTTAAATTGTTGAACTTGGGTCAAACGTTTCGGGTTGCCTTCCACAAGCTTTCCACAATAAGTTGGGTGAATTTTGGCCCATTCCTCCTGACAGAGCTGGTGTAACTGAGTCAGGTTTGTAATCCTCCTTGCATTTCACATTTTTCAGTTCTGCCCACAAATTTTCTATAGGATTGACTCAGGGCTTTGTGATGGCCACTCCAATACCTTGACTTTGTTGTCCTTAAGCCATTTTGGAAGAATGCTTGGGGTCATTGTCCATTTGGAAGACCCATTTGCGACCAAGCTTTAACTTCCTGACTGATGTCTTGAGATGTTGCTTCAATATATCCACATAATTTCCCTTCCTCGTGATGCCATCTATTTTGTGAAGTGCACCAGTCCCTCCTGCAGCAAAGCACCCCCACAACATGATGCTGCCACCCCGTGCTTCACGGTTTGCATGGTGCTCTTCGGCTTGCAAGCCTCCCCGGTTTTCCTCAAAACATAACGATGGTCATTATGGCCAAACAGTTCTATTTTTGTTTCCTCAGACCAGAGGATTTTTTTTTGCAACTGTCCTCATGTGCAGTTGCAAAACTGTAGTCTGGCTTTTATATGGCGGTTTTGGAGCAGTGGGTTCTTCCTTGCTGAGTGGCCTTCCAGGTTATGTCGATATAGGACTCATTTACTGTGGATATGGATACTTTTTTACCTGTTTCTACCAGCATCTTCACAAGGTCCTTTGCTGTTGTTCTGGGATTGATTTGCACTTTTCACACCAAAGTACGTTCATCTCTAGGAGACAGAACGCATCTCCTTCCTGAGCAGTATGATGGCTGTGTGGCCCCATGGTGTTTATAATTGCGTACTATTGTTTGTACAGATGAACGTGGTACCTTCAGGCGTTTGGAAATTGCTCCGAAGGATAAACCAGACTTGTAGAGGTCTACCATTTTTTTTTTATTGGTCTTGGCTGATTTCTTTTGTTTTTCCCATGATGTCAAGCAAAGAGGCACTACGTTTGAAGGTAGGCCTTGAACTACATCCACAGGTACACCTCCAATTGACTCAGGCTAATTGACATCATTTATCAGAAGCTTCTAAAGCCATGACATCATTTTCTGTAATTTTCTAATAATTACTTGTAATGCACAAGTCCTAACCGACTTGCCAAAACTATAGTTTGTTAACAATAAATTTGTAGAGTGGTTGAAAAACAAGTTTTAATGACTCCAACCTAAGTGTATGTAAACTTACGACTTCAACTGTATCTACAGAAAAGACCGGAACAAGGAGTCACATCCTTCACTCTTCAGCTGCTCTACGGCCTGGTCATCTTGCCGGAGTACGCCCCTTTCTCTCACCCTGCCGTTGTGGATATTGAACCGTGTTCTCTGAACTATGCACCACTTATCTTGACTGTTTTCTCTCGTTAACAATGATTGCAGTGAATGCCATATTTGACTTGAAACCATGTTTTCTTTTTTCCTATGCCGTCTCTGCAAAAAGCATCAAGCTGTGTATATTGAACCTGTCCTGTTCCCAATTTGCCAGGGTCATGTTTATTAGGGCGCACCGTAGAAATCAATGTTTTATCGTGGACAAGTTCAAGTAGTGCCTCCCTGTTTAGTTCCACCATCAGCCACTGGAAACTGACCAGGATAACTTATATCACTTTGAACTATGGCAACCAGGAGCCCTTCTTCGTGGTTGTGGTTGGCAAGCGGCTGCTGACCAATGAGCTTGCTCAACAGTATTTAACAGAGGGTGACTCAAACATCACTATCACAGTGCCCTTCTCTTCACCGGATGCAGTGTTTGAGGTATGATGCTCTCCCTGAACACGTTAAGCTAAAATTCTAAATTAAATGGACTAATGAATGCTCCCACTGTTCACCAGTCTGTTCATTCTTCATTTATCGGGAGCAGACTGGATGTGACTGTTGAATCCCTACAACATTACCATCATACTTCACCCTGGCTTGCAGCTTCCTCAAAACTCTAACTGGTTGGTTCTAAAACTAATACTGCAGAAAAATAGCTACCAAACCTGGGTTCAGATAGTAATTTTAGTGCCAGATGGGCATAGACCTTACTTCTGGACTGTTGCCCTGTGTTAGGCAAGCTCAAATGAAGCAAGTATTGGAACATACTATTTGTTTGATACCTGCTGGCTACCTGTCCTTTGCACCAGAGTGTTTCTCTAATGGGACGATGACTGCACTGTCGGAGATGGTAGAGTCTGCTCCCAGTCTGAACCCCAGTCAGCTGAGCCTGAGAGACCCTGCCTGTGGCCCCACCTACAGTGATGACCGCTTTGCCTTTCACTTCACTGTCAACTCGTGTGGCACCACCCGGAAGGTACAATTACCCTGAAGTGATGTGGACTGTTCCCTTCTACAGGCCCTAAAGTAAATGCTCCTCTATTATAGTTCATCAACAATGTCATGCTGTATGAGAATAATCTCATTGACAGACCAACTTGAGGGGAAGACTAACGCAGAGACAACTTCAGACTCGGAGGAAGAATATCAGTTAGTGATTACACAAGTCATAACAATTGTAATGAATATTTGTATGCTTTTATCACCAGTTGCTCAATACTCTAACATCATCTGCTACCAGTCATAGGCTCCCCCAACAATCCTCAGCACCCCCACCCCAAACATCTTCCTGTGGCAATGCTACCAGTGTAGGCATGTTTCCCTTAAGTATTCTACCATCCCTCATTAGGTTGACTGTCCTGCTGCTACGTGGTCAATGTCACCGACACGCTGGCCTTCCTCACCAGGCCGCTCAACAATGAGACTGGGACCGGTCAGCTTACATTCAGAATGAGACTTGCTCATGGTAAGAGTGCACGAATTTCAACTTGACCCCTGGCCTCTACATTTTAGTCAGTCCTGATCGGAGGATTGAATATTCCATCATTGGCATAAACTTAGCAGGTCTCCTTCGCTGCGTTTATAATCTTGATAAATTGCTAAAATGTAAGCATTATGGTGAAGGTTTAATCTTGCCTTCTGATTGCCTCAGTGGAAATATTTCCAACCTGTAATGCTTCCACTTATCCAATCAGCTCAGATCTGCAGAAGTAGTTATGGAGTAGGGGGGTTGGTGAATTTAGCAGAAGCCTCTAGTTGACGTAGCGTTTGGTATAGATTGGTCATGTTTATTGGGGAACAACAGGATATGAAAATGAGCATTTCTTATTGGATAAGTTCAGGTACCTCCCTGTTTAATGGCCACTGAACACAGGCTATTTCTTTGTTTCTAAAGAATTCAGACCAAACCACCATAGGACTTACACAAGGTGGTTGTGGTTACAGCTTTGTTTTTTTTTGTTTTTGTTTTTTTCTGCTTAACTTGGTTCCTGTCTCCACTGGCAGCTGTGAGAAACCAGAGGCTCCGTACCGTGTGATCTTCCACCCAGTGGTGACTGACGCCAGGATCCACTTACCCTCTCACACAAATGCTTTGAGGTCCAGATGTTCTCCTTCGCCAAGGATGTGGATTACTTGAGTGGCCAGGTAAATTTCACAAAAGATTTTCTGTTTGGGTACATCTTGTTTGAGTGGTAATCATCCCTTTGTCTATTTGGTTCGTAGCTCTTTGTCCATTGTGTTGAGCTCATCTGTGACGCCAATAGTCCCTCTGTCATCTGTAGTGGACAGTGTGTGAACCAGGACAACAAGGAGAAAGGTATGGAATGATTTTCAGACTCTGTCAAACACAACTGAACTAACAGGTTTTTCTCTCAACAGGGCAAAGACCTCACAAAGACATCTGAGGAGGATCACATATACAGTGGGGAAAAAAAGTATTTAGTCAGCCACCAATTGTGCAAGTTCTCTCACTTAAAAAGATGAGAGAGTCCTGTAATTTTCATCATAGGTACACTTCAACTATGACAGACAAAATGAGGGAAAAAAATCCATAAAATCACATTGTAGGATTTTTTATGAATTTATTTGCAAATTATGGTGGAAAATAAGTATTTGGTCAATAACAAAAGTTTATCTCAATACTTTGTTATATACCCTTTGTTGGCAATGACAGAGGTCAAACGTTTTCTGTAAGTCTTCACAAGGTTTTCACACACTGTTGCTGGTATTTTGGCCCATTCCTCCATGCAGATCTCCTCTAGAGCAGTGATGTTTTGGGGCTGTCGCTGGGCAACACGGACTTTCAACTCCCTCCAAAGATTTTCTATGGGGTTGAGATCTGGAGACTGGCTAGGCCACTCCAGGACCTTGAAATGCTTCTTACGGCCACTCCTTCGTTGCCCAGGCGGTGTGTTTGGGATCATTGTCATGCTGAAAGACCCAGCCACATTTCATCTTCAATGCCCTTGCTGATGGAAGGAGGTTTTCACTCAAAATCTCACGATACATGGCCCCATTCATTCTTTCCTTTACACGGATCAGTCGTCCTGGTCCCTTTGCAGAAAAACAGCCCCAAAGCATGATGTTTCCACCCCCATGCTTCACAGTAGGTATGGTGTTCTTTGGATGCAACTCAGCATTCTTTGTCCTCCAAACACGACGAGTTGAGTTTTTACCAAAAAGTTCTATTTTGGTTTCATCTGACATTCTCCCAATCCTCATCTGGATCATCCAAATGCTCTCTAGCAAACTTTAGACTTGCCTGAACATGTACTGGCTTAAGCAGGGGGACACGTCTGGCACTGCAGGATTTGAGTCCCTGGCGGCGTAGTGTGTTACTGATGGTAGGCTTTGTTACTTTGGTCCCAGCTCTCTGCAGGTCATTCACTAGGTCCCTCCGTGTGGTTCTGGGATTTTTGCTCACCGTTCTTGTGATCATTTTGACCCCACGGGGTGAGATCTTGCGTGGAGCCCCAGATCGAGGAAGATTATCAGTGGTCTTGTATGTCTTCCATTTCCTAATAATTGCTCCCACAGTTGATTTCTTCAAACCAAGCTGCTTACCTATTGCAGATTCAGTCTTCCCAACCTGGTGCAGGTCTACAATTTTGTTTCTGGTGTCCTTTGACAGCTCTTTGGTCTTGGCCATAGTGGAGTTTGGAGTGTGACTGTTTGAGGTTGTGGACAGGTGTCTTTTATACTGATAACAAGTTCAAACAGGTGCCATTAATACAGGTAATGAGTGGGGGACAGAGGAGCCTCTTAAAGAAGAAGTTATAGGTCTGTGAGAGCCAGAAATCTTGCTTGTTTGTATGTGACCAAATACTTATTTTCCACCATAATTTGCAAATAAATTCATAACAAATCCTACAATGTGATTTTCTGGATTTTTTTCCCTCATTTTGTCCATGCAAGTGTACCTATGATGAAAATTACAGGCCTCTCATCTTTTTAAGTGAGAGAACTTGCACAATTGGTGGCTGACTAAATACTTTTTTTCCCCACTGTATGTTTCATCTGGACAGATTATTTGTGTGTAAATGTCCTATGTGAGGAAAGTTCAGAGTGTTCTACATTATTTGGTTTGATTCACTTGCAGTTCAATCTATCAATTGCTCTAATTTGGCTGTTCATCAGGCATGGCAGTGTGAGTGGGTCAGAAACGGTAACTTACAAAATTAAGGTGGCTTTAATGCTCATCTGGTTATTTGCATTGAACACCAAAGCATATACTTTAGTCATCTGACATGTATAAATCAACCCCTTTTGTAATTCTGCAACTCACAACCAGTTTTAAGCTGCAAACCAATTTTCCATCTGAGAGAAAAGTAACTAAATAATTATACCAATTATTAAATAATTACGATCCAATTATACCAATTATTAGGACAGAATGTGACGCCATAGTGAGTAACGTGTTAGCACCATGGGCAACTACTTTGGTAACATAGGACCTAGACCAGGTTGAATTTGTGTCCCTGTCCATTGATGTGCCCAATCATGGACATGTAAAGCTGCTGCCAATAGTAGTCAGATATTGTAAGATATATGATGGCAGCACATCTGTGGAAACAAAACTGCTTGATTTTGTTAAATTGAAAGGAGAAACAGCAGAGGAAATTGCATGTAATGTAACCTGCCGACAACACAAATACCAACTTTGGAGGACTGAATAGGCTGGGGAGGGTCAATGCCCATACCAAAGTTAAAAAGGCTCTGCAGGTGATTGGCTTAGGATGTCCTGCCCACATCATTCATAACATGGCCAGAACAGCTTTGGATATGATTCCCCTTGATGTTGAGTACCTGTTCAAAGATATTTTCATATTTTCACCGTCAGAGTAGAAAGACTGAAGAGCTTTTGTGAGTTTGTTGGCCAGGAGTACCATAACATTTTAGGACACAGCAATGTTGGCTGGCTGTCCATGCTCCCTGCTCTAGAAAGAGTGCTGAAAATGTATGTGCCATTGAAATCCTTTTTTCTTTCTGAAGACCAATGCGCTGTTGTCCTGCGAACAATGTTCGAAGATCCACTGACTGAACTTTGGCTGGCATTTGTCCATGGAAACCTGACTGTATTTAGTGACACGATCAAGATGCTTTAAGGCCAGGACCGCTGTGCTGTGGAGTCAGCTGCAATTCTGAGAAACGTTGAGGCAAAATTCAATCATTCCAGTTTTGGTCAGAGGACTTCTGAGAGAGCTAGCGGAAAATGGAGCAATGTCTAAAGAGCTTTCTCAAAACATCCCAATCATTCTTCACTGCGGCTGTGAACTACTTGCAATTATGGGGAAAGCACACAGATAATCTAAAAGATTTACATTGTCTCCTTTTAAAAAGGCAACCTCCGTGTGGAGAGATCCAGAAGGCAGCAGCCACACTGCAGGAAAAATGCCCCAATGTGACCATCAATGAGGATGCATTGTTTGACAAGGTTACTGGCCTGCAAGAGTTCCTAAAGGGGGGAACGCTTGAAGAGTGGAAAACATCTGAGACAACGTTGAGTCAGATATGGAGCATGGTGTTTGCACACTTCAAAGAGAATGACATCCCACACAATAACCTGGCTAGATTAGCGTCTGTTGTCATGTGAGTACCTGGAAGTAATGCACCAGTCGAGAGAGTGTTCTCTCAAATGAATGACATATGGACAGCAGCAAGAAATAGGTTCACTGTTCCTACCATCAAGGCCATGCTTATTGTGAAGACAAACTTCAACCTCCCCTGCCAGGAGTTCATGGAGAAACTGGCCAAAGAGAGCAATCCTGAAGAAAATACATTCTTCTGAGAAATATACAGATTAGGTTGGTATATTATGTAGTTAACATAATAAAGAAATAAGATGAGATTGGTAAGTATTTCACATACAGTGAGGGAAAAAAGTATTTGATCCCCTACTGATTTTGTACGTTTGCCCACTGACAAAGAAATTATCAGTCTATAATTTTAATGGTAGGTTTATTTGAACAGTGAGAGACAGAATAACAAAAAAAAAAATCCAGAAAAACACGTGAAAAATGTCATAAATTGATTTGAATTTTAATGAGGGAAATAAGTATTTGACCCCCCTCTCAATCAGAAAGAGTTCTGGCTCCCAGGTGTCTTTTATACAGGTAACAAGCTGAGATTAGGAGCACACTCTTAAAGGGAGTGCTCCTAATCTCAGCTTGTTACCTGTATAAAAGACACCTGTCCACAGAAGCAATCAATCAATCAGATTCCAAACTCTCCACCATGGCCAAGACCAAAGAGCTCTCCAAGGATGTCAGGGACAAGATTGTAGACCTACACAAGGCTGGAATGGGCTACAAGAAGGTGACAACAGTTGGTGCGATTATTCGCAAATGGAAGAAACACAAAAGAACTGTCAATCTCCCTCGGCCTGGGGCTCCATGCAAGTCTCACCTCGTGGAGTTGCAATGATCATGAGAACGGTGAGGAATCAGCCCAGAACTACACGGGAGGATCTTGTCAATGATTTCAAGGCAGCTGGGACCATAGTCACCAAGAAAACAATTGGTAACACACTACGCCGTGAAGGACTGAAATCCTGCAGCGCCCGCAAGGTCCCCCTGCTCAAGAAAGCACATATACATGCCCATCTGAAGTTTGCCAATGAACATCTGAATGATTCAGAGGACAACTGGGTGAAAGTGTTGTGGTCAGATGAGACCAAAATGGAGCTCTTTGGCATCAACTCGCCGTGTTTGGAGGAGGAGGAATGCTGCCTATGACCCCAAGAACACCATCCCCACCATCAAACATGGAGGTGGAAACATTATGCTTTGGGGGTGTTTTTCTGCTAAGGGGACAGGACAACTTCATCGCATCAAAGGGACGATGGACGGGGCCATGTACCATCAAATCTTGGGTGAGAACCTCCTTTCCTCAGCCAGGGAATTGAAAATGGGTGATGGATGGGTATTCCAGCATGACAATGACCCAAAACACACAGCCAAGGCAACAAAGGAGTGGCTCAAGAAGAAGCACATTAAGGTCCTGGAGTGGCCTAGCCAGTCTCCAGACCTTAATCCCATAGAACATCTGTGGAGGGAGCTGAAGGTTCGAGTTGCCAAACGTCAGCCTCGAAACCTTAATGACTTGGAGAAGATCTGCAAAGAGGAGTGGGACAAAATCCCTCCTGAGATGTGTGCAAACCTGGTGGCCAACTACAAGAAACATCTGACCTCTGATTGCCAACAAGGGTTTTGCCACCAAGTACTAAGTCATGTTTTGTAGAGGGGTCAAATACTTATTTCCCTCATTAAAATGCAAATCAATTTATAACATTTTTCACTGTTCAAATAAACCTACCATTAAAATTATAGACTGATCATCGCTTTGTCAGTGGGCAAATGTACAAAATCAGCAGGGGATCAAATACAATAGTATACAGTGAGGGAAAAAAGTATCTTTTTTTCAATTTTGCTCATGTTCTTATTCTACCCAGACTACCAGGACCACTGAATGGCTGTTCAGATCGGACAGTTCTGTCTTGTCTGTAGGGTTTCTGTAACACAGTTGTTTTCTCTTTCTATCACAGTGTGCCTGTTAGATTAAATACATTAAACTGGAATTGTCCCATTTTTTTTATTTCATAGATAATAACATTGGATATTTTAATGGAATATTGACCGCCAAACTGGAAATGTCCCTGATTTTCATTTCAGAAATCTGGTGACTTTACTCTAACAATGCTAACATCTCCCCAATAAAGTGACATGTGCAAGGTTCAGTCTTTGAGGTGACAGGTCATGACTGTGTCCTAGCAGGATGAGGAGACAAAAGTAGCCAGTAGTGGTTGTAGTTCTGGAGCCTGACCAGGTTGCACAGCTAACAGTAGTGGTTGTAGTTCTGGGGCCTGACCAGGTTGCACAGCTAACTGGTCATTCTGGGCAAGCTGCAGCGACAAGGGCAGTATCATTCCTGTATGTTTGGCAGGGTTGCCTTTTGATGCCTACATTTTTTTAAATGTTAAATATGGCCTGCAGGTCATGTCCTACATATTCCTTTGGAAGTCGGGATGAACATGTAGCCGATATTAACTGTGGGTGGTTGGCATTGATTACTTAGTGCAGCTTGGTTGTGAGGGACATAACACAGCTCCATATACATTTGAAGCGGTGCAGAGGTGGTGGAGCTGATCAGGCATGGTGCACAAAGACCACTATCTCCCAGTCAATCCCCAGCCACCATAAACAATCACATACATGATGTTTTTCCATCCTAAGGTGCCTCTTGTTTGTAATAAAATGGCATGTCCTTTTAGGGATGTTGGAATTACTGCTGTTTCCCAGACTAATGCATGAGTCACCACAGCATGAGAGCTCATTCTTCACATGCTAGTCCAGTTCAGGTGTTACATGGGCTGGTCAACTATGGTTGGTAGCAAAATAGTATGAGGGCAATGCACACAAGCAATTTGTGTCTGTTGAATGGCCTGACATGGCAGTCTGGTCTCTCTAGTAACTGCCTGATGGGAGGAGTGTGCCTATGGTGGACAGTTCTAGGAGATTCACAATAGTATTGACATTGGAGTGGTGCAATTCCAATCACATAAGGTTTATGGCATCTTCTTGTCAATGAGCGTCAGGTTGTGCTGCGTCATTGTAGTGAACACCTGCTCTATGAGCTTGTCATCCTGGTTGCATCCTCCTAATACACCCTAATGTCACCAAGTCAACATCTACAGCAACTCCAGGTCCAGACAGCCAGGATGGTGGACATGACTGTCTGGAAGAAGCAATGTGCCAGCTCAACCGGAACAGGATAAGCGTGCACCGGAACATCCCAATGTGCATCACAAATGCAGTGAGCCAGGGGAAGGACATGTTGGATTCAGGCAGATGTTTTAGGCTAGCAATGAATCAAAGCTCACTTCTAAATAATGAGGTGACTTAAGAGCCCAATCCTGGAGGCACAAGTTATACTACAGTGGGGACAATTGTAGAGCTAGGGAGAGGGAGTCAGATTCTCTTTCCTTTCGTCAGAGCCCCCCCGTTGCCTCATTGATCCTCAGACGCTCGTGACTTGGAATGCCTGGTGTTGCCATGCCAAGCAGTCTGCTACCTTTTTATATATCCAGACAAAGGTGTTTGAGTGTATATGGTGGGCATGTTGGATTACTAACTAGCTGAACATAAAATCCACAGAGGAACCTTTGACTTAACAGTTTTCGGTGTCTGAGCTTGCCTTAGCACTGATTACAATAGCCACAACATCAAAACACTTAACTGTATGCAATTCTGTCAGGCAGGACCGTACAGCACTGAATGAGAGAACATTTGACTTGACAGTTGTCTGCTAAACAGTTACCAAAAAGTACAGCTTACATTCATAAATATGAATTGTTATTTCCACCTATTGTATCTGTGTGTCTACAGGTCTATATTTCCAATATGCATTAAGATGTTTGTGTATGTAGGGAAGACAACGGACTACTTTTATTCCACATTTTAGCAATATCAGAGCTTGTAATTTTGGGTTACATCAGCACACCCCCCTTCCATCCAGGCATCATTCTGTTACTGTTTGACTTAAGTGGTGTGTCACAATATTTATCAATTCAACCCCTTTCAATAAAACATTTTTACACAACCATCCATTTCATATATGGGAGACTTGAGATATGGAAAAACATGGTTGTGCTTTGTTATACCTGGGGTAGGGATACCTCAAAAACAAAAGCCTGAGTATTGGGCTATTGGCCACTAGAGTACTAATGATAACTATGAAACTGAAAGACTCAATACTGACATTAAGACATCAGTAGTTGATGGGAAAAGGTTAGTACAATGCATTTACTTAACATTCAACCATCATAAAATAAGGCAGCAAGAAGTGGACTAGCCTCTACTTGCGCTAGTCTGTTGTACAGTGCCTTCAAAAAAAGCATTCACACAACACCCCTTTAATGTCAAAGTAGAATTTGTAGAAAATGTTTCAAATTAAATATAAAGCTGATATGTCAAGTCAAGTATTCAACCCCTTTATGGCAAGCTTAAGTAAGTTAATGTGTATAAATGTGCTTAACAAATCAGTTGCGCGCAGAATCGTTCTGCCTTCAATAATAGTGGTTAACCTGATATTTGAATGACTCATCTGTACCCCACAAAATTATGTAAGGTCCCTCAATCGAGTAGTGAATTTCAAGCACAGATTCAACCATAAAGACCAGGGAGGTTTTCCAATGCCCCGTAAAGAAAAACACGGATTGGTAGACATTTAAAATTAAAAGCTGAATTTATCCCTTTGAGCATAGTGACATTGGGTTTTGGATCAATGCACCCAGTTACTACAGAGACACAGGTGTCCTTCCTAACTCATTTGCCAGAGGGGAAGGAAACTGCTCAGATGAGGACAAAGGTGATTTTAAAAACAGTAATGATTGTGATGAGAACTGATGGAGTAACTACAATGTTGATCAATCATACTAACCTAAATGGCACAGCCAATCAGAATTAGTTTTTCCCCCAACAAAAGGGCTTTATTACAGACAGAAATACTCAGCACCCCCTCAGATGATCCCGCAGGTAAAGATGCCAGATGGAGGTCTAAACCAATGTTGGAGGCAGTTTATGGTAGAGAAGTTATTATTAAGTTCTCTGGCGGACATTACTGCAATCAGCATGTCAAGTTGAGGGCGCGTGCAATTGGGTTGTGACAACGTCATTTTAGGGGCCTTTGTACCCAGCACAAGGTGCACCTGTGTAATGACCATGCTCTAATCAGCTTCTTGATGAACCATTAACCTGACAGGTGTGGCATATCTTGGCAAAGGATAAATGCTCACTAACAAATGTGCAAAAAAAATCTGCATATGGAACATGTGATCTTTGTGGATTAAATCAGGGGGTGACTACTTTCTGAAGGCACTGTATGAGAGGTAGCTGGATACTTCACATGGACCCATTTTCAAGAGCAGGCTAAGGCCTAGTTCTGTGACCTTGACAGAATGGCCTCACTTCACATGGAGTACAAAGAATGAAACTGAAAATTGACATTGATTAGAGAAAGATAGTGGGACTATAATTTATTGAAATCAAGGTTTAATAATGTTAAAGGTTGAAAACATTAGGGACTAGATAAGCAAATAAATGCAGTAAATTATTAAGAATGTCACCTTAAAGCTATGAGGCCTAGACTTTGGCTTAAAGGACAGGGCCTTATAACCCACATGGCTCAACTATGTTTTTCCTGGCCATATGTCAGGTCTGGGGTCAATTTCACTTGAGGGGAATGGAACAACTACTAATTGGTGATGCTATTTGTTGAGGCAAGTGGGAGCGGCAGTGCTTGACTTGGGCGGGAGCTCAGAGCAGAGTACCGTCACCTCAATTTCTAATGTTGAGTTCCTGTTCCTCAGAATATTAGCGCAAGAGTATTGAAGCTCCTGTGCCTAAATCAGTAACGACACCTTAGGCCAAGTCAAGCACTGGGGAGTGGGAACAGTAATAGGGCCCACCTAGCTAATGAGTTATCCCTAGGTTCCGAGTTGCTCCAGCTGATGTCAAACACTAGCCAGGGTTCAGAGGAATTGGTAATAAATCTCAAATGTTTGTTTATTCAAGTAGCCTGACAGCCAAAGTTCAAGAAAAAGAGCAGTACCCATTTTAGTCAGACATTTCCTGAAAATGTGAGTCAGATTTAGTAATGAGGCTGTAGACAGAACTTGGCCTATTGAAGTGCTTCACTGCCACATTACAGCTTCCCTTCCATTTTGATGGGAACCAAAATTGGCAATTGAGCAGGCATCCCATTACTCAGCACAACACTGGTACACAGAACTTTAATGTCGAGGAAGACTGCCATGTCAGACAAATTGGAAGTAATTCATAGCCTACCTATAGGGCAACAGTCAACCATTGTTCCTGCCATAGTGCCAGCCAAATATATCGGTACCCTTGCACTTTCCTCCCTTATTTTAGGTTGAATAATTCTCCACACATTGGGTTGTCAAAGTTACAGAACCTGTTTAAGGTTTAGAAAATTCTAACTGCATGGGCAAAAATTGGCACCCAGGAGATTTTTTTTTTTTTTTACAACTAATGCTATCATGTGCTTGCTGCCAATTTGACCCACTTCAGCTGCACCAATTCTGCAACATTGAGTGGTGACTTCCAACTGTTTGATGGGATTCAGATGACTTGTCACAGGAACAGTCATGTGTTTTTCCACCACTGCAAGGCACTTGTGTTTAAGTTATCATGCTGGAAGACCAACTGTTAGACCCTGTTTAGACAATTGGAGGAAGATTGTAAACAGAAACCCCTTGATAATCTGCCAATTTAATATCTTGCACTGTTAAGGCCCCCAGTACCAGAGGCAAAGCAACCCAGCAGTATCAAACCTCCATGTGATTGGAGCGAGTGTTCTGACTGCTTCATTGTGTTGGTGAACAGGGAGACCAGATATCTGCTCGAACTTCCAAAAGCCTTAATTCTGGGGGAATTGAGATTACAGATCAGTGCAGTGCATTGCAATGACAAAATTAATTAAAGCTTGTCCCTACTAACAGTTGCAATAATGCAGTGGGGTTGGAAAGTCAGCTGCTTAAGCCCAATGTCCAAGAACTGGGTCTCCATTGAAGGTCATAGTGTCCCAGTAGGATGACCCAAAACTGCACCCATTATGGTTGGAGAAGAAAAGCAAACCAAATTGCTAGAGAAAGGTACAGCAAGCTCAGGACTACATGTATTGTGTAGTAATTGTCAAAGGCTATTTAGCCAAGTATTGCTCCTGGGTGCCAATAATTATCCACGCTTGAGTTAATTTCTCAATGTTAAAGATATCCACCAAGGTAGTCTGCAACATTGACAAACCAAGCCGCAACTTAATTTACAATTCTTAACTATGGTGCCAATATTGTCTGGCACTACATGCTGTAGAAGTGGCTTAGTGATTAGCAATTGAGTCTATTCACATGGGCAGTTTATGGAACAACTTCTGCAAATTGAGTTATTGGAACACAAATCCAATTGGTGTTAAGACTAAGTAAACAGAAGTAAGATAATATATTTATTATATTTTCCAGAACAAGTTGGAGTCAGAGAAGAACAGGTCCAGATGAGATCTGCTTCTTATACTGACTGGCATCTGCAGCTCTAAGACCTAGAACAAGAGCAGACACCAACTTACAGGGTCTGGAGGACATGAAGGTCATACTGATGTGGCTGATACCACAGCCACTAATGGCCAGGCAATGGAGACATACCTCTTTTTGAGCCAGTTGGTCTGAGAGAGTTTGCATACCTCAGGGGGTTTGCACACTGGCCTGAACAGATGCCATCAGGTTTGGTGGTGTCACAGAGGACTGCGTCACAATGAACAAAGATCTATGGAGAGATCAGTATTTAAAATACAACTCAGGCTAGAATCTAAGAAAAGACTTTCCAGAGGAAACAGTCTACATCACCTGTTCTTTCAGAACTACATCATCCTTGGTGAAGGTGAACATCTTGATGGAGAAGCGTTTTATGTGAGCCGGGACATGAATCCTTGTGTCCGCAACAACGGGATGGAAGACAGTGAGGTAGAGGTCATCAAGATTCTCACAGCTGAGGGTAGGAGTGGGCAAGAGATTAGACACAAATCATGCAGAATCCTGGGCTGTATTCATCCCATACCAAACTGTTTTGGGCATGTAGTCCATTTGTTTTAGCCAGTTTACTAGTGCATGAGACCCTGGCCATGTTATGTTCCTGCCTAAAATGAATCCAGAAAAAAAGCATTTGTATCAAGAGACATGCTAGCTACCTGTCAACGATGAGGTCCCAGTTAGGAAGAGAAGTCCTGTCCTTGTGCAGAGTGGCCCAGCAGTTTTCCAACACCACCTCTATTTGAGGGTCAGTGGACTGCATCAGCTCCACCTCAAAATAAAGAGGCTGTCTCAGGTACTTTTTTACTGGGTAGTCCTCAGTTTGGTAGAATAAGGTATAAGAGATATCTGAAAGACAGAGCCAATGAGCAGAGTCTACCTGAATGTTTATTTCATCATGACAGTTAATTACATTAACATGATTGGGTTAATTTGTCAAGAAATTTAGTTCAGAGTCAGATTTGAACTAGTAACCCAAGTAGTCAGTGACTAGAACAAAGCTGATATGGGGACACTGTCACTCATCTTACCCTTGGACAGTCTGATTTGGACCACCAGATGTCCCACCCCAGGATCTGCCATGGGGTCAGTGCTCCTTGGGCTAGCACGGAAAGCCATGGTCTTGGTGTAGTTGAGCAGGTAGTAGCAAGAGACGGTGTGCCTGTAACAAGAGGGCCAACCAGTGACAAGATGCACTGAACGGCAAACCATTCACAACATAGTGGCTTGTATTCTTACCGATACTCTTGAGCGAAGGGACTTTTCCTACTTTGTTTGCCTGTGTTGTATGGCAGGGCAATTTCATTCTCATACACCATGACATTGTCAAAGAACTAGAAAGATATGACCAATTAGAAATGCAATATTCCCAGTGCAGGATGAGGAATGTAATTCACAATACAGAGGTAGAATCTTAACACATGGGTCCATTCGCATAAGTGTCAGTAGGTGTGCAGATCTAAGATATCCCCTGTAATCTCATTTTAAAGTCAAAACTTGTAGATCTGCATAACTGATAAGTTAACAGGCCTAGAAGCAGTCTTACTGTTCTCGTGGTGCCACAGGAGTTGAGTTTGAAGGAGAAGAAAGCGAAGCGGTCATTGCTGAAGGCTGGTTTACATGACCGGTCCCTCAAGGTCAGGTATTCAGGGTTCAAGTTGCTAACAGATTCCACCTTAACCGCCATCGCAGTTGCCGTGCCGTTGGAGTAGCACTCTGAAAGGTGTCCAAAGCAAGTGAACATAAGTCAGTCTCTTGACCTAATGTGAGACTGCATTCTGTTCATATTTTAAGCAATTGTGTTAAGTATTTAAGTAACATTAAAATAAAGCCATTCTAAACAGAATACGAACCAGTTGTAGTCAGGGGGAAGTAGCAGGCAATTGAAAAGTCATTGAGTTGCCACATGTTGAGCGTCTCCAACAGCAGCAAGTCCACTCTGGCTCTGATAGATTTGAAATAGACATCCTGGAAAGCAAAAATGACTTTTAGTTCAGGGGTAGGTAACTAGACTTAAACACCAGTTACTTTGAGCTGATGGTCAGAACATAATTTAACCACCATTTGAAATTTCCTAAAACAAACATGTTGCCAACCTGTATTAGGCAGTTCAATAAAGTCATTGTGCACAGCACTGCTTGAGAGTCATGCAGCATTAGCTCCTAGTAATAATAGATCAGAACTCATACCTCAAATGCTGCAGCAGGTGCAGTGAAGTGCACTATGATACTGAAGTGTGTGCCATTGCCAGTGAGACCATACAGCTTTGCCAGCTCAGTATCCAGCTCCCTCCATGAACCAGCATGAAGCATCATGGTCTGGAAGTTATCCTGTTGGCTCCCATATTTTACAGAGACGTAGAAGTTCTCCTGGTCGCAGCTGCCGGTGATTGTGGGAAGAACTAAGACAGAAAATACAGCTAAGGAACAAACTGAAGCACTGGATAGGTGCTCACCCTGGGCCCAGTTTAGAAGTAGAAACTATACCTATGCATTTCATTTCACTTAAATGCATAGTAATAGCATGTGCATCGCCATGGAAGTCAACATTTTTAATCAAATACCTTACTGGGCCCTGGAGTCAATCTACTGAAGCGATTGATATTTAACCTAGGTGGTCTTACCAACATCTTCCCGGGAGGCCTCCAGCTCAGCAGGGTGGGGGAAGGGGGTTTGTTCAGGCAGGACAAGCAGACCAAAGACCAGAGGGAGGAAGTACACAGTTGTAAGGGGATCAGGGTTCTGAATATATCATGGGGGGAAAAAAGCATTACATGTTGGTGGTGTTCAGCATGAGCCAAAAGTATTCAGATTTACTGTATGAGCCAAAACACCAAGTTGGCCTTTATGAAATCCTGTTCTTATACATACACACCACATTAGCAATGTTCTTTTACAGACTGAGTCAGCCACTGCAGCAGTACATTTGACTGAAGGAACATACTCGTTTCAGGACTACTTCATCTGAGAAGGGCACTCTTAGTGAGAAGGTCTTGGAGCTGTTAGCGAAGCGGTGCTCCTGGACATCAAAGCCTCTGGCATTGCACTCTGCAACAGTCAGCACCCTGGTGGTAAAGGTGATGTTAATCAGCTCCACATCATGGAGGAAGGTCCCCAGGAGGATGTCAAACACTCTCTGCTCAGGAACAGAGTCTGGAAGAGAGGCCATAACATGGGTTAAAAAGGTTAAGACAGAACTTAACAGGTGTTCCAGAAATTGATAAGTATGCCTGACAATGTAAGTTTTGTACCAGGGAGTTGTTTCCTCCTTGAGCCTGGGCCAGCATCTGCTAAAGTGGAGGTTACAGCCACACTAAATGTACACCATCCTGAACAGACCCCTTACCTTCAGCACCAGTGAAGCAGACTTACTGTCAATGACATGTGGAGGCCTAGGCATCAGAGGGGTTGTGATGGGGAAGAGGACTTTGTATCTTGTGTCAGCCTGTGTGTTTTCTGCCTTCCACAGCAACTCAAGCATTGGTTCAACAGTGTAGGTTATGTGGTATGCATAATCTGGGGCATGACTCTGCAATCAATATGAATAGAAACTGTATAAATCAAGCAACTTTCAAGACAGGTTTTGTTCATTAGGCAGATGAATGAAAACACTGAAACAATTACATTAAGGCATTATCCGGGCTAGCAAGTTCTGGCCTAATGAACACTATGCAAGTAGTCTGACCTTGTAGTAGCCGTCAGGTGACCCCACTGGAATCTCAATGATGATGTGAGACTCAGTGACAGACAGCTTGTAGTGTCTGGTGGCCATCTTAGTTTTGTCTAGCCTCTGGCCATAGACACCCATGTGTGTCTCCAGAATCTTAACAGCACTAGAAATCAGCGGGGTGATGCGGCGAGGCACATGCCAGGTGATGACCTTGTCAGTGAAGACTACACCACCTGACCAATTGGGAAAGACACAATCAGAAATGTGCTGCTTGTGTAAACACAGCCAGAGATTCCCTTTAGAAAGCATATGTACCAGTAGGACAGGCAGCAGCTGAATCAATCAAACTGCCAATCTTGTTGTAAGTGGACACACTGAAAACCTCCATAGGAACTCCAGCCACCTGGTGAGAAGATAACTAATAAATTACATGGCATGGGCCTTCAACAGGCATGTTCTAACCAATACGTCATGATAACATGGAAGTCATAACCAAGAAAATTGTTTAGGCCAGGCGATGATCACCTCTACAGAATAAGTCTCTGCCATGTTGTAGGGGCTTCGGATCACCAGTCTTGTTTGGGTCATCATTACGCCATAGCCAGCCCGCTGAGCATCAGTCAACAACATGACCTTGGGGTCAGGGGTGTGGAACGTCATCTTCCAGATGCCGTTTGGAGCAACGAAGGCCTGTGGTGGAAAGGAAATAGCAACTAAAGACAATGTAGCCAGTCCACGTGTATAAAACAAATCATCTTAAGTGACATACGTCAGGGATGGCATCTTCCGAGGAATCATGAACCTGCTGGCCATTGACCATTTTGACAGGGGTCTCCGGAGTGACCATGAGGCTTGACACCTGAACAGAGCAAGTCACCAAGGCTTGATCAATAAATTCTACACCAAAGTACTGCACTCGCCTCAAAAGAGTGCAATAAAACCAAATCTAGAGATAATCAGAATGGCCTCACCTCCATGTAGTTCCTGTCACAGAGAATTTCCCGGAAGGCCCAGGGGGAGTAGCTGCACGTCTCGGTCACATCATGCTTGACCTGCTCTGAAAGGCCATCTCTATACATTCGGAGTCGCAGGCCAAGGGTGAACACCACATCCGCCTATGGAACAAATCACTTAGTTTTGGGTCATGTTCATTAGGCACAAAGCATAAGACTAGCCAAAACAGGGAAGAACTACATGGAATGCCAATTTGAAAGTGCAACTTTTGGCATAATGTGCCCTAAATGAATTCTGTTCACAAGTTGAAATGTATATGTCAGATAAAGACTAACAGCAAGGTTGACAAAGGACCAGCTAGTTGTAATTTTTTAAGTGCAGTTTCCCTTTGGAAGTGTACCTGGTTGTCAACATAACAGCCCAACAAGGACACAAAGACTTTGGTGTTGCCCCAAGGGTCAGACTCAATGCTGTATCCACACTGGGCAGCCAAGGTGTGTGACAACGGTATAATGTCAGTGCCATCTGAAAGAACAGTTACAGATTACACTTTGAAATAAAATGTTCACACCAACTTGTCACAACTCTTCAGTACTTAGACTCACCGACAGCATCAATTTCTAGCTGGCTACCCACAGCCAGAGTTTTGTCCAATGTTAGCCTCAAGACATTGCCAAGACACGCAGATCGCAAACCATTATCTGGAGAGAAGACACCAGTAAGTCCTTCTGAGCAGTGTTACTCAGGAACACTGAAGTAGACAACTAGGGAGCCCTTACTTGAACTAGGCTTGGAACTTGGCCTCCGGAACTGACCAGCGACAGCAACACTAAGCAAAATCCATGTCACACTAAAATGAGAGTACACCACTTTTTTTTTAAAGAAATAACACATTTATCAAACTTTAAAAAAAATAAAAAAAAAATACTTACAGACATCCAAAAACACACATCACACCAAATCAACAGGAACTTTGGCTTGTACACAGCATCAACAAAAAAACTGCACTGCCATAAGACCAAGCACAGCACAGAAGGAGACTGTACCACTAGAATACTGTACTTGAGCCCCTCCAAATGGTGTTTTATCTGGTAGCCAATCACACTGGCCACAGGTGATAGTCATTATCAATCAACGGCCCACACTCGCAGCTCGTTAGCTGTAATCAGAGGACAGAACAGTCAGATTGAAACACATTGGATATGCTTCTCTTTCATGTAGAGAAAATAAGCACATTAGCTCTATATGTTGTATTTATATCTAAAATGTTATCAGGGAGGTGATCAGCAAAACAATGAAAAGCGGGGCAAAAGGGGTGCTGCTGGGTTATGTCTAGATGGGATACAGGTTTTGTCAAATTGACTTCAAAAGTTGTTTCTTTTGCATTTTAACTAACCCTTTTCCTAACCTTAACCTACTTCTCCTAACCTGCCACATTAATTATCCTAACCTGCTGCGTAAGTTCTCCTAAAGCTGCTACGAAAGTCAATTTTGACAAAAGCTGTATCCCTTCTAGACAATAGTTTTTACTGGCCTATTTCAATAATAGCATTAATAGTTTACACAGGCAGCCTAATTCTGATCTTTGTCCAGTAATAAGTATTTTGACCAATCAGCGCCTGCACCGGAATATGAACAGTACATGCACCCAAAATGAGTTCCGGAACCTATTTCAGTCCAAGTCAAGCACTGGGTCCAACCATTTTTTAAATCTAAATTCTGTCCATTGTAAGGATGGTAGCGTACGAGTCGAGTCACGAGTCATGAAAATTGTGACTTGAGTCTGAGTCAAGTCCGAGTCGTGGACTTGAGTACAACACTGATACTATTACTCATTCATTCAGAAAAATCACATTTCGTCATGTTGTATATTGTACACCAAAAATGCATTGATCCTAGGTTAACGATTAATGATTTAAATAACGGAACTGGAGCTTGTTATTGAATACTGTACACACTGTTCACCTAGCATGTGGGAGCCAGAAGCAGTATGGATTAATGCTTATATTCACAAGTTTATGTTCATGATTGTACTTGTAAGACTAGCATCAAACTATCACAAAGAAACCCATTGTGGTTTGCATCAAATTATATCACTTAAAAATGTATTTGCATTTAACCCTTGTGTGGTGTTCGGGTCTGTGGGACTCATTTGGAATGTTATCTAAAAGATAAATGATACAATGAATTATTTTTTCAACCTGAGACTCATTGGCCTTGGCTCATTTTCTGTGAAGAACATGTAAAATAACACATTTTCATTGAGTGCAGACTGTGCACCCCCCTACACATTTCTATTACATATGTGGTGTTCGGGTCCACTGGACCGAGGGTAATAAAAATGTGGAAAAATGTGTGTGTAGGTGAAAACAAGTAAAAATGAAACAAAAAGGTTTGCTGTGCGCCTTCACTCTGTCCTCCTCCCTGGGCCTGCTGTTTCAACATAGCACCAAGAGCCTGTCTGTCTCCCTGCCTGTCTGCCTGTCTCCCGCTTTTCTCCCACTCTTTACCTTTTGTAGTGTGTGAAACTACACAGTGTCTTGAGGGAACCTGCACAATGTTATTACAAAACATTATTTCTATACATTATTCCGATACATTTTAAAAAATTCAGTATTTTCCCACACTCTACCCCAGCCAAGTGCAAATTGGGGGAGGGACACAACAAATAAATAGCTTTGCATGTGTGGCTCCTTACCACAATCAATCAGTATGGCAAAAATAATCTCTGCTCAGAGGGCCTTAGAAATAATTTTTGCAGAGAGAGAAGCTAGTGTGGAAGGAATGTCTTCCACTTTGGAAGATGAAGAACTTTACGAGAAAGAGGATCATGTTTCTGTCAATTCGGAGTTTTTGGAAGAAGGGGATGAGATTGACCCTCAGCCAGCCCCAGGACCAGCCCGTCAGCAACCAGCTCATCAACAGCCTGCAGAAAGATGTCAAAAAAGGGTGAAATTGAATGGTCTTCTTGCCCAAAGAATGAGCCACCCCGCATGGCTGCCAATGTGATAAGGATGCAACCAGGGCCGACGCGGACAGCGGTTACTCATGTGCAGGACATACAGTCTTCTTTTGAACTGTTCATCCCAGACACCATCCAGAAAATCATTCTGGACTGCGCTAATTTAGAGGGAAGGTGTGTTTTTGGAGACAGATGGAAGGAGATGGACCAAACTGATTTACATGCATACTTTGGGGTTCTTATCCTTGCTGGTGTTTTCAGATCCAATGGGGAATCCACAGAATCCCTGTAGGACGCAGAAACTGGCAACATTTGTGCAACATCTCTGGAAAACCCACATTATTTCCAGGATTATCCGCATCGATAACTGAGACAGCAGACAAGCTAGCTGCAATCAGATCAGTGTGGGACAAGTGGGTGGATGCCTTCCCTGTTTTACAACCCTGGGCCCAACGTTACCGTTGATGAGCAGCTTATGTCATTTAGAGGCCGATGCCCCTTCAGGCAGTACATACCGTCTAAACCCGCAAAATATGGACTCAAGATCTGGGCTGCCTGCAATGCTGCTTCATCATATGTGTGGAACTGTATTCGGGGAAGCCAGATGGAGGAGCCTCTGAGAAGAACCAAGGGATGCGGGTTGTCCTGGACGTGACACAGGGACTCCTTGGCCATAACATCACATTTGATAACTTTTTTACTTCGCACAGGCTGAGACAGGAGCTCTTCAAGAGGAAGCTGACGATGGTAGGAACAGTACAAAAAAACAAGCCAGAGCTCCCACCTCAGCTGTTGAATACACGGAACAGGCCAATCAATTCCTCTAAGTTTGTGTTCACGGCCGACACGCCCCTAGTGTCCTACAAGTCAAAGAAACTCATGGGTACGCTGCATAGGGATGGGAGAATCTGTGGCCAGGAAAAAACAGAAATCATAATGGATTACAATGCCACAAAAGGAGGGGTGGACAATTTAGACAAGCTGGTGACTGGCTACAGCTGCAAAGAACCCTACGCTGGCCACTTGGGATATTCAACATCTTGGACATCTCTGCGTACAACACGTTTGTCACCTGGATGGTGTTGAATCCAGATTGGAACAGAAGGAAAGTCCAGAGGAGACCGCTCTTTCTCGAGGAGCTGGGCAAGGCGTCGGTAAGAACCTGAAATCCAGGAGGCAACATATCCCAAGGACCCCAGCTTCTGCAGCCATCGTGAGGGGTATTCAGGAGGATGCTGGTGCCCCATCTGCCCGACCCACAGAACCAACAACTCCAATACCGGAAGTAAGTATGAGTGATGTTCTTGCATGTGTCGGACTCTCCTACCTTGGCCTGCTGCAACTATATATGTGAGTGAGATGTTAGTAAAATTCCTGAACTAAGTATCTTCATCATTCTAGATTGCAGCCGTTAGCAACAAGAAGCTTTGCGATGTGTGTGGATCCCAATAAGGAAAAGACAATATGCATGCAACAAGTGCAAGCAATACATTTGCAACACACACAGTAAAACTGTCCCTCATGTGGTGTCTAGACCAGCCTTAATGTGTGTTCAATTCATCTCATTTATCATTTCCATAAAATACTGTAAAATTTGTCCTTCCAATTTGTTCAGTTCAAAGCAATTATCAAGTGATGAAAACCTCATTTCATTTATATTTGTTCAAGATAAACCTGATTTATTCCACCCATGTCCTGATTATAAATTGTTTACAAAAATTACATTTTATTATTGGTAAATGTGATCAAGCAGCGGTAAATGGCAAATATTAACCATGTATTCGGTCTATATTGCTTGCAATTGATGTCAACAACTACAATAAGTATTTTTACATACATTGTTATGCTGTATCATTTTAAAAACCCCATGATGTTGTGGGTTCATCAGACCCACAAATATTGGGTGAATAACAAAAACATGTACACCACACAAGCGTTAAAAAAACATGTGCTGCAAACATTACAGCATTATCATCTTTATTAGTATGAGTTCATCAGAGTTCATTGTTGTCAAACACTGGAGTTAAATTCTTAGATAAGGATGGTTATGTGAAACTACACTTTATAATTTACCATAATCTAATAATTGGCCTTATCCCAAAAAACATTAAAACATATCATACATGGACAAATTTTTGTGCTTATACAAATTGCAGACATACTTTGTTGATATTTCTTGTCATTAGAGTGTAGCTAAGGGGAAAACCCAATACATTCTCAATATCCCCTATTGATCTTGTGCTCTTGGTCCAACAGTGTTTGCTGTAAGCTCACTTTGGCATCTTCAAAGTTAGGGTTGAGTTCTAGGGCCCTCTTGAAGTCCACCTCTGCGTCTTGGAAAAAACCTGCAACAAAGGTAAAAAATAAATAAAACAAAATACATTTATTCATTCAATTCACCAGGGGTGTACTGAAACCGTTTAAGAACCAAAACGGAACAAAATAAGTGAGCACCTGCATTTGTCAAATAGAAAGTCTTGGAGTTAAGTTTCCACAAAACGTTTTGCAACAGAATCGGCATAATGATATACCCCAGCCTACTAGAAACAATTCACATAAGGAAAACCAGCATGACTGCCTTGCCAGCACAAGTTTGTTCAAATGGATGAAAAAACCCCACCTAGTGACTAAGATTGGGACTGCAATACCTTTTTTTCACCATTGGAATTCACAATCTCGTCTGTTGTAGCCACTTGCTTACACGACATTTCATTACCTAATCTATAACGTATTAGTCCTCGGTTGTAGAATGGTACTTCGAACTGGCAGTTGGCCTCAATTGCAGAAGTGTAGTCCTCCATTGCTTCACGAAAATCCACCCGGAGGTACTTTATCTGCCCACGGTTGTTGTGAGCAGTAGCAAGGTCACTGGTATTATACTTTCTGAAATAAACCACGGTAAAAGAAGATGTTAACATTTAGCTAGCTAGCTACTGTATTCCACATAGCTAAATCAGCATGGAATTCACACGTCAATGACGTGTTTTTGTGTTACCTTGTTTTCCAGCATGATGCGAGGAACTTTGTATATAGTTCTTCTGCCTGTTTGAAATTACGTTTTTTAAACTCAACATTGGCGCGTTCAAGAGTTTGACAGCTGTCTTGTTCCATTTAATGCATAAAATGTCTGGATGGAAGTCTGTTTTCCGCGTCAGCAACTCTTACCGGAAATGAGTATATTTGTGGACAAATATGCTAACACGCTTGGTGCGTGTTGACGTAAGGGAGAACGTAGCATGTATGGTTATTTAAAATATTTATTGATCTAACATTCTATTACTAAATAAACACCATATTTATTGTACATAACTGCTCAATAGATTAGCTATTTAAATATAATCCAAATGTTCACCTATTTTCCTTTCTTGTAAAAACAGGTGGCAGAGTTGACCACATTATTAGTTGATTATGTGTCCATGATTATCTTGTGATTTTTTTCCCCCTCGTCATGTCAATTTTTTTTCTTAGATTTGTTTGAACTTTGAGTAATGCACATGTCTTATACATGAACAGTCAGTTAATTCATGTGATACAGAGCTCGCCCGCTTGCGGTCCTAAAACCCGGAAATGAATTACTTCCGGTTCGTTTAGCCAGCCCTATGGGAAAAATGAATGGAGAAAATCTTCTGTGGGTTTTATGGCGGACTACAACCCAAAAAGGTGGGTTGACGCCACCAACTGGACGGAATTTTAAATAAATAGGTAAAAAGAAAGTCCATACATTATATTTTTCCTTAACTTAATCCACCCAAATAAAAATAGTACATTGACAAAAACTCCCTCTTCTTCCTTCAAACCTCCATATTTCCCTTCACACCCATACGAAAAAGAGTGCAATATGCTTCAAATACTGCGTCCAAAATAAGTAATTTTACTGCAGTAATTTTTCAGTGTAACTGCAGTTAACCTGCAGTACACTCCAGTTATTCTGCAATTACTGCATCCAAAATACCTCAGTCGACTCAGTTACTGCACTTTTACTAGTTTCAAAACTGGTAAGGGCAGGCTCTACCGCCTGAGAGGGTGGTACGGCTTGTGACAATACTCCCTGCGCCTCCTTTCAGTCCTAGGAACCGCTCTGCCGCATCTACAATGATATCCATTTTCCTGGACTTCCTCTCCACCTTGGCAGTGCCATTAATCTCCATAGCTATAAAGGCCACCTTCATAACCTTTAAAATATCTGGGTCCTGCTGGTGAAGCCTATCCACCACCATGGACTCTTCAGGAGTGCCATTCGAACCCTCAACCCTTTAAACAGCCGTTGCATATGATATGCTCTGGATAGCCCTGACTTTTGCCACCTCATTGCCTTTCACCCTTGTTGGGCATTCCAAAGACGTGGCTTCATGGTTCCCACCACAATTGCAACATGTCACATTTCCATCACTTTTAAAAACACATTACATCTCGGCTTCTCCCTTCTGCAAACACTTGAAACATGTCCAAAAGCTTCACAGTGATCCCACTGCATTGGTCTTGGGATAACTTATCCGATTCTCTATGTTATACACCCCAACTGCACCTGAGTAGGGAGAGACTCCATATCAAACAAAACAGAGACTTCACTTTTTCTTTATTCACCACACAAGTCATCCGCTGTGCATCAATCACTGCAGGAATATTTTCCATCTCTGTAACATCGACTTCCCACAAGACGCCAGATATTAACCCCTTGAGGGGTGCCCCGTCCCAAGAGACACACACACAACACGTCAAACTTCTCAAATCGGGTAAGAAGCAACACACAATCCTTCTGATCCTCAGAAGTACAGAAAAAAATCAAAACAAGCCCACCTCTTGTAATCCTCACAGCCTTCACTTTACCCAGCACTCTCTCCGCCAGTTTGGATATCTCAAATGGATTCTTCAAGATTGGTAATCCGATCAGTTGCTCCTCATTAATAAACCGTACTCCAACAAGATAAGGAACATTCTCAGCACTGTACACTACTTTGCCGAGTTCAGTTCTTTTGGACAATAATCTAATTCTCTTTGATTCTACCGCCATGAGATTCAAGATCCACACCAGCGTTCGCTTCCGCCATCTTTTCCACAAATGGGGAAAGAATAGGGTTTTCGAATTAACGCTGAAAATATGATCAGAGGTTAACACAGGTTTAGGAGATTTTGTTTTGTGAGATAAAGCAGTCAGTTAACATGACCTTCATGAATTACAAAGCCTTTAAAAATTCACAAAGAGTGACATGAGCTGATGATTATCTTATAAAACATATAAGATCTCCTAAGCCTGTGTTTACCACAGACCTTATTTTTGGCGTTTATCCAAAACACGCAAAAAACACCATTCATTTTCCCCATAGGCTTTGTCCAACGAACCATGGCGGAGTTAGTGCCTACAAAAAGAAAAGCCATTATTATCTCTATAAGCCAGCATTAGTAAGCCTATGGTCATAGAGGTTGTCAGCTTTTAGTCCTAAAACCACAAAATGAGTTACCTCAGGTAATTTCAGCCATTCTTATGGCAAAAATGTAAAGGGTTTTGCGATAAACACAGAAAAAAAGCATAGCGTTTTATTATAATGTGATAATCAGTCAGTTAACATTACCTTTATGAAGCCTTTGTGCTTTTTAAATTACAGAAATTCATCAAAGGTCACTAAAAGTGACATTAGCTGATGATTATCTCAGAACAAAACTTATAAAATCTCCTAAACCTGTGTTTACCACAGATTTATCCAAAAACTGCATTAATTTCCCCATGTGCTATATCCAACAAACCATGGAGTTAGTGCCTACAAAAAGATGCCATTACTATTGCAAAGGAGCAATCAAATCATAATTCGGTAGTTTGCATCCGTACAATACAGATGTTTTCTATTTGTAACATGGTCTATTGCTTCCGTCTGAAGCTCAGACAAACGTTACTCAGGAAAGGACGTTCACAGAAAAAAAAGTGTGAGGAGACTTTTTCTAGTTGAGAAATTCACAGAATGATCTGACATAGGTCACATGTCCTCATTTTAAAAAAAATTAAAAAAATAAAGTGCTTTAAGGAACTACGGCCAGTTTAGTAGCCACTTCCTTTAAAGCCCATCTACCTTCAGAGACTGTGGTCAGGTTCAGGCAGATCAAAGGGAAGACACACAGAGGAGGAGAGAAGGGCACTGATGTAGGCACTGGGGTATAGACTGCTGAAATAACATACAATAGCGCACAGTGACACTGTCAATGCGGTCCGGATTGCTATGGCTGGGGATTGCATCACAAGCATCAGCCTCTAATAAATAGCCTAGAGAGGCATGTCTATAGGCACACAATGCACTAAACATAAAGGTTGTCCTGGTAGGCAAGGCTAATGCACAGCAGACCACAGAATAAACAGAAAACGAACACACTACCTGTGATGAACACGATGGGAGACAGAGAGCTTGTTTCAAGCGCAGGGCGCAGAAGGTGTTTATTGTTAAAGGACCACAGGAGGCGGCAGGTAGCTGTGTCCAGGGGCAGGCAGAAGGTCATACACAGGGGGTCCAAAAGGCAACAGCACAGGCAGGGAAAAGGCTAGTAACGTCGCCCGGAAGATCAGGCAATAGGTTGATAACAGGAAATCCGATAGGCTAAAGTACTGTCAGGGAATAGGCAAAAGGCATCATTAGTGAGACAGGCAAAAACTATCATACACGGGAGAAGGCCTATCCACCACCATGGACTCTTCAGGATTAACATTCGAACCCTCAACCCTTTTAACAGCTGTTGCATATGCAATGCTCTGGATTACAGGGAAACCCAGCACTCCGAATCGAAGTGTTTCACAAAACAAGCAATACCTCACAATGATGGGGTGCAAAGAACTGAAGTAAATAGTGTGTGATAATGACATACAGATGTGTGAACAGGTGATCAGAATTCAGGTGATTGGGATCTGGGGAGTGAGCTGCGTTCAGGGGATCTATGTGTTTGAGAGAGTGAGCTGGAAAATGAGCTGCGTTCAGGGGATCTATGTGTTTGAGAGTGTGAGTTGGAAGCAGGCGTTACACTACCTTGATAGAAAAGTAGTTCTACTACTTCTTTCAAATGCTGTGTTGATGCTCATTCAGCCATCTTTCAGCCATCACCTTTTTCATATTTGCTCTTTGCAGGTTGGCCTGTCTACACCATAAGGAAGGGATGTGTGTGTGTGGGGTGGTGCACCCGGCAACTGGTGCATTTTTCCAATGCTCCAAACATTGCCGTTTGCTGTGAGAATTAACACAGAATGTCGAAGTCCACTCATGGTCTGGCAGAAACAGGGCAGGCATCAATCAGCCCCTCACCATCAAAGAACTGCGTTATAAATCAATATCACTGACAACTACCATCCAGCCATAGCTGTAAACTGTTTGACGAACTGTTAGGCGTGTTGAATGAGGAGAGGAAGAATCAGCGGTACTTACATTATGGTTTTGAAATAAAATTATGTTTACCATCAAGGTTGAGGTCAATTGTATTTTAATTCAAGTTGGAAACTCAGTTGACTTCCTGAATTGACTGAATTTAAATAGATTTGACCTCAACCCTGCATGACATCGTTGATGACTGGTTGAGGCGTCGCACTTTGTATTGTTTTGAATAGTAGACAGGGGGAGCAGGCTTCCACTTGGGGGTATCAGGGTTTGGCTTAGTTTGGGTATATGTGGGTCAAAGGTTGAAGGTCGAGTCTTCGAGGGGTGCCATGTCAGTGTTTCCCCTAGATTTTAAAGAGATCCGTGCTGCACCACCCATGGCAGTCGTTTCCAAAGTTTCCAAAGTTAGGTGTATGTGTGTGCGTTCGCGCATGTGGTTGTATGTACGTGCGTTCCCTCCCACCTAAGTATAAGGGAAACATTTTTACGGTTGCCACTGTTTGACAAAGACTGTGTTGTAGACCGTGTAGCCACTGAAATAGCAAGCAAACAGAAAACAGCTGGCTAGTAAAAAGATCCAAACCAGACCTGAGGTAAATGTTTGACTGAGTACCTCACACAGACATAGCAGACAGATCAACTGTATTTCTCAGGTGATTCAGACAAATGAACAAATACTCATTCCAGAGGGAAAATCTTTACCGCCTTCTTCAGCTCTTTTAGCGATGAGCAAGGTGTCAAAAGAACATGCGGTGACCCAGTTCCATTGAGGAGGAGCCGCAGTTCAAATATAGAGGTCACATGGTTGAAAGAAGTTATTTGGGTGGCACTTGTGCTAAATTAGTCCATTAGAACGAGGTAATTATCATTTCCATTGTACAACCACATGTGATCTCTATTTGAACTGGGTCCTCTTCAATTGAACTGGTTCACGGCATGTTTGCACCTTGACCATTGCCAAAAACATCTGAAGGCACTCTTTGGAATGAATGTTTGTTTATTTCTCAGAACCACCTGAATAATACGGTTATTTTTATTGTAGGTTATAGTAAAGTTGCATCTCACTGAGATTCAGCAGGAACAAAATATTGTAAACTCTTCAAAACTCATGCATTGTTGGATCCATGAATGACATAGTTTTAGAAATGGAAGGATCGTTCCCTTTCTTCCAATGCTATACGTTTCTGAAAGGTCTCACTGCTACCATACAGCCAGAGTACATTTTAACACAGTGTTAACATAAATATCGTTGCTGGACCTAAATATTTGCTTTCCTATACTGACACCTAAGCGTAGGGAGCTCAGGTTTATATAACAAATACCACATAGAGCTTCTTTTGTATTTACATGTACTGCACAGAATTATAGCAGTATGTATCGAAAATGTGAATACCGGTATGTACATAAGTAATGCACTTGCTACCACCAGATAGTCACTAGTCAGAGTGCGGGTCAAACTTGGTGTGTGCCACTAAAAACACATATGTGACTCTTTGCTTTGAGTCTGAGATGTCTTATATACAGTTGAAGTCAGAAGTTTACATACACCGTAGCCAAATACATTTAAACTAAATTTTTCACAATTCCTGACATTTAATCCTAGTAAAAATTCCCTGTTTTAGGTCAGTTAGGATCACCACTTTATTTTAAGAATGTGAAATGTCAGAATAATAGTAGAGAGAATGCAGCAAAGGACCTTGTGAAGATGCTGGAGGAAACAGTACAAAAGTATCTATATCCACAGTAAAACGAGTCCTATATCAACAATCTGAAAGGCCGCTCAGCAAGGAAGAAGCCACTGCTCCAAAACCGCCATAAAAAAGCCAGACTATGGTTTGCAACTGCACATGGGGACAAAGATTGTACTTTTTGGCGAAATGTCCTCTGCTCTGATAAAACAAAAATAGAACTGTTTGGCCATCATGACCATCGTTATGTTTGGAGGAAAAAGGGGGATGCTTGCAAGCCGAAGAACACCATCCCAACCGTGAAGCACGGGGGTGGCAGCATCATGTTGTGGGGGTGCTTTGCTGCAGGAGGGACTGATGCACTTCAGAAAATAGGTGGCATCATCAGGGATGAAAATTATGTAGATATATCGAAGCAACATCTCAAGACATCAGTCAGGAAGTTAAAGCTTGGTCGCAAATGGGTCTTCCAAATGGACAATGACCCCAAGCATACTTCCAAAGTTGTGGAAAAATGGCTTAAGGACAACAAAGTCAAGGTATTTGAATGACCATCACAAAGCCCTGACCTCAATCCCATAGAAAATGTGTGGGCAGAGTAGGCCTACAAACCTGATTCAGTTACACCAGCTCTGTCAGGAGGAATGGGCCAAAATTCACCCAACTTATTGTGGGAAGCTTGTGGAAGGCTAGCCAAAAAGTTTGACCCAAGTTAAACAATTTAAAGGCAATGCTACCAAATACTAATTAAGTGTATGTAAACTTCTGACACACTGGGAATAAATCATTCTCTCTATTTTTATTCTGACATTTCACATTCTTAAAATAAAGTGGTGATCCTAACTGACCTAAGACAGCGAATTCTTACTAGGATTAAATGTCAGGAATTGTGAAAAATTGAGTTTAAATGTATTTGGATAAGGTGTATGTAAACTTTGACTTCAACTGTATATACACACACACACACTCAGTTGCCAGTTTATTAGGTACACCCATCTAGTACCGGGTCGGACCCCCCTTTGCCTCCAGAACAGCCTGACTTCTTCGGGCATGGATTCTACAAGGTGTGGCGTTCAAACGTTGTTCAATTGATATTAAGGGACCTAACGTGTGCCAGGAAAACATTCCCCACACCATTACACCACTGCAACCAGCCTATACCGTTGACACCAGGCAGGAAGGGGCCATGGACTCATGCTGCTTACACCAAACCCTAACTCAACATGAGGCAACAGGAACTGGGATTCATCGGACCAGGCAATATTTTTCCACCCCTCAATTGTCCAGTGTTGGTGATCGCGTGCCCACTGGAGACGCTTCTTTTTGCTTTTAGCTGATATGAGTGGAACCTGGTGTGGCTGTCTGCTGCAATAGCGCATACGTGACAAGGACCAATGAGTTGTGCGTTCCGAGATGCTATTCTGCACACTACTGTTGTACTGTGCTGTTATTTGCTGTTGGATGTTTTTTGTTTGTCGCACTATTCTCAGGAAACCCTAGACACTGTTGTGAGTGAAAAGCCCAGGAGGTCGGACGTTTCTGAGATACTGGCACCGACGATTATTCCATACTCAAAGTCGCTTAGGTCACCCGTTTTGCCCATTCTAACGTTCAATTGAACAGTAACTGAATTCCTCAAGTCACATGACTCACTGTCTGTAGGAGCGAACCATTTTCCTGAACAGGGTGGTGTACCTGGCCACTGAGTGCATATTCTTCTTAACTACTAACTTAACCCATGTCCCGTATTCATGTGTTAAAGGGGAAGTTCACGGTCGCTCCTATTACTCCCCATTCATTTTTAGCTAGTGGTGGCTAAAGTAAGATTAGGTTTTTAGAGGCTGTTAAGGAAACTGAACCATGGAGTACTGTTTCCCTTGGTCTAGACTACTTTCAGAGGGAGAAACAATCTAACAACTTGTAAAATACTGAACTTCCCCTTTCATATTCATCAAGTAGTTCGATGGATAAAGGCACTGTGCAAAATAACTTCCTCTCCTGGTCTTTATTGCCACATATTCAGTACATTCGTTTTTTTTTTTTTATCCTGACGTACACAGCACATGGGGTTGCACATTTTCCTCACATTAAAGAACTCAACATTTTGCACTGACATAACTTAACAAAAAGACCTTATATGGCAGGCACAAAAAACAAATTACATTTCTACCAGATTAGAAATGATCATATAGTATAACATTTAAAAAATTTGTTAAAATAAAACATCTTAAAAGCAATGACTCTCACTGACTGGTCCCTACTGAACATAATTTCAATATACTTCAAAGAAACTTACAAAAACTAATTTCAAATGTGTTAGCTGAAGCAGAGATTTGATAAAAATGTATTAATACAATAAAATGTATTTAGCACATTTCTAAAAGGTGTATACCGTCATATACTGTAACGTTTTCGTGGGAACCTGATGCTCATATATGGACAGACTGACACCGTTAGCCAATCGATAGCCCCCATAATTCCCTGTATGAGTCCTAACATAAGTCTAATAGCTTGTTTATAGAACCGTGGACTGACATTATTCCTTCTAGCTGTTGCAGTGTTGTTTATCCAAAGTTCCACTGTCTGTTGTCGATATCCGGCGATGTGATGATGGAGGACAGCAGTAGTAGTACATGCCTGTGTTGCAGTGGTCCGTGACGGCTGGCTGCGGGGCCATCGGAGGTTGTCTGACCCTGCTGAGGGTAAACAAATACAGAGGTCAGGGTTGGAAGGGTTCAACCTAGTCTTCTTTATAGGGAATTCTTACTTACCGTTTCCTCCTCCCCTTAGACAGGTCCCAAAATGTTCTCAATCTGTTCCACTCTTCCTGTCATGTCAGCTAGTGAGAAGAGTTAAGGCAATTATTTTTCATGGTAAAACATTAGGAGTAAGCTTATCACTTGAATAAAAGGTTAATAAAACACAATTACATCTGAAAAGCTCGTATTTATAACCTTTTCTTTTCATATACAGTTAGGGGAAAAAAGTATTTGATCCCCTGCTGATTTTGTACGTTTGCCCACTGACAAAGAAATGATCAGTCTATAATTTTAATGGTAGGTTTATTTGAACAGTGAGAGACAGAATAACAAAAAAAATATCCAGAAAAACGCATGTGAAAAATGTTATAATTGATTTGCATTTTAATGAGGGAAATAAGTATTTGACCCCCCCCTCTCCCAGGTGTCTCCCTTTAAGAGTGTGCTCCTAATCTCAGTTCGTTACCTGTATAAAAGACACCTGTCCACAGAAGCAAGCAATCAGATTCCAAACTCTCCACCATGGCCAAGACCAAAGAGACCTCGAAGGATGTCAGGGACAAGATTGTAGACCTACACAAGGCTGGAATGGGCTACAAGGCCGTCGGCAAGCAGCTTGGTGAGAAGGTGACAGTTGGTGCGATTATTCGCAAATGGAAGAAACACAAAAGAACTGTCAATCTCCCTCGGCCTGAGGCTCCCTGCAAGATCTCACCTCGTGGAGTTGCAATGATCATGAGAACATTGAGGAATCAGCCCAGAACTACACGGGAGGATTTTGTCAATGATCTCAAGGCAGCTGGGACCATAGTCACCAAGAAAACAATTGGTAACACACTACGCCGTGAAGGACTGAAATCCTGCAGCGCCCGCAAGGTCCCCCTGCTCAAGAAAGCACATATACATGCCCGTCTGAAGTTTGCCAATGAACATCTGAATGATTCAGAGGACAACTGGGTGAAAGTGTTGTGGTCAGATGAGACAAATGGAGCTCTTTGGCGTCAACTCAACTCACCGTGTTTGGAGGAGGAGGAATGCTGCCTATGATCCCAAGAACACCATCCCCACCGTCAAACATGGAGATGGAAACATTATGCTTTGGGGGTGTTTTTCTGCTAAGGGGACAGGACAACTTCACTGCATCAAAGGAACGATGGACGGGGCCATGTACCATCAAATCTTAGGTGAGAACCTCCTTTCCTCAGCCAGGGAATTGAAAATGGGTGATGGATGGGTATTCCAGCATGACAATGACCCAAAACACACGGCCAAGGCAACAAAGGAGTGGCTCAAGAAGCACATTAAGGTCCTGGAGTGGCCTAGCCAGTCTCCAGACCTTAATCCCATAGAACATCTGTGGAGGGGGCTGAAGGTTTGAGTTGCCAAACGTCAGCCTCGAAACCTTAATGACTTGGAGAAGATCTGCAAAGAGGAGTGGGACAAAATCCCTCCTGTGATGTGTGCAAACCTGGTGGCCAACTACAAGAAACGTCTGACCTCTGATTGCCAACAAGGGTTTTGCCACCAAGTACTAAGTCAAGTATTTGACCCCCTCTGCAAAACATATTTCCCTCATTAGAATGCAAATCAATTTATAACATTTTTCACGTGCGTTTTTCTGGATCTCTCACTGTTCAAATAAACCTTCCATTAAAATTATAGACTGATAATTTCTTTGTCAGTGGGCAAACATACAAAATCAGCAGGGGATCAAATACTTTTTTCCCCCTCACTGTACATATTTTTTTTACAATTGATCTACATCAGATTATCCAGTCGACAAAGTAGGATTTGCTTCCACAAATCTAAACCGCATAATGTCATGGTAGATCATGCAACCCAGCCCATCAATCACAGGCATTCAAGATTACCAATGAATTGCTTTGAAGGAGGCATACCACTGAGTCTTCAGCCTATATTGAGTGTTGCGGTCAGTTATTTTACTACTGTGAACTAACAGAAAGGATATGTCTGGCAGTGATCTCCTGGAGGGTGGCCTGTGTCTGCATCTGGAAAGCCAGTCTGGCTTCACACTTACAGGGGTCCTCCACCACCACCACCTTCATCTCTTCATGTTGGGGCAGAGCAATATGTCACGTTAGTGTTAAAGATTACATGATGTATGTACATACAGTTGAAGTCAGAAGTTTACATACACTTAGGTTGGAGTCATTAAAACTCTACTCCACAAATTTCTTCTTAACAAAACTATAGTTTTGGAAAGTCGGTTAGGACATCTACTTTGTGTATGACAAGTAATTCTTCCAACAATTGTTTACAGACGGATTATTTCCCTTAATCACAATTCCAATGGGTCAGAAGTTTACATACGCTAAGTTGACTGTGCCTTTAAACAGCTTGGAAAATTCCAGAAAATGATGTCATGGCTTTAGAAGCTTCTGATAGGCTAATTGACATCATTTGAGTCAATTGGAGGTGTACCTGTGGATGTATTTCAAGGCCTACCTTCAAACGCAGTGCCTCTTTGCTTGACATCATGGGAAAATCAAAAGAAATCAGCCAAGACCTCAGAAAGAAATTGTAGACCTCGACAAGTCTGGGTCATCCTTGGGAGCAATTTCCAAATGCCTGAAGGTACCACGTTCATCTGTACAAACAATAGTACGAAGTATAAACACCATGGGACCACGCAGCCGTCATATCGCTCAGGAAGGAGACGCGTTCGGTCTCCTAGAGATGAACGTACTTTGGTGCAAATCAATCCCAGAATAACAGCAAAGGACCTTGTGAAGATGCTGGAGGAAACGGGTTCAAAACTATCTATATCCACAGTAAAACGAGTTATATATCATCATAACCTGAAAGGCCACTCAGCAAGGAAGAAGCCACTACTCCAAAACCGTCATAAAAAAGCCAACTGCACATAGGGACAAATATAATACTTTTTGGAGAAATGTCCTCTGGTCTGATGAAACAAAAATAGAACTGTTTGGCCATAATGACCATCATTATGTTTGGAGGAAAAAAGGGAGGCTTGAAAGCCGAAGAACACCATCCCAACCGTGAAGCACGGGGGTTGCAGAATCATGTTATGGGGGTGCTTTGCTGTAGGAGGGACTGGTGCACTTCACAAAATAGATGGCATCATGAAGAGGGAAAATATTGAAGCAACATCTCAAGACATCAGTCAGGAAGTTAAAGCTTGGTTGCAAATGGGTCTTCCAAATGGACAATGACCCCAAGCATACTTCCAAAGTTGTGATAAAATGGCTTAAGGACAAAAGTCAAGTTATTGGAGTGGCCATCACAAAGCCCCGACCTCAATCCCATAGAAAATTTGTGTGCAGAACTGAAAAAGCGTGTGCAACCAAGGAGGCCTACAAACCTGACTCAGTTACACCAGCTCTGTCAGGATTCACCCAACTTATTGTGGGAAGCTTGTGGAAGGCTACCTGAAACGTTTGACCCAAGTTAAACAATTTAAAAGGCAACGCTACCAAATACTAATTGAGTGTATGTAAACTTCTGGCCCACTGGGAATATGATGAAAGAAAAAAAGCTGAAATAAATCACTAATATTATTCTGACATTTCACATTCTTAAAATAAAGTGGTGATCCTAACTGACCTAAGACAGGGAATTTTTACTAGGATTTGTCAGGAATTGTGAAAAACTGAGTTTAAATGTATTTGGCCAAGGTGTATGTAAACTTCCGACTTAAACTGTAGATAACACCACACAGGAGGAGCCTCTCACTCAATAACTCCCAACTAATCTTGGTATATTGTTGAGTTCCATATACTAGTAGGGCTTGCAATTGTACTTCTACAGACCAGGGTTGTGTTCAGTAGAGTACACCGTAGCAAAAGGTGTTTTGCACTGGAAAATAAATATGTGTTATTATTGGACTAGATCAGGTAGTGTCTGGAACTTTTTCTCCCTACTAAACATGACCATGTATAAGTACTTTACTTAGGTTCAACTGATCATCTTTGACAGCAGTAGACATACCCAAAAACAAATCCCTTACCTATCCTGGTTTTGCTCTTGTGTTCTCTAGTAGGCAAGACAGACAGCACAGAGAGTTTGGTTCCATTTGCATGGCCATGACAGGAACACAATGCTATGACAACATTGAAGCAACCTAGCGTGTGTTACAAATGGAACACCAACAGTGAATCAAGTAGTAATATTGATTGTGCACCAGTTGGATTTTAAAAGCTGAATGAAGCCTTATCATTCATGTGCTGCTTATAAGAAAACAAATTAGAGATCTTCTGTGATCACCATCCATAACGGGTCAAGCATCTGAGCAGACTCAACATAAAGTTCAAATTATATAAAAGTTGCATATTCATAATACAACCCCAGTTAGCCCACTGACTCTTACGTTTCAGAGTACACGTTTTCTGGTCCAGGTTCAAGATATAGCCCTTCCGACACTTGCAGTGATGGGACGCGTTGCTGCTGACACATATGTGCTCACAGTCGTGTCCCATGGCACAGGGGTCCACACCTGGAATAAGCCGGGGTTAAGGGAGGGAGCTGACAAGCTAGCAGCATGGGTACAATTTCAAAGGCTGGCATCATATTTGGAACTGTTATAGTTTGTATGCATAAGGATTCTGTCTAAGTAAAGGTGATCTGGGGTAGTACTCTGAAGAAGCCATACGATCAAACATACTTACCTCACTGTATGTAATTATGGTCATTTATAACTTATTTATTCAATTTCATTCCTGGATGGCAATTTGATAGAAACGCTAATTTCAAAGTGAAGATACCATAACAAAGTGAACTAGGATAACATGTTTTAAGTGTATATATATATATATATACACACACACACACACACACACACACACACACACACACGTATAGGGACACATTTTGCCATAGCCTGTTTGATGAAATTGTAGATGCAAAGGACACTTGTAGTATCTGAGTTCCAGTGACAATATTTGCAAGCTTCAAAAAGCTGTATGGAAGTATATATTGACATAGTGCCAGCTATACACTGTGGCTGGAAAGCTGTTGGACCATACACCTTCAATGCAACTCAGCCAAGGTCCTTTGCAAACATAGTGGGGAGGTTTACGTGTCTGACTCTGGGAACATGTTTTCTTGTCCGTGTTCAAGAGATACCCCTCCCGACACTCGCAGTGATAGTTGTTGCTGCTGCTGCTGCTAACACATATGTCCTCACAGTCGTGTCCCATGTCACAGGGGTCCCAACCTGGAATAAGTTGGGGTTTAAGTGAAGCCGCCATCAAGCTACACAAAGCAGCATGGGTACAATTTCATAGGCTGGCAAGTTTGGAACGGTTATAGCTTGTATGCATTCAAAAGTGATCTGAAGAAGCCATACTATCAAACATACTTACCATATATAAACGCTGGTCGTTTATAACCCATTTATAATCTAATTTCTCTAAGAAAACGTAATTTCTGTATATAGTATAAATAGCATAACAAGTATAGATACCATAGCAAACTGAACTAAGATGTGTTTTTGAGCATATGCATGCATTTTTCCATAGCCTGTTCGATGAAATTGTGGATGCAAGACTGTTTGTTGTATTGTCTGAGTTCCAAGCTTCTTCAAAAAGGTGTATGGAAGAATATCAATAGACTTTTGAAATAAAGGCAGCTATACACTGAAGGCCACCTAATGTGACTGGAAAGCTGGTGGACCATGCACCAGCTCAGTCAAGGTCCATTGCAAACATAGAAGGGGGAATGTTAACAAAAAATAAATGCATTTTAAAAACAATATTAAAATGTACACAACATTCAAGTTTAAATAAATATTAGAATGTTACAAAAAAAAAAGTAAATTTACTATTCAAAATGACTTTGAATAAGATTTTAGAACATTATTCTGATCATTTTAAACAAAGCAGTACGATTGACATATTCAAAGCGATCTCTGTGTGGCATGATGCTTTGATTTCTCATTGGTCAATTGTTAATGAGCAGTTACCTCTTCGATCACCTTGCACTTGTTCAAGGACCATCCTGTCTGTTACTCACTAAGAGTGAGGAACCATACCTGACTCTGTTCACTAGAGACCAACATTGGCCAAAACTCTTGGGGACGGTTTCCCAGACCCAGATTAAGCCTAGTCCTGGACTAAGAGACACTTTCAATAGAGATTCTCCATTAAAATAGATTTTTAATCTGGGACTGGTTTAATCTAAAACTGGAAAACCAGCCCAGAGTAGACCAAATGGTCAAACTACTTTCCAATGGGCTGGAATCTAGTACCAGGGTATATAAACCTTTAATCCATGTGAGGTCTGTTTTTCTATTTACCATTTGGTCAACGTATAATTTACACTTGAATAGAAAACCTAAGGATTCAAAATGAAGTGCTAAAGAGAAAACAGATTAAACCACCCGTGTAGACGGTACGCGGTCCCTACACATTCTCGGACTAAAACCAACGTTTAAGGTTTAGACTAGTCTCCTCCTCCACCCTGCTCAGTCATACCACACAGGGTCTCCCTGAATTTGGAGGTGAGCTTCTCGATGACGCCGTAGGTCTCCACGTAGAACACGTGGTCTTCCAGGGGGTTGCTGGCCATCAGCCGCAAAGAGGTCATGTCGGCGCGGTCCACCCCCACCGCGTAGATCTCGATGCCGGACCCCCCGGGCAGCCGCTGACACCTCCTCCACCTGGTCCTGAGGACGCCCGTCTGTCACGATGATGGCCACCTTGGCGATGTTCTTCGACTTCGGCCGGGCGCCCGACTCTTCGGTGAAGGCCTCGGTCATGGCCGACTTGATGGCCAGGCCAGTCATGGTGCCAGCGGCCAGGGGCTCGATGCGGGTGATAGCCTGCTTCATGTTGGGCTTGTTCAGGTGAGCCTTGAGCAGGAACTCGATCTTGACCGTGCTGGCATAGTTGACCACGGCCACACGGGTGGCTTCTGGTCCCACGTCCAAGGTGTCGACCATGTCAGCCAGGAAGATCTTGACCTTCTCAAACTCGCCGGGGCGCACGCTGCGGGAGCTGTCGATGATGAAGACCAGGTCCAGGGGACGGCTCCTGCACGAATTGTCTGTCGCTGGTGGAAAACCAGAAGCATTGCAGCTCTTAACAAGCTGGCCATATGTTCACACTGAAAAGCCCAGTTTATTTCAAACAAACTCATTCCATTGACACACACACACACACACGTAGCCCTAGTTTGTGGATTGAAAAGCGACATTCATTCATACTAGTGTCCATGAAGAAAGGGGAAACAATTCAGCTAACAATTTCTCATGGTTGTTTGGGGATGCACAACTCTGGTTTCTTGAGAGTCATAGGATGAAAGAGGGGTTCGCAAGGCCATGAATTGTGCATCATTTCAGTTAGACGGTTTAGAGGTTAGTTATTACAGAATATTATGGAGACATACTGTATCCTTTCACCTCTCTTAACTGTTCTTCTATGTCAATAGTTCAGGATTGGACCGTGAAAGGCCAAATTGAATGGCAAGGCTTCATTCAGCTTTGGCATCCCAACTGGTGCAGAATTTTATTGTTATCAGTATCCTTCTTTAATCATACTGTTGTCAAAACATTTTTGTTTTTTTCCAGAATACGTTTAAAAAGAATCCAGTATTGTATGGTGTTTTGTCATTATTAGATTGCAAATAACAAATTCTGGCTGGTTGGTTGGTTATGAAATTATCAATGAGAATGGTTGGTTATGTGATGAAATTATCAATGAGAATGGTTGGTTATGTGACAGTAGTCCTGTGCTATTATAAAATAAAAGACAGAGCTGACCTGGACAACTATGGATTGAATTGGTTGGGTTGGAAGGCAAACCTGGCTTCTACCTGTCTCCACACTGGTGGTGATGACAACGCCGCTTTGGGTACTGACAGGTAGCGTTGGCGGCACGGGGGTGGTGGTTACCTCAAGTGGCAAGGTGGTCATCACGGGTTGCAAGGTAGTCACTGGTGGTAGAGTTGGAACTGTGGTGGGTAGGTACACCACAGGGGTCGTTGGCACTGTAGTAGGTTTAGGCTGTACCAGAGGTAAAGTGTGTGGACATTTACCTTTGAATTTGTGGTGGTGGCTCACTGGTGGAAAAAAAACTTTAAACAGGTGGTGGTGAACTACTGGAGGTGAAAGGTCTTGGTATAGGTTGTACACCACTGGTGGTGCTGGCCCTTTGAATCTGTGTTGGTAAGGTGGTAAGGGGAAAGAGGGTCTGGGGTAAGCCACAGGTGGAGGTCGAGGGACAGAGGGTCTGGAGTAAGCCACGGGTGGAGGTCGAGGGACAGAGGGTCTGGGGTAAACCATTGGTGGAGATAGAGGGCCAGGTTGACGATAAACCACAGGCAGGTGGATCCCTGGTGGCTGGTGGTGGTAGTGATAGCCTCTATGCCTGTATGCACTGGCGTGAACTACGGGCCACCAGAGGAGGAGAGGAGGAGCGGTAGAGCAAATTAGTTAGTCAGCAAATGGGAAAGAATTATAGTTTCGATGAGAGTTTGTATGAATTATAGTTATGGTTTCGATGTGAGTTTGTATGAATTATGGTTATGGGTATGTTGTTGATGTGAGAATGAACTCTGCTTGCTTTAGGAGTTAGCATGAGAATACTGATTAGTTGTTGAAGCATGAGTGACATTTGAGCTGGTAGCCGCTTGGCTCGTTTCAAACAAGCATAGAGGAATATGGTACTTGTAAAATCTTATGTTGTAAATTACTTACACATGCATTTGGTCTTGTTGCACATATAGTTTTGACAAATATGGTGTCTGTCTTGGATGTCATTGTTTAGCCAATATAGCAAAATCAATGTATAATTTGTCAATTTTGAAATTGTATGTAAAAAAAAAAAAAAGTCAATGTGAATCTGTAATGACTTATTGCCATGTTGAACTGCATTAACACGGACCTTAGTACATGTATTAGCGTTTCCACATAGCAGACTAGGGTTGCAAAATTCTGGTAACTTTCCCAAAAGGAATCTCCAACCAGGATTGCTGGAAAACCAGGGAAAAGGTTACAGGAATTTTGCAAACCTATAGCAAACTCAATTATCTACAATAAAAGGAGTGGCTATAATAAAACCAATTGTTCCGTGCGCATTTTACGCACGGACACTTGGTTGGTTCCCAATGAGAAGCATGAAATTATCGGATTCATCTCTCGTGGACAGACGAGTAGTTGGCACGAGATTTTGATCGGATTAGACAAATAATTGAATTCAAGAAGAGCTTTTCAAATTTGGTGGACATTTTACTTGGCTAAACAATCCAGTGATATTCGGTGTGTATGTATCATGACACAAAACACAAATAGAAAGGTGTACGGGGGACCGACACCTTTCTTTGAAAACCTACCTGAAGGATCGAGCGTCCGCAGCGGTGGCCGGGCAAGATTTCTACGTTGTGCATAACTTTGAGCAGTAACCTGCTGTGGATCGAATCCATTCAAACGGTACGTTCCGTATACATCAGACACAAAGAGGAAAAGGCAGTAGACGAGACTCCCGAATAAAGACTTCATTGTACCAATGTTTTCTTCTCACGTCCGTTCAAGTTCTTGCCGGTTTACCCAGTCCGCACAAATGCCTGAAACTCAAATGTTTAGGAGAAGGACTTGGAGGACCAATTTGAAGACCACAGACCAAAGCACGTGTGTAATTATTGTCCAATCCAGATGCAAGACGGAAAAGAGTGCATTTTTCCCCTCCCCAAACCAAACACCATTTTGGAAGGGTCAGTGCTGTGCGGTATCCTTGAACGTCCCTAACCCATTTAAATTAGACTGATATTTTTAAAACAAACTAATCATTAAGCTATTTGATTTTGAAATTAAGACCCCTTTAAGTAGGGTCTCCTAGAGCAAAGCAACTGACATATGGGTGTTCGTGAGAGTGTAGCAAACTGTTCAGACACTACAGACAGAAGTGTGAGAAGACTGATCTCATGGTCTGAAAAATACCACTCAATCTCTGTCACCACAGATTTAGAAGTTCTATATAGGCGGATGCTGTGGATTGAGACACATCCAATTTGCATGGGGATTTTGTTATTGTGCTAATTTGATTTCCGTGGGGGCACGGACATCGACCTCAGGGGTTAAACGGGTTAGGTAATGGTTAGGTTTAGGGTAAGGGTTAAGGTTAGGGACGTCCCAAGTATCCAGAATAACAATGCACATTTTGTAAGCTGTCTGGAGAGTAGCCTCTTGCTTTTGAGTTTGCACTGTTTATTTCTTTCAAATGTGTTATTATAAGCATGAGTAAATGTGAAATTAATAAAGAATAGCATAACCAACTTCTTTAACATTGATTTAAACAAATTATACAATGGGATAATAAGAAATAGCCCTATGGGAAAAACATAACATCTGGCGCTGTAGATTAGTGTGAAATAATTGTGGCACATTATTAAATGAACTAATTACATCTAATAAACTGAATACATTCATTGCCCTACAAAGCAGAGTTTGCAATTCAAATTAAATTTTTCTTTTTGTCATTTACTGACATTTGATGGTGCCAAAATCCATTATTCGGGCTAGAGAAGCTGCTTCTAAATCGATTTTAACAAATGCCGAAAGTTATTTATACTGTAGGCCAAATAGGCATTGGTTAACAATGACATATCATTGAGCTTTTGCAGCTTAATAGCTGCATTGCCTGCACTTTAATTGTAGATATTTTTTTGCAAACGTTCCATTTCATAAAAATGCCACGTGCATCCACTTATATCAGTACATTTGTAACAGCCTAAACATTGCGACATTTCTATTCAATCAAACGATCCTCATAATTCCACACTCTTTCACAGACCTCGATACAAAAAAATCCCCATTTGGTCTGTTTCTCACATGGACAGATTTTGGGTGGAGTAAATCTTCTCGTTTTACCTCTTCCAATCTGGTCAGATTAAAATGCAGGAAATCTTCATACCTCTGAATTGACAGGACTCAAGAGATAGAGGGTTTTGTTTTAGTCATTCAACCAAGCGCTTCCCTGAAACAATATGGAAATCGACATTTAAAAAAAGCGTGAATTATCACACAGTAGGCCTAGCCCTAACATGGTGCCAAAACTGCTAGATGAATGTGCTGTGAAATATACAGTAATAGCCAGTGGCGATTTTAGCATGTAAATCTTGGTGGGGCAAAAAAAAAAAATCACGCAAAGCACACCTGTCAGTAAGTATCCATGATTGATTCTTTTAATTAAGAGATTGAGATAAAATTGTCCAGTTTGAGTGTTTGTTGCAGTTCATTCCAGTCGCTAGCTGCAGCGAACTGAAAAGGGGATTGACCCATGGATGTGTGTGCTCTGTGGACCTTTAACAGAATGTGACTGGCAGAACGGGTGTTGTATGTGGAGGATGAGGGCTGCAGTAGAGGTCTCAGATAGGGGGGAGTGAGGCCTAAGAGGGTTTTATAAATAAGCATGAACTAGTCGGTCTTGCGACGGGTATACAGAGAAGTATAGAGTGCAGTGATGTGTCCTATAAGGAGCATTGGTGGCAAATCTGATGGCCGAATGGTAAAGAACATCTACCCGCTCAAGAGCACCCTTACCTGCCAATCTATAAACAACGTCTCTGTAATCTAGCATGGGTAGGATGGTCATCTGAATCAGGGTTAGTTTGGCAGCTGTGGTGAAAGAGGAGTGATTACGATAGAGGAAACCAAGTCTAGATTTAACTTTAGCCTGCAGCTTTGATATGTGCTGAGAGAAGGACAGTGTACCATCTAGCCATCATCCCAAGTACTTGTATGAGGTGACTACCTCAAGCTCTAAACCCTCAGAGGTAGTAATCACACCTGTGGGGAGAGGGCCATTCTTCTTACCAAACCACATGACCTTTGTTTTGGAGGTGTTCAGAACAAGGTTAAGGGTAGAGAAAGCTTGTTGAGCACTAAGAAAGCCTTGCTGGAGAGCATTTAACACAAAATCTGGGGCGGGGCCAGCTGAGAATAAGACTATCATCTGCATATAAATGGATGAGAGAGCTTCCTACTGCCTGAGCTATGTTGCTGATGTACATTGAGAAGTATTCCTGGGTCGGTGAAAACGGAGACAGGTGCTGTGGAATCGGTGAAGGTAACCCAATGTGGTATTGTGATAAATGTTTGTATTTCTGCCGGTCAGAGAGAGTGGGCGCTCCGCCATGCACAAATAGGGACAAAGCCGTGACTTGTTTTGCTCTCAAGAAAAGGGCGCCACTGAAAGGAGTGATTACTGGGGTAGCGGTAAATGTAAGAATGGCCAACTGAAGGGGAAGATTCCTAGTGTTTGTGATGCTCTTCGTTTGTTGTGAAGCAGACAGGGTGGCGTGAGTGTCGAAACGGAAGAGTCATTGTTTGTTCTTTTGAGTTTTGTTGTTGAGTCCCAGCCCGACAAAGCAAGCTTTTGCGCCGAATCCATTACAGGTGTAACAACAACAACACCTAGGAACCTCCCTCCTACACACTGCTGCCACATGCCCATAAGCTTGACACTTGTAATGGATTTGGCACAAAAGCTTGCTTTATCGGGCAGAGACTCAACAAAACTCAAAAGAAAAGACATTGACTCTTCCGTTTCAACACTCACGCCACCCTGTCTGCGTCACACCAAACGACGAGCAGAAGGGAATGAGACAATGGAATGTGTAGTATTGGGGGAAAGTGGTATCTGGTGCCCATGGGACTGGGCATCAGAAGTGTCTGGAGGCGAGAGGCAGGTTGAGGTTACCAGGGTTAGAGTAGTGCAGAGGTTGTCGTATGCTGAGGCAGTGAAGAGAGTTGGGGAAGATGGGCCAAGGGGGAGGGATCCTGAGAATATTTGTGTCAGTAGTAAATCTGTGCCAGCACAGAGGGATAGGCCAACACAAGTTTCCCCCCCATTTTAATGAGCTCCATGCTGTTTGGCTCATCTCTGTCACAAAGAGGAATAACTTTGCAGCCTTTTCTGTTAATAAACAATGCTATGCTGGCAGATGGTAAAATTTAAATAAAACCCAGCCCAAAAATAATTGTATATCATAGGAAAAAACACCGCAATCACATGGATTTTAACACAGAGGGCAGTTTGGATGTCACTTTAAGCCCAAATATATCATAATTTGACTAAGTCAAGTTGACTTAAATCATTGCGCAACATCACAGATAAGCGCTGGCTGTCATCTTTCAGGGAAAAAAAAGGGGGGGGTATTTCGACTGGTATGAGCGTTAACCAGAGTACAGAACCAAATAGGTTCTTAACAAAAAGTAAGGACGTTTCTTTGCTCACATCAGGTAAAAATGAATGGACTCAGTCGGGTAATGGATACAAAATGTTTTTGAATGGTTTATTGAAGCTATTTGTTTCCCACAAGGATCAAAACACAATGTAAAGAAAAAGGCAGAAAGAAAGAGTAGCATGGACCACTACTGCCGTTCGTTCCCTCCAGGTGAGCCTTACTCTCTCCTTAAAGGGACAGTCCACTTCAAAACCAAAGTTTGTCCAATGTTTTCAGTCCTCCAAAGTGGACTTTTGTTAAGAAGTTTTATTATTTCATCTTGACATTGGACAAATTTTGATGTCTGAAAACATCTGCCAAATGTTGGTGTACTTTCCCTTTAACCAGCAGTGTCTGGATGCTTCGAACTGCAACACAATACACTAGCTTGACTAAGCTAACAACGCAAGGTCACAAAGGCGGCGGCGGAGATTGAACACGGCACACACAGGTGGCGGATGGATGTCCAAGGCTAAATAAATGAAGGGATAAAGAGAAAGTGCTTCAAACGTCCCCATCAAACTCAGACAGAATAAAATCTAGATTATTTTAACAAGCAAAAAAACAATTGAATGATAAGAGTTATCATAAGTGGATTGTCTTAGGAGTATTCCTTTTTACATTCACACGTTATAATATCACTATAAGGAAAGGATGGTGTTTTTTATATAGCTGGACTGGTGAAAGGCATTGAAGCGATGGTACTTTCACAATATCCCTTTTTTTTTTTATTAAAGGCATCAAAAGACTGGGTGAGACAAGGAAAGAAAAGTCGTAAAGCTTCCATCATTTTATACACTACACTGCATCTGCCCCGGCCCTCTTCTTTCACTTGTCTACAATATTACAGGGGTCGGGTTTGAATGTTAGCGGGACTGTAAAAAGAGTATCCCTCCTCTCTAGAAATGCATGGTGGGGTCAAAATGACGAGCTGTGGGGGGCCCACACATACATATAGATGGGGGTAGAGAGAGGGGGCACAGGGTCTTCAGGCAGGCATGTAGGGGAGGGGCTCTTTCTCTGGCATCTTCATTGCCATCTCGTAGGTAGGTAGGATGTACTGAGAAGGGAGAATTATTTTCATGAATCAATCAATTTATAAATATACTGCACACAGTGAGAGGACCAAAGTCATGGACATAATCATATTTGAGACATTTGATATTGTGCTAGATATTTCATCCGTCTCTAAAACTGGGAAGGAGGGCAGACTGGGTATACAGTACATTCGGGAAGTATTCAGATCCCTCGACCTTTCAACATTTTGTTACATTACAGCCTTATTCTAAAATGGATTAAATAAATGTTTTCCCCTCATCAATCTACACACAATAAGCCATAATGACAAAGCACAAACAGGTTTAGACATTTTTGCAAATGTATAACTAAAAAACAGATACCTTATTTACATAAGTATTCAGACCCTTTGCTATGAGACTCGAAATTGAGCACTGGTGCATCCTGTTTCCATTGATCATCCTTGATGTTTCTACAACTTGATTAGAGATCCTTGATACTTCAGAGCACTCAGGACCTCAGACTGGGGTGAAGGTTCACCTTCCAACAGGACAACGACCCTAAGCACACAGCCAAGACAACGCAGGAGTGGCTTCGGGACAAGTCTCCAAATGTCCTTGAGTGGCCCAACCAGAGCCCAGACTCCCCATCCAACCTGGCAGAGCTTGAGAGGATCGGCAGAGAAGAATGGGAGAAACTCCCCAAATACAGCTGTGCCAAGCTTGTAGCGTCATACCCAAGAAGACTCAATGCTGTAATCACTGCCAAAGGTGCTTCAACAAAGTACTGAGTAAAGGGTCTGAATACTTATGTAAATGTGATGTCAGTTTCTTTATTCTTAATAACTTTGCAAAAATGTAAAAACATGTTTTTGCTTTGTCATTATGGGGTAGTGTGTGTAGATTGATGAGGGGGAAAAAACAATTGAATCCATTTTAGAATAAAGCTGTAACAAAATGTGGAAAAAGTCAAGTGGTCTGCATACTTTCCGAACAGCAATTGAAACCACTGTGAATCCTTGAACTGACCAAGAATGTGAAAGGTATGCCCTCTACTGGTGATGCCACAATATGCTTTAGAGGTTTGATTACGTGTGCTATTGACAATTACTTTGGGACCAGGAGAGGGGGCTTTTCAGACACATACCTGGGGAGGGGCCATGAAGGTAGGGTAGACAGCACTCTCCTGCACATTCCTGTTGTTGATGTACTTGTAGCAGTTCCACACACTGTTGACCAGGTAAGCCTGGGGGGTGGAATGGCCAAAATGTTTAGTCTTTCTACCTGAGCCAGTGATGCTCAATCCTTGTCCTAGAGAGCTACAGTGCAGGCTTGTGTTCTAGCCCAGCTCCACCACTACTGATTCATCTCCTGAAGCGCTATCATCCGTCTACTAAAGACCTGTCAGTCAAGGTCTATCATCCGTCTACTAAAGACCTGTCAGTCAAGGTCTATCATCCGTCTACTAAAGACCTGTCAGTCAAGGTCGATCATCCGTCTACTAAAGACCGGTCAGTCAAGGTCTATCATCCGTCTACTAAAGACCGGTCAGTCAAGGTCTATCATCCGTCTACTAAAGACCGGTCAGTCAAGGTCTATCATCCGTCTACTAAAGACCTGTCAGTCAAGGTCTATCATCCGTCTACTAAAGACCTGTCAGTCAAGGTCTATCATCCGTCTACTAAAGTACAGCAATGGTAAATCAGATCAAAATCTCAGTTAACACTAACAAGTGCAGTAAATCTAAATATTCTTGGGGATCTGGATGGGGGAAAAATAAGTTTAGTATTCAAATCAGTCTATTTTCCAGAAACACACACCTTCATGATGATGAGGAAGGCAAAGAACATGAGGACGAAGAGCAGCAGGCAGCTGGAGTCCATGGAGAGCAGGCTGTCCTTGTAGGGGAAGTCCGGCTGAGACGAGGAGAGACACACATTCAGCACGTACAGAAACTGAACACCCCATAAAACCAGGGATTGTACTGAAATATGGGCCTACAGAGCATCTTTTGCTTCAGTTCCATTGAACATCCCAGTGCTTCTTCATTTCTCATTCAGATGTCAAATCCATCTGATATTATGGCAGTAGGTCTAATGTAAAGACAGTGGAGACGGTAGTGAGAACACATTGTTAAGCCTCCGAGGGGGGTATGACAGAGTAGGGCCAATGAGTTAGCCAGCTAAGTTACCTAACCATTATGAAATGACTGTTTATTCTGAATATAAAACTATAATGAACAAAAATATAAACGCAACCATTTCAAAGATTTTACTGAGTTACAGTTCATATGAGGAAACCAGTCAATTGAAATCAATTCACGAGGCCCTAATCTATGGATTTCACATGACTGGGCAAGGGCTTACCCATGGGTGGCCTGGGAGGGCATAGGCCCACCCACTGGGGAGCCCACAAAAGGGCTTTATTACAGGCAGAAATACTTATCAGCACCCCCTCAGATCATCCCACAGGTGAAGAAGCCAGATGTGGAGGTCCTGGGCTGGCATGTTACACGTGGTCTGTGTTTGTGAGGCCTGTTGGACGTACTGCCAAATTCTCTAAAACAACGTTGGAGGCGGCTTATGGAAGAGAAATTAACATTCAATTCTCTGGCATCAGCTCTGGTGGACATTCCTGCAGTCAGCATGCCAATTGCATGCTCCCTCAAAACTTGAGACATCTGTGGAAGTGTTGTGTAACAAAACTGCACATTTTAGAGTGGCCTTTAATTGTCCCCAGCACAAGGTGCACCTGTGTAATGATAATGCTGTTTTATCAGCTTCTTGACATGCCACACCTGTCAGGTGGATAGATTCTCTTGGAAAATGAGAAATGCTCACTAACAGGGATGTAAACAAATATGTGCACGCTATTTAAGAGAAATGTGCATTTGTAACATTTCTGGGATCTTTTATTTCAGCTCATATTTCAGCTCTTTTATTTCAGCAAATGAGACCAACAGTTTACATGTCGCGTTTACATTTTTGTTCAGTATAGAAATTGTCAAGATAATTCATTCAACAACCAGCCACCCATATTGTTTTGGTTAAATTCATTGCTTTCGTAGTTTAACCAGAAAATTAAGAGCTATATCTGGATGTTTATGTAAATAGGGGTGGGGTTGGCGGACTAGCCGACAGGCCAGGGGGGTGGCGGACTAGCCGACAGGCCAGGGGTGGCGGACTAGCCGACAGGCCAGGGGGGTGGTGGACTGGACTGACTCACCAGCTCTGTCATGTAGTCCTTGATCCGGGGTAGGTAGGTGAGGGAGCTGATGGCCACCAGACAACTCAGAGCAAAGTCAAAGAGCTGGTAGCAGAAGAACGGGATGAGCCAGCCGTCACGATGCTACGTGGGGAGGAAGAGTAAACACACATCATTGACCATACATGTAAAAGAATGGCCATTTCACAAGAGTTTGTCAGGGGGTTTGTCAAGCAAGAAGCACATCTAGCCCTAGCAAAAACCTGATCTACATTTTGGGTTCTAAGCAATGTTGAGGATGTCACAAAATTCACAGGCATTGAATCAATCTATGTACATCTGTTCTTAGGACTCGGTATTTAGCAAGGGAGGCTACAGCCAGCAATGGAACTACTCTGACAAACACTGAATACAGGGCATCTACAAGGGTAACCTAAGAGCCTGTATTCACAGCTAAGGCATAACGCTCGTTGCTCACACAAAGATCAACCAAAACCTAGACAAGGCGTCATGCGTTAGCGGTGCGTCGCCATTTAAAGTAGCAGCTCTAGTCGGGTCCACGTCACATATCCGTCAAACCTGTCAGTGTGGATGCCCATCAGGTAGGCCTGGTGAGGTAAAGACGATAACGTTAGAACAACGTTGTGTAGCAAACTTTCCGCTCACCTTGGTGGGGCTAGTTGAATGCACAAGCAAGGAGTTTGCATGCAGTGAATCTGTTATTGGTCAATGTGAATTGCTTAAAAAGCATTAAGACATAAAAATAAAAAAAACACAAGGAAGGGACTGCCATCAGAGTTGTGTTCATTGGGGCATATAGATGTTTTAAAACATCTTGTGTGGGAAAACTCTAAATTAGTGTTTATTATTGGACAACTCCAGGTAGTTCTTCCCCGTTTCAGTCCGCTTTCTTCCGTAATCAACATGACCATGGTTGAAGTTCATTGAGAACTCTTTTCAACTTCCTATTTCTCCCACTCCTCCAGGGGTAATTGTCGTCGTCCCCGCTGTCACACATCTTACATTTGTATGCTGGGTTTAGAATATACAAGACAACATTTGATTGACACACATACAAAACAGATGGATAGAAACTTACAGTAATGGCTCCATAGACCATCATGGCGCTGATAGTGAGCATCAACAGAGAGATTGAGAATCCAACACAGGCATTCTCTATAAGCACAGAGAGAGAGAGTCAGGGAGACTAACAGGCCGAGAGTTCATTCATTAGGGTCAAATACTTGTGTATTTAACTACAAACTCAGCTTGTAGTAAGTCTTGAAATTAATGTCAGTCAAAGGCGTTGGGAGAAAAATCTAAATCTAAAAAATATTAACCCAAACGTTGAATTATCTATAACTAACAATTGAATATAGCGGTATTGTGCACCTATCCTTGTGAGCCAATATGGCCGCCTGGTCTGGGCCAGCTTCCCACGATGGGGCCCCAGAGAGTGCATTCATGCAACTGTCAGTGAGAGCGCTACTACTGAGGCCCAATTGATTTGTGTGTAACTGAAGCGTCTCCAGGGATGCATTGCCTACTAACTCGCTCTCGCTCTCTTTTAGGGTTAGCGTGCTCTGGGGAGCCCTTAGCTTCTCCCACCAGGCACTCAGTAACATCAGTGAAGACAACGCACAACACAGGCTACACTAGGCTAATTAATAGGCCTGCCTATTGTGCTTCTGACAGCCTCGTGCTGGGCACTAAGTGAGTGAGGAGAGGCATGTGTGGTTCACTCCACACTACTAGTCAGACAGTCGTTCTAAAGCTGTGCTGGAAGCCGTTTCTCTTCAGAGTGTAACACATCCGATTGTCGTAACGGTTACTGATGCAATCTGCAAGCCATTCCTTCCTAGTAGGGCATTAATGAGTGTGACTGTGTGAGTGAATGAGAAGAGGCATGTGTGAGTGAATGAGAAGAGGTGTGTGTGAGTGAATGAGAAGAGGCGTGTGTGGTCCATGCGGAGCTCCCAAATTCAGTTGTTCTGAAGCTGGTCATTGTGTGTGTGTGTCAGAAGCGTCGTCACTGATGCAATCTGTAGCCCAATCCATTACAGTAGAGCGTTTAGCATTACGTCCCGTGCCTGTCTGAGGCCAGGCTATACATTCATCAGCCTCTGGCAGGCATTCTGGACCGGGGCATCTGCCAACACCAACAGGATAACTGTGTACCTTTCTATGCGCGTGTGAAATATCTGATATTACAGTGAAAGATATCAGTGGAAAAGAACAGACGGAAATGGTAGTCAAATACAGAACTTTTTCATTTTTTTTGAGGTAATCGTAGGAGAGTTTTTGGATGGAACAACATCTCTTATTTGGGGCTTCTCCATTTGTTCTCAGCTCTGTTAGAATACTTCAGAAAGGGATCCTGCCTTCCTACCTACCTGGAGGTAATCACAGATCTGAAATGGCTGGATTGGTGACAGTAATAGGGCGATAACGTTGTTTAATACCGATCCAATCACTTATAGATCTGTGCTTACCTCAAGGAACCAAGAAAGGAAGGATGCATTTTCAAGTACTCTAACAGGGCCCTCTTCCACACCTTGTACTTTGAAATCACAAAAATATCAGACTGCAGATCACGGTGGTTTTGTCTGTAAACAATATCCTTTATTTAGACCGTAGGTGGGATTCCTAGAAAAGGATAGACAGCATTGAAAGTGTCCTACAGAGGATTCGTACCTCTACCCGCGGGGCGATGTCATACCATTGCTTGTCCGAAATCATCTGTGTAGACTCCAAACTGGCTTCTTAAAACCTTCTTAAAACACATTAACCAAGTGGGAAGAGGCTGTCTAGAAATGGCACCCATGAAGCCACAGCAGTGCCAGGCTTTGGATTTACGTAGAACGCGCACATACCACCTCCCCCCTCTCCTTCTTCCTGTCTCCCCCCCTGTCCCCCTCCCTTTCTTTTGGCACAGTCCTGCTCTATGTGTGCGTGTGTTGTGGGGGTGGTTCAGTCGCTGCCCACAAGAGCCAAGCCCCTTTTTCTGGGAAATGAGGAGTCCTTGTGCAACCAAGCCAAATAAACAACGTAACCACACAGAGTAAAGTAAATAACACAACAGCCAGCCACAGAGAGCACAGCTCAGCGCTGGCCAGCTCCAGGTTATGTATTCAAATCCTGCTTTTACAGGCTTTGGGCCTGCGACAAAATAAGAGTTCTAGCTAAATCAGTCCGTATTGGGCTGAAAGGTTAAAGAATGCTGGATGAGAAGGGGATTGGTGTGTGTGTGTGTGAGAGAGAGAGAGCTATGAGGTACCAGTCCAGAAAAAGTAGTGCAGCTTTGCTAATAAATCGGGGGGGGTTAACAAATACCAAAATCGGGAGACTATGCTAAATCATGCCAGCTACTGCCTGTAGGGAAGATAAACACAGATTATTGTGGATGCTGATACGACAAACTAACCCTTTAAGACATTCCCCTCCACTTGGAGGGCGTGGCTAAAGTAGTGCTCGATAACCTCATACTGCAGGTCCACAGTAGGCACGTTCTCTGGGTGGGTCACGGCCACAGTCAGCAGGATGCCCATCAACAGGTTCACCACCTGGAGAAACAGAAAGAGAAAGACATTGTTACACTATGTCCTTGAACACATAGCCTGGTCCTAGATCGGTTTGTGCTGGTTTGCCAACTCCTATAATGTGGCGTGAGTGACAATGACCATAGGAGTTGTCAAGACATTACAAACAGATCTGAAACCAGGCTAGGATACAGTCTGTTGTAGATTAGAACATTGATATTTTGTGACATACTGGGTTTCTGTTTCCACAGATAAGCAACAAATTACACTTCATTTTATTTGAACAAACCAAGGCGCTCTCATTAGGATTAGCCTAAATAATAGTTATTATTACCAGGTGGTTTGTATGGTTCCCCTAATCTGTTTAATGGACTTTCCTTGTCAAAGTGTATGTTATATTTAAAAATATTAAATCCCTCTCACACGTTGCATAATATATTTAATGGTTAGACTTGTGAGCTGGTGGTTCCTTTTAACATGAGTCTTCAATATTCCCAGATAAGATGTTTTGGGTTGTAGTTATTATAGGACTATTTCTCTCTATACCATTTGTATTTCATATACCTTTGACTATTGGATGTTCTTATAGCCACCATAGTATTGCCAGCCTAATCTCAGGAGTTGATAGGCTTGAAGTCATAAACAGCACAATGCTTGAAGCACAGCGAAGAGCTGCTGGCAAACGCAGGAAAGTGCTGTTTGAATGAATGCTTACGAGCCTGCTGCTGCCTACCACCGCTCTGTCAGACTGCTCTATCAAATCATACTTAATTATAATAAACACACAGAAATACGAGCCTTAGGTCATTAATATGGTCAAATCAGGAAACTATCATTTCGAAAACAAAACATATTCTTTCAGTGAAATACGGAACCGTCCCGTATTTTATCGAACCCTAAGTCTAAATATTGCTGTTACATTTCACAACCTTCAATGTTATATCATAATTATGTAAAATTCTGGCAAATTAATTACGGTCTTTGTTAGGAAGAAATGGTCTTCACACAGTTCGCAACGAGCCAAGCGGCCCAAACTGCTGCATATACCCGGACTCTGCTTGCACAGAACGCAAGAGAAGTGACACAATTTCCCTAGTTAAAAGAAATTCATGTTAGCAGGCAATATAAAATAAATATGCAGGTTTAACATTTCTTTCTTGTGTGTTGATTTTAAGAATGGCATTGATGTTTATGGTTAGGTACATTGGTGCAACGACAGTGCTTTTTTTCACGAATGCGCTTGTTAAATCATCACCCGTTTGGCGAAGTAGGTTGTGATTCGATGATAAATTAACAGGCACCGCATTGATTATATGCAACGCAGGGCAAGCTAGATAAACTAGTAATATCATCAACCATGTGTAGTTAACTAGTGAATATGTTAAGATTGATTGTTTTTTTAGAAAGTTTAATGCTAGATAGCAACTTACCTTGGCTCCTTGCTGCACTCGTGTAACAAGTGGTCAGTCAGCCTGCCACCCAGTCTCGCCGTGGAGTGAAATGTAATCAGCGATTACCGATTGTTATGAAAACTTGAAATCGGCCCTAATTAAAATCGGCCATGCCGATTAATCGGTCAACCTATAATCTGCACGCACAGTGAGGCAAAGACTTTTGGAGGATGGCCTGGTGTCAAGAAGGGCAGCAACGAAGCCACTTCTCTCCAGGAAAAACATCTTGGACAGACTGATATTCTGCAAAAGGTACAGGGATTAGACTGCTGAGGACTGGGGTAAAGTCATTTTCTCTGATGAATTCCCTTTCCGATTGTTTGGGGCATCCAGAAAAAAGCTTGTCCGGAGAAGACAAGGTGAGCGCTACCATCAGTCCTGTGTCATGCCAACAGTAAAGCATCCTGAGACCATTCATGTGTGGGGTTGCTTCTCAGCCAAGGGAGTGGGCTCACTCACAACTTTGCCTAAGAACACAGCCATGAATAAAGAATGGTACCAACACATCCTCCGAGAGCAACTTCTCCCAACCATCCAGGAACAGTTTGGTGACGAACAATGCCTTTTCCAGCATGATGGAGCACCTTGCCATAAGGTAAAAGTGATAACTAAGTGGCTCGGGGAACAAAACAGCGATATTTTGGGTCCATGGCCAGGAAACTCCCCAGACCTTAATCCCATTGAGAACTTGTGGTCAATCCTCAAGAGGCGGGTGGACAAACAAAAACCCACAAATTCTGACAAACTCCAAGCATTGATTATGCAAGAATGGGCTGCCATCAGTCAGGATGTGGCCCAAAAGATAAATTGACAGCATGCCAGGGCAGATTGCAGAGGTCTTGAAAAACAAGGGTCAACACTGCAAATATTGACTCTTTGCATCAACTTCATGTAATTGTCAATAAAAGCCTTTGACACTTATGAAATGCTTGTAATTATACTTCAGTATTCCATAGTAACTTCTGACAAAAATATCTAAAGACACTGAAGCAGCAAACTTTGGAAATTAATATTTGTGTCATTCTCAAAACTTTTGGCCACGACTGTACATATATCAAGTATTAAAAAAACCACACCAAGACAGAAAGTGAACGTTTATTGAAGACAATCCCGCAGGTGAAGGAGGAGGATGTGGGGGTCCTGGGCTGGAGAGGTTAAGCGTGGTCGGTCTGCGACATTCAATTCTCAGGCAATAGCTCTGGTGGACTACAGTCAGAATGACAATTACACACTCCCTCAAAACTTGACACCTGTGGCATTGTGCTTTGTGAAAAAACTGCACATTTTAAAGTGGCCTTTTATTGTTCCCAGAACCTGTGTAATGATCATGTTGTTTAATCAGATTCTTAATATGCCACACCTGCCAGGTGGATGGATTAGCTTGGCAAAGGAGAAATGCTCACTGTGTGTTGTAGAGTAATGGCCTGAGAGCACAATTCAAGGTGTTCCTGCATATGCAGGAATGCCTACATCAGAGCTGCCAACTCTCACACATTGGCTGTGAGACACGCACATTTGACCCTCTTCAGTCCACACCTCATATCTCACACATTGAAAACTACTGCGTTTATTTTCCTGATTAGTACATTAGCTCGTTAACTGTGCTTCAAATCTTTTGGAAATCAAAGCATCTGAAGTTTGGTAGGGTGACCTGATTTGGAACTATGACAATAATTGTGTCAAACAGATTGTGAACCCAAAAGTGTACGTTTGATTCTAGAGGGGACGAAAAAATTTTGGTTAGGTTGTAGATTTATGTCATCTTTTTCTTATCCATTTAATTAGTCTGATCAGTAGAACAATTCTCATTCTTAACAATGGGCTAAAATATAGGGTAATTACTGTGCTTGTCAGCAAGAGCACTACTGTTATTCCCAAAACTTGTATTATTCCATTTGGCAAGTGGAATCACCTATTTGAAATATGTTATGCCTGTTGTGTCTTTCAAAACGAATTATGTATTATTGTACTATTGCAGGCATTCATGGACAGTTTTGAATAAGTCATACAAATAAGCAAACAGATATTATATGCTCCAGGAATCAAATATAATTTTTTTACATTTTAGTATTGTGCACATGCTAGGCAGAGATGGTAGGGGGACTCCCCTCATAAAGACATCATATTTTGTCTATGTGGAGTAAGATGATGTCATGGATCTTAGTAGGCATAAACCACCTGAATATTGATATTCATTCAAATGTTCTTAAGGTTGGGTGATTTTGAGAAATCAATTGTTATAACAAGAACATTTTCAATCACCCAGCACTTGGAAAACATAGATCAGGGGTGGCCAACCCTCCTGGAGAGCAAGCAGGATTTTCTTCCAGACCTATTTTAAAGAGATAGATAGCTAGTTCACCCAAATTACAAAATGTTTGTGTCCTTACAGTGAAAGCAGTCTATGGACAAGGAGACTGCAATCTATGATTTGGTTACCCTCTGCCATTAACCTACAGGATCGGTGGGTCCCCCGCGGGACGGTTGAGCTAACGTAGGCTAATGCAATTAGCATGAGGTTGTATATAACAAGAACATTTCCCAGAACATAGACATATCTTATATTGACAGAAAGCTTAAATTCTGGTTAATCTATCTGAACTGTCCAATTTACAGTAGCTATTACAGTGAAAGAATACCATGCTATTGTTTGAGAAGTGCAGTTATGAACTTAAAAAGCTATTAATAAACCAATTAGGCACATTTGGGCAGTCTTGATACAAACTTTTGAACAGAAATGCAATGGTTCATTGGATCAGTAGAAAACTTTGCACATACACTGCTGCCATCTTGTGGCCAAAAAAACATGTTTTTTTCTTCGTATTATCTTTTACCAGATCTAATGTGTTATATTATCCTACATTCATTTCACATTTCCACAAACTTCAAAGTGTTTCCTTTCAAATGGTATCAAGAATATGCATATCCTTGCTTCAGGTCCTGAGCTACAGGCAGTTAGATTTGGGTATGTCATTCTAGGCGAAAATTGAAAAAAAAGGGTACGATCCTTAAGAGGTTTTAATATATATATTTATTTTTTAAACTCCTGTGCAGAGCCTTGGTGTAGTGGCAACACTACACACAACTTTCTACCTGAGAACAGGGATCAATCCCGGCTTCCAACCTTCCCACATTTTCTACCGTCTCCCCATCTCATTTCATTGCAGTCTGAATGCATCTCAAACCACGTTTAAAAAAAAAGATTTAAACATTTTTTAAAGAATATTAGCATACTTTAAATTTACTCCCCTCAAAGTGGTCGATTGTTGAGTGTTCATTTAATGTTCAAAGCATCCTGAATACACCTGACCTGTGGTTTTTATTTTTTCCACCCTGGTCATAGGCCTAAACCAATACGCAGAATTGCAGTAAATTAGCTTTAAAACAGTAACATATTCCCAGTCCCCCTTCTAGGGACTGTGTCGAAGGACAATGAAATCTACTTAGCAAATCTCACTCCAGTTTTCTTCAAAAGTTGGCAGCCCTGCTATTTGCAGGGACGCGCAGAATTGCGTACCGCAATCACACTATTGGCTGAAAGTCCCTAACGGGTAACATTGACACTTAGCTAATTAACTAATTTAGCTAACGTTAGTTAACGTTAACTATCCGATTACATTAGCTAGCTAGTTAGCTAATATAGGAACATTTACATAATATAGCTAGCAATATGTTCCAAAATAGGGCACGCATTCAGATATCAAAGTGACTTTCTCGACAAATACTAGCTTCGGTTGAACTTACTGGTAACAAGCTAGCCAGTACAACGGCCTACTATCGACAGTGCAATGGCAACGAGGGGGTACTGCAACATGACTGCAGCGAAGCTAACGTTAGCACAATCTAAAAGCAAGGCGACCATTTGTATAGTACGTACCATGTACCAAGTGCCGAGAATGATGGTTCCCGTCCTGACATGGCAACACCCACAGCATCTCGTTGTGTAGAGCCTGTGTCGATTCGGTTTAAAGTGGTGCATGTCTTCCTGTAAAGTAGGGATAAACATCGCTGAAGCTGCGCGATGAAGAAAGCCTCCACCATCAACAACCGACAGTGATATGAAGCGCCCACTTCTTTGACTGGCGTGGTGAAAGAAAACACAAACTATACCCTGTTTTGATTGACAGATAATTTGGCCATTAGTAGAGGTAAGATTGTGAACGCCAACAAATCAGCTGCCACAGCTCACACTGACAAATCCTCTGAACTGTCCCCTGTGACTCAGGTGTTGAGGGTGATGATGGGGGACGGAATACAACACCATCATCAGTTTCCATTCTCTCACATCAGTTTCCCTTCTCTAAAAGACGATATGCTTTCCAAAAAAGAAAACAAACTGCTCTTTGTTATTCAGAACATTTTATTGTTCTACCCTTACACACTAAACATCTCTCACCTCTGCTTTATGGGGATTAAACGAGTTACAAATGCAGAGAATCTATAAACATGAATAGAATCCATAACTAAAGTGGATACAATATCCAGGTCAATGACAGGGCAATGCAGAAGTCTTTTGGTGTGTTTGGTTATTGTTGCTGTGGTTTTCCATGTACCCCAGCTAATGCTGCGATGATGGATAAATGGTAAAACAGCAATGAACTACAGTGCCTTCAAAAATAATTCACATGCCTTGACCTTTTCTGCATTTTGTTTGTGTTACAGCCTGAATTTTAAATTGATTAAAATTAGATGTTGTGTTACTGGCCTACACACAATACCCCATATTGTCAAAGTGGAGTGATGTTTTTAGAAATGTTTACAAATTAATCTAAAATGAAAAGCTGAAATGTCTTATGAAGTATTCAACTCCTTTGTCATGGCAAGCCTAAATAAGTTCAAGAATAAAAATGTGCTTAACTAGTCACATAATGAGTTGCATTTAATGACTACCTTATCTCTGTACCCCACACATACAATTATCTCTAAGGTCCCTCAGTCGAGCAGTGAATTTCAAACAGATTCAACCACAAAGACCAGGGAGATTTCCAATGCCTCGCAAAGAAGGGCACCTATTGGTAAAGGTAAACATTTAAAAAGCAGGCTTTGACTATCCCTTTGAGCATGGTGAAGTTATTAATTACACTTTGGATGGTGTATCAATACACCCAGTCACTACAAAGATACAAAAATATTCACTACAAAGTCAATGAATCAGTCACTACAAAAATATTCCAAAACATGCATCCTGTTTGCAACAAGGCACTAAAGTAATACTGCAAAAAATGTGGCAAAGCAATCAGGTTTTTGTCCTGAATACAACGGGCTATGTTTTGGGCAAATCCAATACAACACATTACTGAGTACCACTCTCCATATTTTCAAGCATAGTGGTGGCTGCATCATGTTATGGTTATGCTTGTAATCATTTTCAGGATTAAAAATAAATGTAATGGAGCAAAGCACAGGCAAAATCCTAGAGGAAAACCTGGTTCAGTCTGCTTTCCACCAGACACTGGGAGATGAATTCACCTTACAGCTGGACAATAACCTAAAAAAAGGCCAACTATACACTGGAGTTGCTTACCAAGACATTGAATGTTCCTGAGTGGCCTAGTTACAGTTTTGTCTTAAATTGGCTTGAAAATCTATGGCAAGACTTGATAATGGCTGTCTAGCAATGATCAACAACCAACTTGAGCTTGAAGAATTTTAGACTCACAGCTGTAATCGCTGCCAAAGGTAATTCTAACAAGTATTGACTCGGGGGTGTGAATTCTTATGTAAATTAGATATTTCTTTATTTAATTTTCAATACATTTGCCAACATTTCTAAAAACATGTATTCACTTTGTCATACTGAGTTATTGTGTGGAGATGGGTATAAGAAGTCAAGGGGTATGAATACTTTCTGAAGGCACTGACTGTATGTAGCACAAAGACCATGTATGCCAGGCTAAGGTTATTACATGTGACAAATTCAACTGAGATCCAGTCAAATTATTCCTACTTTGAGCCCTAGATGGCAGGAGAGCAATAGTGAGACAAAGGTTTTCAAGACTAACGGAAGTCAGAAGCAGCAATGTGTTATTAGGGCAATTTGTTCATTACATAGGCTCAGTGGTGGAAAGTACTTAAGTAAAAAAAAGTATTTCTTAAGTATTTTTGGGTGGTATGTGTACTTTACTTTACTATTTATATTTTGTACAACTTCTACTTTTACTTCACTACATTCCTGAAGTAAATAATGTACTTTTTACTCCATACATTTTCCCTGATACCCAAAAGTACTAGTTACATGTTTTATGTTTAGCAGGACAGGAAAATGGTCAAATTCACACACTTATCAAGAAAACATCCCTGGTCATCCCTACTGCCTCTGATCTGGCGGACTCACTAAACACAAATTCTTCATTTGTAAATTATTTCAGAGTTTTGGAGTGTGCCCCTGTCTATCCATAAATTGTAATAAATAAAAACATTTGTGCGCTGTTTGGTTTGCTTAATATAAGGAATTTGAAATAATTCATGCTTTTACTTTTAAAACTTTATTTTATTTTTGCAATTACATTTACTTTTGATACCAAATATTTTTACTTAAGTAAAAACTGGAGTGACTTTCACTTTTACTTGAGTCATTTTCTATTAAGGTATCTTTACTTTTAATCACGTATTGAGTACTTTTTCCATCACTGCATAGGCTGAATACTCATTTAGCAGACAATTGTATGCAAATAAAACGTTTAAATGAGTGCAGAAAATGCATTAAGATATAAGCAGAACAACAGCTTTGGTTCACATAACAATTTCCCACTCACATGGACCTATAAATATACATTTAAAAATGTCTACAGTTTCTATGTGAACATGTAAAAATGTCTTAGAAATGTGTTTTTGCATGGTAAAATATAGAATCTGGTTCAGAAATGTAGTAATATAGTTCTTTATGACCTCAGTGATTCAGAGTCAGAGAGATATATGGTTTTATATGACTCTGCTTTGTGATAAGGTGCTGCTCACTGTTGCAACACAAGGAGTGTATTGTGTTAGGGATATCAATTTCCGCTCTTATTTAAGCAATAAGGGATGAGACATAGGACATATAACTACAAGGTACACTTTAGTCTCAAGGCCACACTATATTAATTACATTCAACACAGTTGTATGTAAAGTGTCCATTACATCAAGGTGTATAATATCCACACAGTGCACACATGTTACAGATCATAACATAATACAAATGTGGAACAGTAATAAAACATTTACTTTGATTTTAAATGAACCTGTTTCTTACTCTAAAATAAACCTTGTAATTACATATACACGTGTAGGATCTTAATGTGACCAGTTTCTCACAGCAGGAAAATAAACCGTAAGAAAAAGGAAATGTGAATTATTGTGTGGATAATAATTAAGAAATATTTGTTGAGGTTGATACATTTTTAGTAAGGGAAAATAAATATAAAAATTGAAATTAAAAACGTTAGAAGCATTTTTAGTAACACTTTACTTGACACCCAGCGTCATAACATGTTATGACACGGTCATAAACATGTCATAATATGTCATAACAGCTGACATAACTTGTCATAACCTGTCATAATATGGTCATAACACTGTCATGACTCATATATTTACACCTGTTGTGACATATACACTGAATAAAAACATAAATGCCACATGCAACAATTTCAAAGATATTACTGAGTTACAGTTCATACAAGGAAATCAGTCAATTGAAATAAATTCATTAAGCCCAAATCTATGGATTTCACATGACTGGGAATACAGAAATGCATCTGTTTGTCACCGATACCTTAAAAAAAGGTAGGGGTGCGGATCAGTAAACCTGTCAGTATCTGGTGTGCAGCGTAACAGATCTCCTTTGCATAGAGTTGATCAGGTTGTTGATTGTGGCCTGTGGAATGTTGTCTCACTCCTCTTTAATGGCTGTGCGAAGTTGCTGGGTATTGGCGGGAACTGGAACACGCTGTTGTACACGTATATCCAGAGCATCCCAAACATGCTCAATGGGTAACATGTGGGATCTTTTATTTTAGCTCATGAAACATGGGACCAACACTTTATTGTTGCGTTTATATTTTTGTTCAGTATATTTCTTTATTTTATGGCTGGTTATGACACCTACATAAGAGTGTTAAAATCCGCATTTATTTAAACGTTTTTTTTCCATGCAAAGAAATGTCCTTTCCTTTGAAAGTTTGTTTCTTAAGTCTTTTGTTGTTGTTGTTGTTGTTGTAATTAATTTTGTTTACAGTCATGTTTTTTAAAATCATATTTTAAATAACTTGCAGAAAATACACTTTATGACACTGTCATGCAGCATTATGACCATCCTGTGTCACTTTACTTGGACTAAGAAAAGGCACTTTATGACACTGTCAATAAGCATTATGACCCTCCTATGTCACTTTACCTGGACTAAGAAAATACATCTTATGACACTGTCAAGAAGCGTTGTGACCATCATAATCATATAAGCCAAATAGGCATATCACACACATGCCCTTATATCAGCCATCAGTCACAAAGAGGATGTCTTGTCCTGCTCCTGAAATATGCTCCTGCATTCATCCCAGTCATCAGCAATAGAGCACTGGAGTTTGCGCATGTCTGACATCAATTTGTGAGCAAATACAATGATAATTTAATATGGTAAATTTCAGAAAATGTTATATAACATAAATAAACTGTCAATTAAGGCAGCCCCCCACATCTCTCTGATTCAGAGGGGTTGGGTTAAATGCTAAAGACACATTTCAGTTGAAAACATTCAGTTGGACAACTGACTAGGTATCCCCCCTTTCCCTTTACAAGTAGGCTATGGTGTAATGGTATGTTTTGCCTTCTATGGTAGGTTTTGTGGGTTTTGACACTCTTATCTAGGTGTTATAACCAGCCATAAAATAATGCAATATATGTCACAACAGGTCTAAATATAAACTCAGCAAAAAAAGAAACGCCCCTTTTTCAGGACCCTGACTTTCAAAGATAATTAGTAAAAATCCAAATAACTTCACAGATCTTCATTGTAAATGGGTTAAACACTGTTTCCCATGCTTGTTCAATGAACATGCACCTGTGGAACAGTCGTTAAGACACTAACAGCTTGCAGACGGTAGGCAATTAAGGTCACAGTTATGAAAACTTAGGACACTAAAGAGGCCTTTCTACAGACTCTGAAAAACACCAAAAGAAAGATGCCCAGGGTCCTTGCTCATCTGCGTGAACGTGCCTTAGGCATGCTGCAAGGAGGCATGAGAACTGCAGATGTGGCCAGGGCAATAAATTGCAATGTCCGTACTGTGAGACACCTAAGACAGCGCTACAGGGAGACAGGACGGACAGCTGATCGTAATAACACCTGCACAGGATCGGTACATCCGAACATCACACCTGCGGGACAGGAACAGGATGGCAACAACAACTGCCTGAGTTACACCAGGAACGCACAATCCCTCCATCAGTGTTCAGACTGTCCGCAATAGGCTGAGAGAGGCTGGACTGAGGGCTTGTAGGCCTGTTGTAAGGCAGGTCCTCACCAGATATCACCGGCAACAACGTCGCCTATGGGCACAAACCCACCGTCGCTGGACCAGACAGGACTGGCAAAAAGTGTTCTTCCCTGACGAGTTGCGGTTTTGTCTCACCAGGGGTGATGATCGGATTCGCGTTTATCGTCGAAGGAATGAGCGTTACACCGAGGCCTGTACTCTGGAGCGGGATTCATTTGGAGGTGGAGGGTCCGTCATGGTCTGGGGCAGTGTGTCACAGCATCATCGGACTGAGCTTGTTGTCATTGCAGGCAATCTTAACGCTGTGCGTTATAGGGAAGACATCCTCCTCCCTCATGTGGTACCCTTCCTGCAGGCTCATCTTGACATGACCCTCCAGCATGACAATGCCACCAGCCATACTGCTTGTTCTGTGCGTGATTTCCTGCAAGACAGGAATGTCAGTGTTCTGCCATGGCCAGTGAAGAGCCTGGATCTCTATCCCATTGAGAACGTCTGGGACATGTTGGATTGTAGGGTGAGGGCTAGGGCCATTCCCCCCAGAAATGTCCGGGAACTTGCAGGTGCCTTGGTGGATAGGGAGGGGTAACATCTCACAGCAAGAACTGGCAAATCTGGTGCAGTCCATGAGGAGGAGACACACTGCAGTACTTAATGCAGCTGGTGGCCACACCAGATACTGACTGTTACTTTTGATTTTGACCCCCACCTGTTCAGGGACACATTATTCAATTTCTGTTAGTCACATGTCTGTGGAACTTGTTCAGTTTATGTCTCTGTTGTTGAATCTTATGTTCATACAAATATTTACACATGTTAAGTTTGCTGAAGTAAACGCAGTTGACAGTGAGAGGATGTTTTTTTGCTGAGTTTATGTGTCATGACAGTGTTATTTATGACCATATTTGACAAGTTATGTCAGCTGTTATGACATTATGACACGGTTATGATTGTGTTATAATGTGTTATGATGCTGGGTGTCAAGTAAAGTGTTACCGTCTTTTTAAACCTCGAATACACCACAAGTTTGCATTTTCTGCTGTGAATTTTCTCATGGCGCAAACCCAACCAACTTCTATCTCTCAAAAATGAACTCTTCAAACAAATCTGCTGGGTTGAGACATTCTTTTCTCTTTGAGGGGAAGTTACGCAATAAACTCCTCCTTGGTCTTAGGTTTCTGATATCCTCCATTCCACGTGTTTTTCTGGTTGACAGTGTAGCCCCCCCTCGTCTTTCTTCTTCATGTTATAGACCATGAGTGTTAACAGGGAGGCAGCCAAGGCCAGTCCCACCACCCCTCCTGCAATAATAGCTGCAAAGAGGAAGAATAAGAAGGTTGGACTACAAGTACCTCAGCGCATCTGTTAGTAAATATGGAGAAAATAATATACTAAATAAGTTGGACTTTACCTGCAAGAGCTTCTTTGTTTGCTAGAAGACCTCCGCTCTTTGCCACGTTGCCAATGGCTGATCCGTTGTTGTCATCTAACTTAGGCCTTTTGTCAAAGGTCAAGTCTGAGTCCTTCTAAAGACACAAAAAAGAGGGGATACTCACACGTTGCAATTTTTTCACCTCTACCAAGAGAGAACGTATTTTGCTCATAGTGAATTCTTAAAAGACGTATCAATTCTTAAAAGACGTATCAATTCTTAAAATACTAAAATGACCTACTGATATTTTATTTCTGGTGTTGTCTGTCATAATTGGGACGGTTTTATCCTCTTCATCAATGGCATTGAACATGAAGTCATCTTCACTCATTGTAAATGTTGAGATTGTGGTAAACCTCACTGAGCCTTTGGACACTGAAGGGAGTGGAAGAAATGTTTACTAAGAAATATGAGACAGACAGACAGACAGACACACAGACACACACTGAACAGGATTACCTTCTGCCCATTCTCCTGAACCTGAGCCAGAACTTTCCAGATCATGTCCCGATCCATCCAGGTCTTCTGGAGGAATAGAATACTGAGTACAAGGAAAAACAACATACGTACAACTTCAGTGTGGGAATGACCCCAGAAGTCCAACATAAGGCCAGTGTCCATAGAAGCCAATAACTGTGTACCTCTATACCAGTGTTGGGGAGTAATAAACTATACGTAGTTCAACTAGTCATTTAATTACATTTTACAGTAGCTTGGTGGTGGTAGTTGAACTAAATTCAAATCTAGGTCGTGTTTTCATTAGTTATTTACTTTTTTGCCATGTAACAGTGTACAGTGCATACGGGAAGTATTCAGACCCCTTGACCTTTTCCACATTTTGTTACGTGACAGCCTTATTCTAAAATGGATTCAATTGTTATTTTCCCTCATAAATCTACATACAATACCCCATAATGACAAAGCAAAAACAGATTTCAGAAATGTATGCATATTTATAAAAAGAAAACCTGAAATAGATATTTACATACACTACTTTTAAAAAGTTTGGGGTCATATATAAATGTCCTTGTTTTTGAAAGAAAAGCAATTTTTTTGTCCATTCAAATAACATCAAATTGATCAGAAATAGAGTGTAGACATTGTTAATGTTGTAAATGACTATTGTAGCTGGAAACGGCAGATTGTTTTGGAATATCTACATAGGCCTACAGAGGCCCATTATCAGCAACCATCACTCCTGTGTTCCAATGGCACGTTGTGTTAGCTAATCCAAGTTTATCATTTTAAAAGGCTAATTGATCATTAGAAAACCCTTTTGCAATTATGTTAGCACAGCTGAAAACTGTTGTTCTGATAAAACTGGCCTTCTTTAGACTAGTTGAGTATCTGGGTTCGATTACAGGCTCAAAATGGTCAGAAACAAAGAACTTTCTTCTGAAACTTGTCAGTCTACTCTTATTCTGAGTAATGAAGGCTATTCCATGCGAGAAATTGCCAAGAAACTGAAGATCTCGTACAATGCTGTTTACTACTCCTGTCACAGAACAGTGCAAACTGGCTCTAACCAGAATAGAAAGAGGGGTGGGAGGCCCCGGTGCACAACTGAGCAAAAGGACAAGTACATTAGAGTGTCTAGTTTGAGAAACAGACGCCTCACAAGTCCTCAACTGGCAGCTTCATTAAACAGTACCCACAAAACACCAGTCTCAACGTCAACAGTGAAGAGGCGACTCCGGGATGCCGGCCTTCTAGGCAGAGTTCCTCTGTCCAGTGTCTGTGTTCTTTTGCCCATCTTAATCTTTTATTTTTATTAGCCAGTCTGAGATATGGCTTATTATTTGCAACTCTGCCTAGAAGGCCAGCATCCCGGAGTCGCCTCTTCACCGTTAGAGCCAGTTTGCACTGTTCTGTGAAGGGAATAGTACCCAGCGTTGTACGAGATCTTCAGTTTCTTGGTAATTTCTCGCATGGAATAGCCTTCATTTCTCAGAATAAGAGTTTCAGAAGAAAGTGCTTTGTTTCTAGCCATTTTGAGCCGGTAATCGAACCCACAAATGCTGATGCTCCAGATACTCAACTAGTCTAAAGAAGGCTCAACTAGTCTAAAGAAAGTTTTAAGCTGTGCTAACAATTGCAAAAGAGTTTAATGATCAATTAGCCTTTAAAATGATCAACCTGGATTAGCTAACACAACGTGCCATTGGAACACAGGAGAGATGGTTGCTGATAATGGGCCTCTGTACGCCTATGTAGATATTTCATAAAGAATCTGCAGTTTCCAGCTACAATATTCATTTACAACATTAATATCTACACTGTATTTCTCATAAATTTTGTTATTTTATTGCTTTTCTTTAAAAAACAAGGACATTTTTAAGTGACCCCAAACTTTTGAACGATAGTGTAAGTATTCAGACCCTTTACTCAGTACTTTGTTGAAGCCCCTTTGGCAGCGAATAAAGCCTCGAGTCTTCTTGGGTATGACGTTACAAGCTTGGCACACCTGTATTTGGGGAGTTTCTCCCATTCTTCCCTGAAGATCCTCTCAAGCTCTGTCAGGTTGGTTGTGGAGCATCGCTGCACAGCTATTTTTAGGTTTCTTCATAGATGTTTGATGAGTGCCATAGCCAGATCTGTCTCGACACAATCCTGTCTCGCCACTCTACGGACAATTCCTTCAACCTCATGGCTTGGTTTTTGCTCTGACATGCACTGTCAACAGTGGGACCTTATATAGACAGGTGTGTGCCTTTTCAAATCATGTCCAATCAATTTAATTTACCACAGGTTTTTATTGTTAAATGTTTTATTTAACCTTTATTTAACAGGTGGACTCCAATCAAGTTGGAACATCTCAAGGCTGGTCAATGGAAACAAGATTCACCGGAGCTCAATTTCAATTCTCATAGCAAAAGTTCTGAATTCTTATGTAAATAAGGTCTTTGTTCTTTTAATACATTTGCAAAAGAAAAATCCCAAAACCTGTTTTCACTTTGTCATTATGGGGTATTGTGTGTAGATTGAAGAAAAACCTTAATTTAATACATTTTAGATAAAGCAGACACACACACGTAACGTAACAAAATGTGCAAAAATGGTCTGAATACTTTCCAAATGCACTGTATCTAACTACTAGAAATATTCATTCTTTTTTTTGCTAAAACAAAATATGGGTATAGTAGGCAAGAATTTCCTTTATTTCTTGGTCATATTTGCCTAGTTCTCACTTGAAACACAATTTGTTTAATAGGCTAAATTCCACTATGTTAACATATGACCCCAAAGTGATCGGTTCCTGTGATTTGTAGTCTGACATTTCAGATTTACATACGTTTTCATAAAGTAGGGAACAACTTTTTCAAAGTAACTTCAGTAACTGTAGTTAAGTAAACTATGTTTCTTAAGGGTAGCTTTAGTGGAGCTTTACTTTTTCCAGTGTGAAGTAATTTGTAGTTTGGTGAACTATACTTTGAGTAGACTCCCCATCACTGCTCTATACCATTACCTCTATCTCACTGGTGAGGATTGTCACAGAAACAGAAAACAAGGTGTATATCACATTTTCATGGTAGTTTTAATGATTTACTGGCTGAATTGTAATATTTACAGGGTTAACTTTCATGCAACCCTTTGAAACCATGTCATACTAGATTAAGGACTGCAAGAGGAAAGGCTAAAACAATAGTCTCAATAACACAGAGCTGTGAGTCAACCAGCGAATCATGAGGTCCGAAGTCCATTGCAACTCCAACAGCTCGTCGCCCCACCAGCAACACACCATGGCCGATACGTAATGACTCAGGATGAGGCACTGCCGGCAAACTGCCACTGTCCTATAAAAACGCCCAGAGGGGACAATACACAGACTGTGGCTGTTTTTTTACAATGTAAATGAGTGTCAACACACTACAGATTAACCCAGTAAGAGATAACAGAACATTGGATCTTTTGTCTGCCAGGAAATGGTTGGTAGAAGAGTGAATCACAACAGAAACACTCATGAAGTGTCAGCCAGAATCCACTGAGTGGATACAGCCTAGAACTAATAGAGGCATCCATTTGGAAAATAAAAAGTTTCATTTGATGTTTCTTATGACATTGTTTTACTTATTCAAAGACATAGAATTAGGCCAGCATTTTGTCAGTATCATGGTGACATCACCGATTTTACTCCTGCAGCCCTGTGAAATGAATCTCTTCACAATAATGGTCAGTGATGTACACTCAGTTTTGTCCTGCATATTGAGAAGAAAAATGACACCGATGTACTATTCAGACCAGAATCTTCTTAGAATTTCTCACCTAAAATGTGACAAAGGTACACAAACAAGCCTTATTCAAATTCCATCCCTTGAAAGCCTTTCCGAGAGCTGATCACCGATGGCCTGTCATGAAATCTTAATGAAGTTCAACTGCCTGATATCTTATCATTATCAGGTAATGCATAAATCAGTGTTAGGTCTAATAATACAATTCCAATGGCATAAAGACAGGTAAATACTTACTTTTTAACTTTGCATTGATGGGAATGGGATCGTAAGTAAGCATTTCAAGGTAAAGTCTGCATCTTTTGTATTCGGCGCATGTGACCAATACAATTTGATAAGATTCAAAAGCAATCACAAGGTATTCATATTTCAAGCTGTACATTATTACATACATATCCCAAAGCCTACGTTCTTTCACTAGTCATAGCAAAGGCGACCGAGAAAAGAACACTGCACAAATCGACATTCATGAGAAAAGTATACCAGGCTACTCACCGATGTGGTTATTGCAGGTAAACATGCGCCCATAGCAAACAGTAAAGTGGAAATCAGTAAAGTCCTCATTGTATCTTGTCATCTGCAGTGATTTTATTACTACTACTGTAGGTCTTTAAATGTATTTTCTGTCTCATAGTAGTACAGGTGTACGTTAAACCTACCTGTGGCGGGATTCAAGGACCCGCCCTGTTTACAGAAGCAGACAGTGAGAATGTCAGAGTCAGACTCACAGGATCAGTCAGACAAATCTTGACTCAAATTAAATCTTGTGTGATCCACAGAATGTGGACAGACATTCAGCAACTATTTTAAAACAATTGATAGTGTAAACTGGCAAGAAGCACCATCTACTGCGCAAAACAGGTGCTAAGCAGGTCAGTTAAAGCCAACTTCACGTTCCAAATTCAAGTACTGTAGTTTGCACAACACCAACTCCCTAAAATAAGATATTTAAATAAAATGGCACAGAAATAAATGATCAAATGTTAGAACGGTTTAATCATAGTCACAATTCTGCTTCCAAAAAAATGAGTCTTTTTTTCTTAATCTAAACGTCTGGAAATGTACATAAGGCCACCTGAAAATGTACAAGACTTTGACAGTGTGACAAAACTCATATGTTCATATTTATATAATTGACAATATCTTACATTTCTTTTGCTTACAAGGTAGTAGCTGTTCCAAAATACAGCACTCTTCTGTACAAAAATAATTCTGTCATATCCTGTGAAGTTTTCCATGGCAGCAGAGGGGGACCAGAAGCAGCCTCATTTTAAGTACAGAGCATTGGTGTTCCTTTAAAACTGTCACACGTCAGAAAGACAATATCAACAGGAGACGTTATAAAGCTCCGCATACAAAACGAGGCCGACCTTTCTCATAACAGATTTAAAAACAAAAACCATGTCAGATCGAGAAGCCATAAAAAGATTGTTTTAAAATAACGCTTGATCAAATAAAACTGTATACATTATATTTGAGGGGAAAGGAGTGATGAATATACACACATACATCAAAATGCACCCCGAAAGTGTAAAAGACATCAATTTACAGCATCAACGTCTACAAATGTACAACTGTACAGACGAAATAAAAAAGCATCACTACCAATTTATCAAGGCCTGTCAAACACCACAACTAGACTTTTGTCAATTAAACTTACACACTTATCAACTGCACATATACTACATTTATTCTACAATTATTCATATGAAGCAAAAGCCATTACTACTAGCATCACAGAAGAGTATAGATTTTTAGATGGCCCCCACTACTCTCCCCACCTAATTCACTTGAATATTCAGAACATAAAAAAATAAAAATAGGAATAACTAAATTAAAACAACCTCATGACGGTCAGTCTCTCATAAAACCATCCTGTTATTTTTCCTCATCTCATTCCCAATTGTACCCTCCACTTTACATACTTGGGATGAGCCACTTCAAAAAGCAATATTAAATAAACTCTTACACCAAGCCCCCTAGCCAAAAAAGCAACCATTTAATATTTACTCAAACAAAGATGCTATACATTTTTGCTAAACCATTTCTACGCAAGAGATGAATATTCAGTACATAAAGATACCGCTTCTAGGGCAGTGTTCATCTCAAAACTACAAGACAGATAGATGTTCCAAAAAACATGATATAGAAATCAGTCAAGTTATTAAAAACCTGTTACAGCATGCCTATGCTTACCCCCCACACGCCCGCTACGGTCATTTAATGTAAAGATTACAACCAAGTTAAACTTCCACTATACAACCCAACCTTGTGCTCTGCTTCTGACAGAGAATAAACGTCCACGCTACCCGCGTCTGCCGTAAGCCCCCAAGCAGCCATTGAGTGATCTGCGAGGAAAAATAAAATAAAAAATAAAGAGTAAGACCGTATAGATGGGATTTAGTGGAATCACTGCTTACGGATGTGCACTGTTTAATACCCATCCATGCCATTCGTCGCCCGGAGCCAACTAGTCAAATCAAGCAAACAGTGTTACAGAGCGAGAGTAGGCCAGTCTGTGGAAAAACAGAGGCAAAAAAGAATAATATCGAGGCGATCACAAGCCGGCAAGTGGATGACACTCCACTAAAAAAGAAGCACAGAGCTCTCCATAGCAAAGCATTGTAGGTGTTCAAGTAGAGACCAGTGGATGACTAACTCATTGGCACGAGAGACATAGTAATCTTCAGTGGGACAGATGGGTTTCATAATCTATCCATACTATGCAGTGCAAGAAGTAGAAATGGATCCATCAGCTGCTTTGGCATTGGGATCATTTTGTGGTAGAAAGATTATATATATTTAAACACCTGGCTTTTAATTAGAACAGCTGATAGTAGTAGTAAGTCTGGGTACAAAAACAAATGAAAAATTGTTTAAAAGGATCACTCAAGTTCGGCCTTATAAAGTCACTTGCTGGTGTAATTGTAGGAATCGTACATTATCAGCAAATGCAGTTTTTTTTTTTTCTACAGAGAATTTACAAGGTATAAAAACTAAATGTACAGGATTATATAAGAAAAACCAGTCAGTTACTTCATAAACAAATTGTGTGTGGGGGGGCTGTGCTTTACCCAAGAGATTGCCTGCAAAACGGTCTGCTACCCTCCATGGTGGCCACATAGGGGACAAGCGCAAAGGGTAGCATTAGAGTGGCAGGGTCAGTTGTCACAGAATTTCATAGGTGACGTTTAAATCTTTTTGGTAATTCATCAGAGGGTGTCAAAGGTCAGCCCTGATGGCTCAGGAGCACCTCTTTACATAACTAGAAATAAGGTGAGGGGGGCAGCTCCTACTCTGGTCTTTAGTCAGTGGACACAGAAGGCAGGACAGGCCTACATGAGGCCGTTGGTGGGCCCTCCGATGGGCCCCAGGTCAGAGCTACTCTTCATGTAGTATTTCTCTAACTTGGCCAGGATGTGCTTGCCGTAGGTGTACTTGCGCAGGGTGGCGATGTGGGGCCGGATCTGGGGGAGCAGAGAGCAAAGATTAATTATATCATTTATGGTGGGACTGGACCAATGAGGTTTAAAAGTCGTTCTCGTTTTAATTTTAAAAAACTATGCAGTCTGCCTTCCACTTAAAAAGTCTGCCCTTGAAGGATACTAAGACAAGACAAGACAAAGAAAAAAAGGGACAGCAGTCTGGTACAGCATTCCACATAATACAGGACTTCACACAGCACGTGATTAGGAGAGACTCCTATGGCTAACAATTAGAAATTACTTCAGAGTATCCTAACCATGCTGTACCCAAAAACACCAACCTTTGGTTGTATGGCAATAAATGAACCTGGCTTAAATTATTCTGATTTAAATGAACAGGCAATAAGAGACGTGGGATGTGCTCACTAGGAACCAAAGGCAAGCAAACAGGCCAAAACGGGAAAGGGACTAACCTGAACCTCCAATGAGAAACGCTTGTTTTCGTAGCAAAATGTTTCCTGTTGTGAAACTTATTGCAGTAATGAATTCACCTCAGAGACGATGGTATATGCAAACCCACCTTGTGCATGATGATCTTGCGCTGGGCGGGCTCGGCCATGTCAATCATCCGCTGCACCACGTAGTTGGCATACTGGTCCTTCATCATGGTGTACAGGGCGCTGTGGGGGCCGTCCTTCTGGCAGCACACCTCGTCAATCAGCAGGGCCCGCTCGGCACGGGACGAGTGGATCACGCACTTCTCCACCACGTTACTGAAGGAGAGACGAGAGGCTACATGGGCCGGTGTCCTGGACACAGTCAGCCTAGTCCTGAACTAAAAAAAACAACTCACTGGAGAATCTACATTGAAAACCGCCCATAGAAGTCTCAGAATGTGATTTGTCTCACTCAGTGGAGGCTAGTGTCCCTTTAAAAATGGCCTCATTGTAATGGCTGGAATGAAATAAAGGGCAAGCAAGTCTCCATGGATCTCACTCCCACCAGCTATGAAATGGAACATAAAATGATTAGTAATGGGAGAACGAAAGGGTATTGCCTTACCTTGCAAACTTGTGCTGGCTCAGGAGGAGCACTTTTCCGCGGACCTCAGCCACAATCTTGCTCTTATCTTCAGGTCTGCCGTGCTCCAGGACATGCTGGATGACGTAGTTGCCGTACTGATCCTGCAGGGGGCGATGGAAACAAGACAGTGAGCGTGTGTGGGATCACATTTCCCACAAAGGAAAACAATCAATTACATAATCTTGTAAACGGCATTTAGTTCACCCCCACTATGGATTCAATAATTTACAGACAGTTGAGACAGATATTCTTTGTGACAGAAATCTGCCATGACACCCCCACAGAATCGTATCAATAGCGCCACATTATTACTGCAGATTAAGGTCAAAAGACCAATGAGAGGCTAGCGATTCGTGTGGGACACAGGCCTATACAGGTCCATGAGCAAACGGCAGCATCTTTGTCCCTTCAGGGATGGCTGATAAGACCGTTATGGTTGTGAGGGAAAACAACCCAACACACCTAAAACTGTGCAGGAAGACAGACACTAAACTCACCTGACCAGATAACATCAACATCTTAAATGGCAATTCCTCATGAAAACAGATAAAGGCCTGGGTAAGGCCAACATTTTACAAATATTCCAACTTCAATTCATTATTTCTCAATAATGCTTTAAGATATATATTTATTTGTATGTTGACTTATATTTGTAAGTACATGTTTTGTCCTGGTTTGTGGGGAATCACCCATGAGTATAATGCACCCCCCCCCCCATTTGATTTAATGCAAATTAGATTGATTTACAAGCCTCCATCATTTGGCGTAATTGCTCTACATGGTCTGATGGACTTTAGCCCTAAGTTCCAAGAACTCACGGTCGAGTTCAAAGCCTATCGGACAAACCATGTCAATGTTGGAGGGGGTCCAAATTGTGGAAAAACAAATGCTCGACTTAGGGAGTCTTTCTACCAAGCAGTGAGGATTAAAAATCAGAGAAGGAAGAGAAGAGTGCAGGAGGAAGGGGGAAAGAGGAAGAATCAGGAGGCGCCCGTGACCTAAGAGAGGGATTGTCTAAACAGAGAGCTGAGAAGTGGGGTGCTGTGAATCCTCTACGTGACAGAACAGATTGTTTAGAAGCGAAGGAAGGAGAAAAAGGAGGTGAGGGAAGAAGAGGCGTGCTCTGTGAGTTTAGAGGAAAGAGGCCTGCAAAAGAGGGATAGAGTTTAGTGACGGTAAAAAGGCCTTCACTGTGTTAAAGCACACTGGTTGTTGAGAGAGAGAAAGAGAGAGGGGAGGGAGGTGACACGAGGACAACGTCCGCGTGGGAGGGAGGCGAATTGCTCTGACCTTAAACAGTGCGTCGCTGGACACTGTATAATATGTTTTGGGTGTCATCTCCAATGAAACGCCTTGATATTTCTAGATGGAATAAGTGGGGGGTTAATTAACATAGGTCAGAGGAAGAAATCATTGACAGCATTCATACACTTATCCTTAGCTATCATTAACGTTAACTGACAGGGCTCACAGTCGTGTTCGTTAGGCACCAAAGGGAAGAAAACGTACTGAAACAGGGAGGGACTGCTGGGACTTGTCCAAAGAGAAATCGGACATTTTTGTTTTCCAGCAACCTTTCGTGCCCTAATGAACACAACCCAGGCTACACAGCAACACTAACAAAGAAAACGTCACAAGAACTACAACACACACAGCTCATCACATCTAACAACCACAAAGTAATACATTGTCTGGGCGACTGGGGCCTAGTTATGAGGAGACCAGTGGCTTGACGGGCTGCACTTACCTGGCCGAGCTGCTCAGAGTGCTGGTGCAGCTCCTCCAGGATGGGCAGGGTCTGCTCCTGGGTGCAGTGCTCCAGGATCCTCTGAATCACCCTACAGCCGTAAGGGTGGGTGGACAGTACAAACACCTGCAGGGAAGAGAGACAGCACACCTCAACAAACTGGGTGGCAGGCTCCCTCAGGTCTAGATAAGTGGAAAATAAAGTAACGCTTCAGATAAACTGAATTAAGCAGAACATTGATTAAAAAGGGCCAGTCTATAACATTGAATCCTAAGGAGAAAACATTTCTACTGTGTGTCTAGGTCATTTTCAATAGATTAAGATTTTTCTGAAACGGGCAGGTACTGCTATTGGAGCTGGTCCAAAAAGAACATAGATGTGTGTCTTCAGATGTAAAAGTGTTGCTGCGGAGTGCCCTGCTGAACACAAGCCTGGCTACACCCATAACTAGGGGTGCGTTTGTAAATTCACTCTGGCTACGTACCCCCCGATTTCAGAGCACTCTCGTCTGAGTGTGCCAGTGCGCAGAATTACTAATGAATTTACAAAAGCACAACACGCATTAAATTGTTACCTGCAGAAACTCAAATTTTCTGTTAGAAAACAGTTTTCCCATTGTGTGCCCTATTGAATGGGCTCTCACCTGGCCCTGGAAGGCGTCGATGATGAACTGCAGAGCCTGGGGCTGGACACACTCGATACACTTCTGCACCACATGGTTCCCGTTCTGATCCTTCACACACTTCAGCACGTGGCCATCCAGTTCTCGTACGATGTCACTCTGAGGAAGGGGATAGAGAGGGAGAGGAGTAATTCATCCATTCATCTATCCCTCTCTCACATCCATCTAACCATTTTCAACCAGTCTATGTTCATCCCATAGAAATTAAGTCATTCTATCATTCTGCTTCTACGGTACATACATCCATTCTCTTCCTTCTAATGGCTCATTGATAACAGTCCTCAATGTAAAGGGCAATTTCAAAGACGCTTAAGGCTTTTGAAAGTGGACCGAAAAGATCACAGGATCTTTTCACACAGGTTTCTATCCAGCCACCGTGCTTACTGGAAAGTCAACTTATCAGAACACAGCAACTGATAACCCTAGGGCTACATCATGGTCAAAAGTAGTGCATTAGAAAAGGGAATAAGATGTGATTTGGGATGCATCTTAGAGGCATTAAAATAAATCTAATGAGAAGAGAAGATCCCACTTACAATTACCTGCTGGTCAGAGGAGATAGACTCCAGGGCCTTCTGGATGACCCGGCAGCCGTACATCTGCAGGGCCAGGGGCAGCACGTGGCCGCGGATACGTGTGGCCAGAGCCAGCTTCTGATCCACACTGCCAAACTGCACAGAGACAAACAATACTTCAATTACGACACAAAATGACAGCGACTTGAAAGTTTGTTTTGATTGTTTGCATTATAAAAATGTCCAGTCATTTAAAACAAATGCTCTTATCCAGATAACTGTACAATAAGTGCATCCAACTAAAGTAGTTAAGACATTATCACGATTAATATTGAACTGTAAAAAAAATAAGCTACAATCTGCAATATCGGTGCTAGTAAAAATCTAATTATCAGACACGTACTGGTTGAAAGCACACTAACAGTTTGTATGTTATGATCCAATGATATCACAAGAATCCAAAGTGTCATCGAATCTAACCCGACAGCTGTGACCACAGTTCCCACCTCAAAGAACTTCTGGATGACGTAGTTGCCAAACACATCAGTCATCAGCTGGTAGGCTGCTTGCAGGATCTCCCCAAACACCATCTGTCTCTCTGCTGGGGTGGCCCTCTCCAGCTTCTGCTGGATGAACCTGGAGACAGAGGAGGGGCAAGAGAAAGAAAAGGAGGAATAGCAGTTAAGAGCAACCAGAGCATTATAGTGATAAGTGTTGTTTTTCAACAGCATGATTGGAGGGCATAATATGCAGCAGTGGATGTGTGAGTGTTTGTGTACCACTCTGCGTGTGCGGCGTGAGAAGATGCATGTTCATTTTATGTGAGTGAGCGTGTGTATGTGAGAGAGACTTCGTGTGTGTGTGGTGTGAGAAAATGAGTTCATAGTATGTGAGAGAGACGGTGTCCATTCAGCCGTCTATCCGTCACCCACCTGGAGCCGTGCTGGTCCTGGGAGAACTCCACCATGTGGCCGGGCAGGTCACGCAGCTGCAGGTTGGGGAAGCGGTTGTTGCGGGAAGTCCTCCAGCAGGCGGCTGCGCCCGCTGGGCATGACGTCTGAGCGGCTGTAGCGGGGCCGAGACGGCGGGAACAGCTGGCTGCTGGAGCTGAACAGGCTGGAGGTGCCGCCCGCACTGCGGTACTTGGCCTCCGCGCCGGGTGCTGCCGAGATGTAGCGCCCGCTGCCATTTGTCAGGCCGCCTGGAGGTTGGGAATACCGGGAGGGGACAAAGGATGAGAGGGTGTTGCCATAGAATTTCGACCCTCAGTAACGTAGCTTGAATGAGAATTCCCCCTCTGGTCACTATTTCTATGCGTGTCTAGCCATCCACTTAGAGTGGTGTTGAGTAGTGAAGTAGACAGATTATATGAGAGAGAGAGTGACTGAATAACAATGGCAGGGTGGCAACAAAACTTAATTGTGTATCGCTGCATGAAGTTTTCTATCTGCCTGCCCATCTTATATTCATGTATATGCTCTCCAACGCATCTTTATTACACCTGGTCTTACCCAGGTGAAGGCTGGAGGAGGAGCCGTGAGAAGAGGGCAGAGAGGGTGGGGGTGTGAGAGGGGAGTGGCCCGGTGTTAGGCCAATGGGACTGGGCGAGGAGTAGCCCAGGCTGTTGTAGAAGGGCTGGCCAATGGGGGTGAGGCTGCTACCACCTCCACGCTTGTACAGGTCCGAGCTGGCCAGCAGGGAGTCCCGGCGAGACACACTGCTGCTGGTGGAGCTGGACACTATGGGAGAGTGATGAAGACGGGAGAGAATAGAGGACAGCAGGGCATCAGAGAGGGGGCCGGGTACAGAGAGACATTTACATATCAAGAATCTTTGGAAAATGCAATTAATTGTCAAGAGTGCATGACATCACATCTTATGTATGCTTTTTTCCATACGTACAATGAACCTGAAAGTTCCTTCTCCACTAACCTGAGGAGCCGAAGCCGCCGAGCGCCGAGCCCAGGCCCAAGGAGCCGCCGGCACCGCTGAACCCTAGAGACGAGGTGGGTGGTGGAGCCTGGGAGGTGTGGGAGAACAGGGAGCTGCTCTGGGAGCTGGCCGGCACCGACCCGGAGCCGTAGAAGGAGCTGGAGGGTAGGCCCTGGTTCTGCTGCTGCTGGGGCTGCTGCTGGGGTTGGGACATGGAGCGGTACATGCCGTTGGGCTGGGGGCCTGACATGTTGTTTCCCGAGCCGGACGCTGACGCCGCAGCCGCTATATTAGAGAGAGGGGAGAAAAAGGGATGGAAAGAAAAACCAGGTCAATATGGTTTAGTGTGGTGCCTATTTGGAGAGGACATGGGGTGAGGTGAGCACTATTAAAACCGCTGGATAGCCCTGTCGGTATGAGCAATTCATTAATCTCATTGTAAAGCCTTGCTCAATTTTCACAAGCAAAGTACAGTAATATTGTGTTCACACTATCAACGTGGCACTCACTCCACTAGCTGCTAAGCCGCCTCCAAAAACACAATTTCCCACAATAAAACATTAGGAGGAGAACACTGGGCCAGACAACTCGTGGTACTCACCAGCCTGCGCTGAGGCCTGTGGGTTGATGAGGAGCGGGGTTTGGACCAGGCGGACGGGCCCTCCCAGACCACCGCGGGCCCCAGGGGCCATCACCAGGGTTCCGTTCTGGTCGTAGTAAGCGGCGGGGGCCAGCATCTGGTAACCTGGGTGGGCAGGAGACAGACAAACTGAGGGGAAACACACTGTGAAAACCAGCCTGGTGAGTATGTGAGTGTGTGTATGGTCTATGAAAGGGCTGAAGATGTGCCATCTTACGGCACCAGAATCAGAAGGGAAAGGCAGTTTGAAAGAGTATGTACACAAATGGATTCCAGTGGGAATATGAGACACGTTTTCACATCAAATTACCCCCCCACACTAAAACACTACACAGACCTGTTAAGCCTGTTTGAAGGGGCTAAAGGGAAACCTCAACATGCCTTGGAAGGCTTCAAGAGTGGCCTAGATGCACATAATTCTGAGAACCAGTATAATATATTCAAATGCTACTCTTCACCTCTCACTCCTTGGGTAAACTCCAGACCTGTACGCGACTCGCTGTGTTATACTTGTCTTCATACCCTGATGAAGACAGCTTGCCTGTCGAAACGTTGGACATAAAATATTTTTTGCATCTGAGCTCCTAGAGTGTGCGGCTCTTCTTTATTTTTAAGTTATACTTTTCACACTACCACGCCGACCCAAACCAAACTCTGCCTGCTCAGATATTCTCTTTTGACATGGTCCTTTGTTCCTGCAATTATGTGGCTGCTTAGCCAGGCCTGCTCAGTACAGCTTGGTTTGGCTCAGTAGTGTTCAAACCAAATTTTATGTCACATGCACTGAATACAACCTTACAGTGAAATGCTTACTTACAAGCCCTTAACCAACAATGCAGTAAAGAAAAATAAGTAACAAATAAATAAAGAGCAGCAGTAAAATAACAATAGCGAGGCTATATACCAGTGGGTACCGGTACAGAGTCAATGTGCGGGGGCATGTTAATTGAGGTAGCATGTAAAAACCCTTGTGTGCTCAACTAACACTACTCCGTCACTGACCTGGCATACCAGCGTAGGCGAGGGCAGGGTTGGCGGCTGCTGCCAGGGACTCCTGCTGGCTCTGCTGGCCTTGACCAGGGGTGAGAGGGCGCTGGTTGTTCCCGGGGCGCATAACCTGGAGAGAGAAGATCAAGGGGTTACACCACAACCGCACTTAAAAATGACTTGAGACATCTGAGAAAGAGGGAAAATGTACAAGATAAAGGAGTATTGGAAGTGCCCTTGATTTGTCTAGAACGCTTAGCTCTTAAATTCATCCTCTAGTTACTGCAGTTACTTGGCAAAACGCCTACCTGTTGCTGTCCTGGCCCCGGTCCCTGATTGGATCCCTGCTGGTTAGCGTTGTGACTGGCAGCCTGTTGCTGGAAGAGGTTTGCAGGGTACACGCCCCAAGGAACACCATAGTACTGGGGAGGAACCACTGTAGGCCCTAAGGGAAGGGAGTCCTCAGTTACTACTACCAAACCTATGGTATGAACTTGCAATAAAATTTTATACAGAAGATGATACACTCATGTAACAGTAAAGCAGCTTTTGATGACAGCACCTCTTTCGCTCTGAGTGGGTACTATGTATGAATACAGTTTGTGTGTGTGTGTGTGTGTGTGTGTGTGTGTGCGCGCTAACCGGCAAGTGTAGCTGCTGCGGCCAGTCCTGCAGCGGTGTAGGGGTCAGTTCCGGGGGGTCCAGTGTTGATGATGTATGGGTTTGGCACGAACGCGGGAGCAAGGCCGGCTGAAGAAAACCTCCAGTTAGCAGTGTGTCCATATCGAATAACACATCAGCCAATATCAAATGCCGTCAAAACCACAACAAAAACGAGTACGGCATCAGGTACATTTTCACGTAAAAAAACATTGACGTAGTACTACACCAATAATATGTAATACTACCCAATCTGGCACAAATATGCTCTTTATCAAATCAAATTTTATTTGTCACATACACATGGTTAGCAGATGTTAATGCGATGTTACGAAATGCTTGTGCTTCTAGTTCTGACCATGCAGTAGTATCTAACAAGTAATCTAACAAATTCACAACAATTACCTTATACACACACAAGAGTAAAAGGAATGAATACGAGTATGTACATATAAATATATGGATGAGCGATGGCTGATAGGCGTAGGCAAGATACAGTAGATGGTATGGAGTACAGTAATGTAGGTTATGTAAACATTATATAAATGCATCGTTTAAAGTGGCTAGAGATTTGAGTCGATGGCCGAACGGCATAGGCAAGATTCAGTAGATGGTTTAGAGTACAGTGTATACATTTGATATGAGTAATGTCGGATATGTAAACATCATATACAAAATTGTTTAAAGTGGCTAGTGATACATTTGTTACATCCAATTCCTTTTACTTAAAGTGGCTAGAGATTTAAGTCAGTATGTTGGCAGCAGCCACTCAATGTTAGTGATGGCTGTTTAACAGTCTGATGGCCTTGAGGTAGAAGCTGTTTTTCAGTCTCTCGGTCCCAGCTTTGATGCACCTGTACTGACCTCGCCTTCTGGATGATAGCGGGGTGAACAGGCAGCGGCTCGGGTGGTTGTTGTCCTTGATGATCTTTTTGGCCTTCCTGTGACATCGGGTGGTGTAGGTGTCCTGGAGGGCAGGTAGTTTACCCCCGGTGATGGGTTGTGCAGTCCTCACTACCCTCTGGAGAGCCTTACGGTTGTGGGCAGAGCAGTTGCCGTACCATGCGGTGATACAGCCCGACAGGATGCTCTCGATTGTGCATCTGTAGAAGTTTGTGAGTGATTTTGGTGACAAGCCAAATTTCTTCAGCCTCTTGTCTGTGTGGGTGGACCATTTCAGTTTGTCCGTGATGTGTACGCCGAGGAACTTAACTTCTTCCACCTTCTCCACTACTGTCCCGTCGATGTGGATAGGGGGGTGCTCCCTCTCCTGTTTCCTGAAGTCCACGATTATCTCCTTTGTTTTGTTGACGTTGAGGAAGAGGTTATTTTCCTGACACCACACTCCGAGGGCCCTCACCACGTCCCTGTAGGCCGTCTCGTCGTTGTTGGTAATCAAGCTTACCACTGTAGTGTCGTCAACAAACTTGATGATTGAGTTGGATGCGTGCTTGGCCACGCAGTCATGGGTAAACAGGGAGTACAGGAGAGGGCTGAGAACGCACCCTTGTGGGGGCCCCAGTGTTGAGGATCAGCGGGGTGGAGATGTTTCCTACCCTCACCACCTGGGGCCGGCCCGTCAGGAAGTCCAGGACCCAGTTGCACAGGGCTGGGTCGAGACCTAGGGCCTCGAGCTTAATGACGAGTTTGGAGGGAACTATGGTGTTAAATGCTGAGCTGTAATCGATGAACAGCATTCTTACATAAGTATTCCTCTTGTCCAGATGGGTTAGGGCAGTATGCAGTGATTGCGTCGTCTGTGGACCTATTGGGACGGTAAGCAAATTGGAGTGTGTCCAGGGTGTCTGGCAGGATGGAGGTGATATGATCCTTGACTAGTCTCTCAAAGCACTTCATGATGACAGAAGTGAGTGCTATGGGGCGATAGCTTTCTTGGGAACAGGAACAATGGTGGCCCTCTTGAAGCATGTGGGAACAGCAGACTGGGATAGGGACTGATTGAATATGTCCGTAAACACACCAGCCAGCTGGTCTGCGCATGCTCTGAGGACACGGCCAGGGATGCCATCTGGGCCAGCAGCCTTGGGAGGGTTAACACATTTAAATGTTTTACTCACGTTGGCTGCGGTGAAGGTGAGCCCGCAGGTTTTGGTAGGGGGACGTGTCGGTGGCACTGTATTATCCTCAAAGCAGGCAAAGAACTTGTTTAGTTTGTCTGGGAGCAGGACATCATGATCCGCGACAGGGCTGATTTTCTTTTTGTAGTCCGTGATTGACTACAGAACTTGCCACATTCCGCTCGTGTCTGAGCCGTTGAATTGTGACTCTACTTTGGCTCTATATTGACGCTTAGCTTGTTTGATTGCCTTGGAGGGAATAGCTACACGGTTTGTATTCAGTCATGTTTCCGGTAGCCTTACCCTGGTTAAAAGCAGTGGTTCGCGCTTTCAGTTTTGCGCGAATGCTGCCATCAATCCACGGTTTCTGGTTGGGGAAGGTTTTAATAGTTGCTATGGGTACCACATCACCAATGCACTTGCTAATATACTCGCTCACCGAATACGTCAATGTTGTCAGATGCTGTCCGGAACATATCCCAGTCCACGTGCTCAAAGCAATCTTGCAGCATGGTATCAGATTGGTCGGCCCAGCGTTGAACAGACCTGAGAACGGGCGTTTCCCGTTTTAGCTTCTGTAGGCTGGGAGCAACAAAATGGAGCCATGGTCAGTAAGGAATTCTGTCAGGTGAACAAAAGGACTTGAGTTCCTGTATGTTGTTATGATCACACCACGTCTCGTTAATCATAAGACACACATCCCCGCCATTCTTCTTACCAGATAGATGTTTGTTTCTGTCTGCGCGATGCGTGGAGAAACCAGGTGGCTGTACAGACTCAGATATTGTGTCCTGAGTGAGCCATGTTTCCGTGAAGCAAAGAACATTGCAGTCTCGGATGTCTCTCTGGAAGGCAACCCTCGCTCTGATTTCGTTCACTTTGTTGTCCAGACTGGACATTAGCGATTAAAATACTCGGGAGAGGTGCAAGATGCGCCCGTCTACGTTTCCCCTTCTCCTGCGCCGCCGTTGTTGAGTCGCCGGCCGGGATCCAGTCTATTGTCCTAGTTTGGGTACCAAACAGAGAATCCGCTTCGGGAAAGACGTATTCCTGGTCGTAATGTTGGTAAGTTGACATTGCTCTTATATCCAATAGTTCCTCCCGGTTGTATGTAATAAAACTTAGGATTTCCCGGGGTAACAATGTAAGAAGTAATACATAAAAAAACAAAATACTGCATAGTTTCCCGAGAACGTGCTGCGAGGCTGCCATCTCTGTCGGCGCCGGAAGTTGTGTGTGTGCAGTTCAGAGCCAAGTAGATTAATGAATAAATCCATAGTACATTCCTGTATATAGTAATCAAAACTACAATCATAATTTAGGGGGTGCTTGCATTGTTGGGGGGAGCAGCCAGGGTAGAACATACAGAACTTACCAAGGTGTTGTTGCTGGGCAGCAGCTAGGGCATACTGTTGCTGCTGGGCCGCAGTGAGCTGCTGGACAGTCAGATGGTTGGACCTCTGGAACAACTGGACAGGTAACGGAACAAGTTAGACACATTAATACCCAAGTTTCCACTACTCTCAGGGACGCAAACTGGTAAGGACCCAAAAAGGTGACAAACTACTTGCACAGAAACATGCAAAAATTATAATACACATTTTGAGCAATCTCAATATTCCGAACTTTCCAAACCACAATAAACAGAAAATATTGTCCTGGGGTAGGGGGGAGTTGAGATCTTGGGTCTGGGTTAAAGTTACTGTATGCAACGTTTTTGGCAACTCGACACATAGAAAAGTGAGTTATAGATCTGTCATTCTCATTGAAAGCAAGTCTAAGAAGCAGTAGATATATGTTCCATGTGCGCTATTTATATTCTTTCCATTCTTAAGTTTTTGCATCTTTTACTTTGTTTTGTACACCAGCTTCAAACAGCTGAAAAGACAACATTTTTGGTTATTGGAAATATATTTCACAGAGGTCTATATGGTACAATGATTCTATACACTATAAATTGCTTGTTTTGTAACAAACTTAAAATTGGGCGAATTATAATTTTCGCAACCAGGAAAGATTAAGATTTTATTGCCAAATTCCAGGTTTTGTAATTACCCTGTTTTTTTGTTGTTTTTTTTATATATTTTTCTTCCCCAGGTTCCTTTTCACGTTCTCCTTTAATTCAATTGCACACAAGGAAGAGAGTTGCGTTTGGCTAGCATTGTTTCTGCAGCGGTTCTTGTAGCGGAGTTTGCAAATCCGATTAATACAAATCCTTATGATATCATTCTGCAAGATAGACCTACTTTGCAGTCAACATTTAATTGGGAAGTTTTTTTTGGGAAAGCCATTAGATTATGCAGACATTAAAGTCATGCTAACTGGCTACACAACACACAGAAAACAGGAGTTACTTCTTCAGAAAGTTGCAGGAAATAAGAACCACTGATGCATTATGTTCATGAACTGAGAGAAACTACTGCTACATAAATCCTTTTCTAATAAGTTCAACACATTTAGCTTTGTGCTCAGTCAATGATTGATAGGACACAGACACCCCCAAAAAAACACTGTTCCTTCAGATCTACTGAGATCAAAACAGCTCATATCACCAAAAAGTGACAGGTTTACATCAGTCCCTTGTTACTACTTCCTGGTTCAACCCACCTGCTGCTGGGAGTTGTAGTCAAACAGGCCAACGGGGGTGCCGGAGGAGTCTACCTGGATCTGGTTGCCGGCGTAGTCGAACTGGAGGGACTCCACACCTTGCTGCTGCTGCTCCATGTTGCCCATGTTCTGGGCCTCCTGGCTCTGGAAGTCGTCCTGCTGCTGGGGCTTGCTCTGGGGCTGCATGGTCTGGTGCTGGAGGTGGTGCTGCTGATGCTGGTGCTGGACCATCATCTCCAGCCCGGCCTGGCTGGGGCCCATCCTCTCCACCGCCTCGGTGGGGAGGCCTGGCGACTTCCTGGGGTGGGGCTGGAGAAGGGGGCGACGGAGAAGTACATGTGACGATATGGTCTTTGAGGCTTTGTTCACAACCATCTCCCTGCAAAGTCTCAATGACAGACTGCCTTAAAATCAGTTGCAAAATGATTAAAATGTCTTATCTCCATAACTCTAATAGCGCCCTTTTTGGAAAATGAAAGTTATGTGCGGTGACGGATTGGTAAATAAAATATACATCAATGATTATTTCATGGCCCCCCCATTCACTGCTAAAAAAGGTCCCATACTTGAAGTCTTTGCAGTCTCTGTCCATGCCATTGAGCAGGCCTCTCCCGTTGGCCTTGGACACGTCACTCTCCTCTCCCACGTTCATTTCTGGGCTCTCGTCCTCTTCAAACGGGGACGTCTTGTCTTGCACGTTACCTTTCTCCCTCCCGTCCGGGTCAGCGTCCCCGCCACCCTACAAAAGCAAAATCAAACATTCAGAAGGCTTGTTCCTCCAAACAGAAGCAACGCTCCATCGGAGAACATGAGGCTAGACCCTAAGCAATAAGACAATTTGATGTTGCGTTTCTGGAATAACTCTAGACCTGACAATGTTTGTATCACTACTGAAGATGATGTAAATCTTCTATTGGTTCTGAGTGGATTGGCATAAAGGGCAGAGAGCGAAAGAGACCTTGGCAGAAAGACTTACGTAGCCACCGTTCCTGTAGCGGCCATCCATCTTGTCGCCGGGAGAGGAGCTCAGGACGTATTCCACCATGCTCACGCCCAGGCCTCCGCCCTCAGAGCGAGGGGACAGCACGGAGTTGGTGTCGCCGTTCCCATGGAAACCCTGTCCGGGTCGTCGCTGCACCATGATTGGTTGGGACACAGAGTGATCTGCTCATCAGAGGAAAATAGATAGCCAGGAAGGTGAGACACTCATAATATGGAGATTGTGCTGGGTCAATGCAGAGACAACATTTCTCAAAGGAGAAAAGGAGTTTTAGCAGATTTTTTAAAAGCTATTTGAATGGTCTTCATAGTACCAGTTCAACTATGTATTAACTGCAGTATTTTAACTCCACGCACTAAACTGTTACGCTATGTATTGATGCATAGAAGGAAACTTTGATTTTGGGTCGAATTGGCCATTTTCGTTAAAAGCACCATTAATTCTGAGCATATAATTTTATAAAACAAGTATATATAATTTTATAAAACAAGTAACTTAAGTGTAACTAAATGTAATCCAAAAGTAATTATTTATCATGAGAGGGCCATAAACAATAACTAAACTCAGCAAAAAAAAGAAAATGTCCCTTTTTCAGGACCCTGTCTTTCAAAGATAATTTGTAAAAATCTAAATAACTTCAGATCTTCATTGTAAAGGGTTTAAACACTGTTTCACATGCTTGTTCAATGAACCATAAACAATTAAATGAACATGCACCTGTGGAATGGTCGTTAAGACACTAACAGCTTGCAGACGGTAGGCAATTATGGTCACAGCTATGAAAACTTAGGACACTAAAGAGGCCTTTCTACTGACTCTGAAAAACACCAAAAGAAAGATGCCCAGGGTCCCTGCTTATCTGCGTGAACGTGCCTTAGGCATGCTGCAAGGAGGCATGAGGACTGCAGATGTGACCAGGGCAATAAATTGCAATGTCCGTACTGTGAGACGCCTAAGACAGCGCTACAGGGAGACAGGACAGACAGTAGTCTGTCCTCGCAGTGGCAGACCACGTGTAACACCTGCACAGGATCGGTACATCCGAACATCACATCTGCAGGACAGTTACAGGATGGCAACAACTGCCCAAGTTACACCAGGAATGCACAATCCCTCCATCAGTGCTCAGACTGTCCGCAATAGGCTGAGAGGCCTTTTAGGCCTGTTGTAAGGCAGGTCCTCACCAGACATACCAGGCAACAACGTTGCCTATGGGCACAAACCCACCGTCGCTGGACCGGCAAAAAGTGCTCTTCGCTGGCCACGGCAGAACACCAGATTTGCCAGTTCTTGCTGTGAGATGTTACCCCACTCTTCCACCAAGGCACCTGCAAGTTCCTGGACATTTCTGGGGGGGAATGGCCCTAGCCCTCACCTTCCGATCCAACAGATCCCAGTTCCTGAGGAGATGCACTGCAGTACTTAATGCATCTGGTGGCCACACCAGATACTGACTGTACACTTTTGACCCCCCCTTTGTTCAAGGACACATTATTCCATTTCTGTTAGTCACATGTCTGTGGAACTTGTTCAGTTTGTGTCTCAGTTGTTGAATCTTGTTACGGTCATACAAATATTTACACATTAAGATTGCTGAAAATAAACGCAGTTTACGGTTTAGTAATGCTGCATACTCAAAGAAAAAAGGTTAAAATCTCACCTTTCTGGTAAAAATAGTTACATTGCTGAGGCGTAGTCACTTTTGAGGACACAAGCAAGTACAGAGTAAAAAGAATATTTTATATATTTCCTATTCCATAACTATGAATAAAGCTTGAAATGACTAGTATGCTTTCTAAATAAACGCAAAATGTAAACAGTTGGTCAGAGTTTCATGACAAAAAGCTTATTTTCTCAAAAATGTTGTGCACATATTTGCTTACGTCCCTGTTAGTGAGCATTTCTCCTTTGCGAAGACAATCCATCCACCCACCTGACAGGTGTGGCATATCAACATATCAAGCTGATTAAACAGCATGATCATTACACAGGTGCACCATGTGCTGGGGAAAATAAAAATGCCACTCTAAACTGTGAAGTTGTCACACAACACAATGCCAGTCTCTAGCTTTGAGGGAGTGTGCAATTGCCTTGCTGATTACAGGAATGTCCACCAGAGCTGTTGCCAGGAAATGAAATGTTAATTTCTCTACCATTCGTTTTAGAGAATTTGGCAGAACGTCCAACCGGCCTCACAACCGCAGACCACGTGACCACGCCAGCCCAGGACCTCCACATCCGGCTTATTCACCTGCGGGATCATCTGAGACCACCCACCCAGACAGCTGATGAAACTATGGGTTTGCACAAATGAAGAATATTAGGGAAGCTCATCTGCATGCTTGTCGTCCTCACCAGGGTCTTAACCTGACTGCAGAGCGGCGTCGTAACCAACTTCAGTGGGCAAATGCTCACCTTTGATTGCCACAATGGAGACGTGTGCTCTTCACGGATGAAACCCGATTTCAACTGTACCGGCCAGATGCCACCTGCAGGAATATCTACCAGAGCTGTTGCCAGAGAATTTAACGTTCATTTCTCTACTATAAGCCATCTCCAACTTAATTTTAGAGAATTTGGAAGTACATCCAACAGGTCTCATAACCGCAGACCACCTGTATGGTGTCGTGTGGGCAAGTGGTTTACTGATGTCAACGTTGAGAACGGAGTGCCCCATGGTGGCGGTGGGACTCTGGTATGGGCAGGCATAAGCTAAAGACAACGAACACAATTGCATTTTATCGATGGCAATTTGAATGCAAAGATACTGTGACGAAATCATGAGGCCCATTGTCGTGCCAAGGCTCTGTACACAATTTCTGGAGGTTGAAAATGTCCCAGTTCTTCCATGGCCTGCATACTCACCCATTGAGAATGTTTGGGATGCTCTGGATTGACGTGTTCCTACAACATCCAGTAACTTCGCACAGCCATTTAAGAGAAGTCATGTGAAATCCATAGATTGTGCCCTAATGAATAGATTTCAATTGACTGATTTCCTTATATGAACTGTAACTTAGTAAAATCCTTGACATTTTTGCATGTTGGGTTTATATTTTTGTTCAATGTAGGATAATCAAATAATAGTGCCCCACTATAAGATTTCACCTTCCTTATAACTGTAAAATTAATATTTGTATGTTTAGTGTTAGAAAAAACGTGCATATTTTCTAAAGGTCTTTTGATCAAAACGTCTGCCTCCCATCGCTGTGCACGTCTCAGAGCTGGAGTTTGGCTACCTGAACTTGTTAGGAACTAGCCATTAATATGAGATGAAACTTATCAGTCTGACAAATAAAGCTTTTTTTTTTTTTTAATCTATGAATTTTGAGATTAACGGCTATAAATCGATCGCAATGTGCTACTACAGTGATGAAACCACGCTCTCTGGCTGTGCTATGATTTAAGGATTGCAGGCATGTGCTATTTATTGTTCTAGAAAATGTATTTTACATCAGTTTAGATGGTACAATGATGCTCTACACCAGGAATAATGAACTAGATTCAGCCGCAGCCCAATTTTCTTTGGAGCAAATGGTCAGAACATAATTACAAATAATTTGCTGACTGCAAATTGACCGCAAGAAGCACAAACAGATATGTTTGACCAAAACAATACATTTCAAACCTTGCTTACATGTGTATATGATCATGTCGTATCTCTTTATTATGTGTGGGGAATACTTGGGAACAGATTTCTTGACTTAAATCACTTGAAGCTGATTTCCTGGTGTTTATTTTTTTAATTGTAACAGTATTTTATGTCCAACAATGAAAATACCACACACAATATACATCTATATATAGATTTTTGTTTGTGCTCAAACCATCCAGCGGCAGTTGGGGAACCCTGCTCTACACTACCCGTTTTGTCACATAAAAACTGAAATTATGCCAACTATTAGAATTTTAGCAGCCAGGAAATGGCGGAGCGATTTCTGCATAGTCCCTCTAAGAATGTATGCATATATGGGGGAGCCAAGGGGTTGATAAAAATAAAATTGGTTATCAAAAAACCCTGAGGGTAAAACAAACAGACAAACCAGCAGAGGCATAGAAAACCACTCACGAGAAGATCCCCAAGCATTCTCCCTCCATTCCTCTCCAAGGAGCATCCCTTTCCTTCCATCTTTGGACAAGTCATCCGAATCCCACAGTTTTTTTGCTGGCAGGAGCTGTAAAGAGAAGGCAAAATGGCTACTTGGACATTCTGGGTCATCGTAGGAAACTTGAGATGTTGTGGTGGATCTCAACCTACCTCACCCATGCCCCTAGACTCCAAAGCAAGGGCTTGAAAACCATAGTTCATCTCATCCACAGTTCGAACCTGAGAAAAATAATAATTTGGCTTCAGTCAATTAGAGCAAAAACACAATTCAACCTGGCAAAAATGGTATCCTCATTTGTGGTAAGCTAGTTCTGGACATCGAAGTGAATTTGGAGGAACACAAATTGATGCCAACTCCTGCCACACTTGCGAGGTTGTCCTCAACAACAAAGACATTAGGAGTCTAAAATAAAACAACCATGTTCACTAAAAAGTAATACTACTGTATGGGTTGTTGATGCAGAGGATGAGTTACAAATCTGAATTATATCCTTAGATAGAGATCACTGACAGAGAAACCCCCTCCCTCTTTATACACACACACACACACACACACACACACACACACCCACCCCAAGTCAGTTGTTGTTGTCAACAGGCAGGGTGTTTACTGGGAATGGAACATATCCTTAAAACTTGCATGTGCAACTTTGAAAATGAGTTTAACCCATTAGAATGAACCACTAGGATATTTGACAGGCTAATGTTTTCTACATTGAATATTTGTTGAAAGTGATTTCTATGAAACAGAAGCAAGTGTAGCTTTCTAAAGAGTGGGAAATCTTTGGCTGGTGAAATGTATGTAATGCTCTGGGCTGAAACGGCAAGGGTCTCTGTTGTGGTAAAGTAGTTTCTAGAAAGTATAAGATCTGCTTCTTTCAAATACTTTACCATTATCAAACAGGAAGCTTGTAGCCAAGTAGTTTCGTTCTGGCAAAATCATTGTACCTGGTCAACGTGGTTGCCGTCTCCAGTGGGCCAACGGTGCTTGCTGGCGGTGCAACCTCCCAGCTGCTCCCCAGGCTGCCTCTGGAAGAAGTAGCCCACTGTGGCATCATCCTGAGAGCGCCCACTTAGTGGAGGCTGTGGGGTGCCTGGGATGGAGTTGGGTCCCTGCATACGGTGTGGCCCTCCGGGACCCTGACCTGCACCCCCTATGGCGGCCAGGGATCCCCCTCCGTGAACTCTGACGCCCCCTGCTTCAGGGGCACCGTTTGTGTGCAGCATCCCGCCTCGTGTCTCCTGCCAGGCCACGTCATTCATACCTAGGATGCTGCATGGAACGCTCATTCCACGAGGAAACCTTTGGAGGGGGAAATAACATGTGTGAGTAGAGTTGCTTTACATTGGATATGGATAGCACTTATCAAACATCATGTATATACATTAGTCTGAGGTTTCTGATATCGAATGTATTTGTATATATTTTAGGGATCCCCCATGCAAGCTTATTGAACCAAAATACAGTCTTTCTTTGGTCCCTAACAAAGAGTTTCCTTGCTTTGTTTCATAAGTTACAATAACATTTGTAACACACTGAAAGGTCTGTAGAACTTCAGCATAAAGCACTAGCAGCTAGTGTCAATATAAGTCTGGGGACGTTACCTGCCCCTTCTTTGACTTGGCTTAACTTATGTAGCTAGCTATTACATTAATAAACGTGAGCTCGTTGCTAGCTAGCTAACATAAGCTAATAAATATTCAGTGTCCGAAAATCCGTGTAATACGCTATTTGGCCTTCTTAGCCAAACTAGGTAACGTTAACATCAAATCGCTAACATGGCCAAATTTAACTAGCTAGCTATAGAGTGGAAACCAATATCTTGATAATAATCAAAACAATGTTAGGTAACGTTAGATGGATACCGTTAACTAGCTATCCATCTAGCCTAGCTAAATTAGCTAGCTTGCTAAATAACTTGTTAGCGTAGCCAATCGAACAATGAATGTCTGCCCACCGAGTGCCCAACTCCTCGGCGTCGGGTGTGTGTTTCGTTAAAGAAATATTACAGGCAGCATGTGGCTATCTAGTTAACGTACTGTAGTTCGTTGGATTAGTTTGGCTAGTTAAAAAAACGTGTCTGAATTATGTTAGTTATCATGCGAAATGTATACATTAGCCAACTAACGTTTCCTGGCAATTTAGCATAGAATAGTTTGCGATCTCCCTGTCCAGGACAACGGGCTAGTTCACTGGAAAAACAACCGTTCGTGAACTACGTTAGCTAGCTATAATTAGTGATTAGCTACCTGGCGTTAGTTCGCTATACTGACAGAAGCCAATTCAGCTAGCTAGCGTTAACAGTTCACTTGCAAAGCCAGCGTCAATGATGAATGAATTTAGCTAGCTAGCCACAGAACTAGATTTGTTGATGCTACCATGGCTAGCTAGGCAGATTAAGCAAGGCCCCTTACCTTTTCGGTGTGATAAGAAAAATAAAATACAAAAAAAAAAAAAAAAAGACTAGCTAGCGATTGTAGTTAAATAAGTGCATACAATAAAAACATAGCTCTCCGTTGTTCACACGCCGTTGAACAGTTGTAATCAAACGTTTTTAACCGAGCGAACCATACAAATGCCGTCTGGTGAGCTGCATTAACAAAACACCATTGCTGCTGGGTAACTACACACTCACTAACAACATGGCCCCCCTCCAAGTTCCACAGGGGCCTTACCCGCTAAACAAAAGGGGGAAAATACTCAACGACCACGGCAATAATACACGTTTAAAATAGTGAGAATACGTACAACATCGCATTATAGACATTTAGAAGATACTCACGCGTTGTCTTTTCGGTAGAAGGGCGATGCTTGTACAAAATGTCAGGGGTATAAATGTATATTGTTTTGTTTCCGTGGAGATCGGTGTTTTAACGATTTGGGATTGAACGTGCAATATATAGGAGTTTGACTATATCACGCTAGTGCCCTCCCTGCAGCCTATTATGCATATTGTACGTTAATTAGACCCGCGCCTAGTACGTTAATTAAACCCTATATTTGCAATTATAATACAATATAAAAAAATAACCACTCATAAGTTCTCAGTTATTGACATGTGGTAGCATATGCGTGATTTATCCGTATTAATAAAAGTACTCTAGGGAGTCGTTTCAGTAAATGCTGATCAATATTTTTCATGATGGTTAATGAATATGACAATGATTGTTATAATTCTATAGGTGTAGCTAAAACCGACGGAAGACACGTTTCTATGCTTCTATCTCTATGTAAATGAGAGCGGATGGGGGGTTGTGGGGAGCATAGGCCTGCCTGTGCTAAGACCCTGAAGAAAAAAAACGTGGCGTATGGAATTGTTATCTTGGGAGTTGATGGCCAGTTGAAATATTTTAGTATCAGTATGATCGAAGCCTTTTCTGCCCACTGTACTATAGCCTATTGTAGGCTACAGTTTAGGACAGTCCCTGTGTGTTTGACAGAAGGATAAACTAGTGGCATATGCCCATGTCATTTTTTTTTCATAAATTAACTTATGTGATTATGAACTATGAAACATTTCTCGAATTTTTTTTTTATGGTGTAGGAAATATCCCCAAATCATATTGCCACATTAGTTGAGCTCTGATTTTATAGAGCTGATCCCAGGTCGGTGTCTGGGCGAGACATGGTCCTCGTGGTACGACCCTCCTCTACCGACAAAGCAGGTCTGGGATCCAATCACCTCCTTCTTTCGAAATAATGATCTCACCGCCCTACTTCCGATTGGATTGCTATATTAGGAAAGCACCCATGCTCTTTATAAAGGAAGCGCTTCAGTGGCTGGACAGGGAGCAAATAGTTGAGAAATATCCAATCCAGCGGAGAAACGCACACGGCTACATTCAGGGAAGTTTAACCAGGCTCGTACTTCCAGAATCTGACTTCTTAGCTAACACAGACAGTTTATACGTCATTTGTTTAACAGTTAGGATCAAGGGAAAGTATCGGTTAAGAGCAGCAAATGGCAGAGATACGAAAAAAGCTGGTCGTAGTCGGTGACGGCGCGTGTGGAAAGACCTGCTTGCTGATTGTGTTCAGCAAAGACGAGTTTCCTGAGGTATATGTGCCAACTGTATTTGACAACTATGTGGCCGACATTGAAGTGGACACCAAGCAAGTCCAACTAGCATTGTGGGACACGGCTGGACAAGAGGACTACGACCGCCTTCGCCCGCTGTCCTATCCGGACACTGATGTCATCCTGATGTGCTTTTCCGTGGACAGCCCGGACTCCCTCGAAAACATCCCCGAGAAATGGGTGCCAGAGGTAAAGCACTTTTGTCCCAACGTGCCCATTATTTTAGTTGCCAACAAAAGAGACTTGCGCAACGACGAGAATGTTAGGAGCGAGCTGTCCAGAATGAAACAGGAACCAGTGAAAACAGAGGACGGGCGCGCCATGGCCATGCGCATTGGCGCATATGACTATTTGGAGTGTTCTGCTAAAACGAAGGATGGTATTCGGGAGGTGTTCGACACTGCGACACGTGCTTCTTTACAGAAGAGATCAAAACCCTCCAGCGGTTGTGTGAACTGCTGTCTGTTGTTGTGAATGAACAGCTAACGTGAGCAATAATGTATCTTACGTTAATGTACGGCTTCCAACACCACCAAGACCTGTTGTCATTGTGCTTGAAAAGATGCATGACAAAGTCTGTCTCCCATTAGGCTAAAGACTTTCTTTTGAGCCGGTAGCCATGAGAAATATAATAACCCTCCGATTGTGGATCATCTTGATCTATTCACCTGATCCCTTAATTGACGCGAATACATACTCTAATACAAGTAGCCTACAACTGACACTCCCTGCGATTCTAATTGACTGAATGAATACATTTGTCAAGCATTCCGAATGCTGCCTGAAATTATGCTGCAGCCTTTGAGGATATTGTTCCAAGGAGCCTACTTGAGTGTCGGATGCCAAGGCTTGTTGACATGCAACCAGTTAGTCACGAAACGTGGTGATGCCTTCAAATGTGTAGGCAATGCCACGCACATTTTACATAGACTAAAACCTACACTTCCCTTGTCTGTCACGAATGTTGAATACAATTTATATTTCAACTTAATCTGCCGATTGTGAGTGGTGTTGGTCCTTCAGCTGGGCGACATTTGAGACAAATATCCACAGGGACGTATTATTAAACCAACTTCAAAACGCATGTTGGCGTGTGGCAATCAAGATGTTTGCTCATGAACAAAGGCATGTGCACAAGACAGAAGTACATGCACGTGATGTATGCATGATAACAGGTGTTTACATGGTTTTGTACATGTGATAGAAATGTCAACTTCAGTACCAGCACTCTAAAAAGTGTATATATATTTGTCTCAAATTCCAAGCAGCTGAAGGACCAACCACACAGGCAACCGGTAGAATAAATGCAAACTTAATTTATTCAACATTCTGGTTTGTAAGGAACATTTCCATGATTGTTTGTTTGTTATGATACTCTCCTAGTGTTTTTAAAAGGCTGTACATCCTGCTGTGTGTGTGTCATTGCATTGGCATGAATGGGATACCACTGCAGCACTGTGTAAAGCATGAATGCTATTATTTCACATACTGTATATGGTGGAGTTTCAAAAATATCCTCAGTGCAATATTTTGTCTTAGTTTCAAGTTTGTCAGTTTATATTGTGTTATGTTTTTAAATAATAAAGATATGATTAGAATGTGTATAGTCTACTGCCAATGGAATTATATTTGTATGGCCTGCTGCTGTGGATGTAAATGCACATGGGAAAACCTAATTATTTGACTTTTTGCATAATTATCTGTCCCACGTGGGAAATTTCATAGTGGATCATCATAGAAATAATTAACGCAAGTCAGGAATTTAAGGTCACCATTACAGGGATATAAAATGTGAAAGGATCTCTCACCCCTGACTTATGGGTCTGGTGTTGTTCAGGGTCACAAAGCAATCCACTTATGTAATGCAGCTATAGATTATTGATAGCAGCAGTTAACCCACATCCTGCATATTTTCACTCTCTCATAGCCTTGTTTGGGATAAATAGAATCACAATTCAGGACAACACAAACTACCCCTGATGCAGAAATTGGTTAGGTGGTATGGAAAGCTATTTTAACATCTATCAAAAGAAATAATACAGTAAAATATATATTGGAAATAGTATTACAGCACAAGGGGATGAAATGAGGACAGAAAACACAAAGGCACAGTTGTAATATGGGGGGACTGGGCAGACTGGGAGACTGCTTTCCATCACAGCCCAACCACACAAAATTGACTGGAAGCACTGGTAGGCCTACAAATGTGACGGTGGTCAGCTTAGTGGTTTAGGACAATAATGACACACAATTCTGTCCCCTTCTATTCTCTACTGTCTCCATTATTGGTTTAAACTAGGGAGATAAGATAGCAAGTGTGTGTGTTTCTAAAATGGATTATTTTGCGATGTTTCTATCAAGAGAACTGTCAGGATATTATGCTGTCATTTTTAAGCTACTTTGTCTAAAAAACGGTGCAGTGGAGGAGGGATGAAAAAAAATTATGCATAAAAAACATGAGGGGCACTTTTGTAGGACACAATTTCTTAGATGCCCAGCCAGGTTACAAAGCAACAAAAATGAGTTGCACAGTGAATGCTCAGCTAATGGCAAGACATCTTGATATGATGTGATCTTTGTCAGTGTCTCAATAAACCCTGTGTTTTATTGATGTTTTTGGTGCTCTACCTTTACAGTACCATGTTAAAATTGCCTGTGAATCAACATACAGGTGACGGGTGGGACCTATTTTCAGCTGTTCAATTCCCAGTAATTTTTTTTTTATTCACATCTTTAAAAAGTACAAATATCCACGTGTAAAATGTATGAAATGACACTTGGGGGTCAACTAGTCATATGTCCACAGAAAACAATGTTATTACAACTTGGTAACTACGTACAGTACCAGTCAAAAGTTTAGACACACCTACTCATTCAAGGGATTTTCTATATTTTTACTATTTTCTACATTTTAGAATAAAGCTGAAGACATCAAAACTATGAAATAATGCATATGGAATCATGTCGTAACCAAAAAAAGAGTTAAACAAATCAAAATATATTTTATATTTGAGATTCTTCAAAGTAGGCACCCTTTGCCTTGAAGACAGCTTTGCACATGCTTGGCATTCTCTCAACTAGCTTCATGAGGTAGTCACCTGGAATGCATTTCAATTATCAGGTGTGCCTTGTTAAAAGTTAATTTGTGGAATTTCTTTCCTTAATGTTTTTAAGCCAATCAGTTGTGTTGTGACAAGGTAGGGGTGGTATACAGAAGATAGCCCTATTTGGCAAAAGACATAGTCCGTATTATGGCAACAGCTCAAAAAGCAAAGAGAAACGACAGTCCATCATTACTTTAAGTCAGTCAATCCGGAAAATTTTAAGAACTTTGAAAGTTTCTACAAGTGTAGTCACAAAAACCATCAAGCGCTACGATGAAACTGCCTCTCATGAGTACTGCCACAGGAAAGGGAGTCCCAGAGTTACCTCTGCTGCAGAGGATAAGTTCATTAGAGTTACCAGCCTCAGAAATTGCCAAAAATAAATGCTTCACAGAGTTCAAGTAACAGACACATGTCAACATCAACTGTTCAGAGGAGACTGTGTGAATCAGGCCTTCCTGGTCGAATTGCTTCAAAGAAACCACCACAAAAGGACACCAATAATAAGAAGAGACCTACTTGGGCCAAGAAACACGAGCAATGAACATTAGATCGGTGGAAATCTGTCCTTTGGTCTGATTAGTCCAAATTTGATAATTTTGGTTCCAACCGCCGTGTCTTTGTGAGATGCAGAGTAGGTGAACGGATGATCTCCGCAAGTGTGGTTCCCACCGTGAAGCATGGAGGAGGTGGTGTGAGGGTGCTTTGCTGGTGACACTGTCAGTGATTTATTTAGAATTCATAGCACACTTAACCAGCATGGCTACCACAACATTCTGCAGCAATACGCCATCCCATCTGGTTTGCGCTTAGTGGGACTGTCATTTGTTTTTCAACAGGACAATGACCCAAAACACCTCCAGGCTATGTAAGGGCTATTTGACCAAGAAGGAGAGTTATGGAGTGTTGCATCAGATGACCTGGCCTCCACGATCACCCAACCTCAACCCAATTGAGATGGTTTGGGATGAGTTTGACCGCAGTGCTCAGCATATGTGGAACTCTTTCAAGACTGTTGGAAAAGTATTCCAGGTGAAGCTGGTTGAGAGAATGCCAAGAGTGTGCAAAGCTGTCATCACGGCAAAGGGTTGCTACTTTGAAGAATCTAAAATATATTTTGATTTGTTTAACAATTTATTGGTTACTACATTATTCCATATGTGTTATTTCATAGTTTTGATGTCTTCACTATTATTCTACAATGTAGAAAATAGTACAAATAAAGAAAAACCCTTGAATGAGTAGGTGTGTCCAAAATTTGGACTGGTACTGTATATCCAAGTAGTATTTCATTTTTATAGGAGACAAACACTGGCCAATAAAACTTAAATGATGCTGTGTATAGATGGCTGTGACATTACTGTGCTTTATGTGGTGGGAGCCTGGGAGGGTCTCCACAGATGACAGCATTGGAACATCCATTGGAGACATTATACCATTTCCTTTCTTTCCTTTCCCCCTGACCCCCTCCAAGGACTGCGGGGGTCTTTTGTGCAACATAACGATCTTGTTGGAGTTGGGAGTGGGGTTCTCAAAGGGTTGATTTTTTTCGGTTGCAATTACTTGAAAGTCACATTCTTTACTATAGAGTTCTGTTGCTGGACACTTTGTTTACGTTCAGGATAGGACACAATGTTGTACCCTCTCGATGTCTTTCATATACTATTTCCTCCTTCCTCCCTTTTCCATATATAATCATGTATGATTTAATTATTCTTGAAGGATAGGCAGAAAACATGGTTTTCATGGTTAAAACAAGTTTAAAGATAGTTATTGGATCTGGTTCCAAATGGAGGAAGTCTGCCTTTTTCCCATGTTAAATGCAAAGTAGAGGACATTTTTTGGTAGGGACTGTCCAATTCTTTTTATCTCAGTCCTAGATAAATTCATCAACAAATTTAAATTGGTAGGAAACAAACTAAAGTATGTAACATTATGCTGCATAATCTCTGCAACAATACATAGTTTAGTGCATCTGTGCATTTGCAAGTTGATTTAAACCAAAATCTAAACTCAGCAAAAAAAGAAACGTCCCTCTTTCAGGACCCTGTCTTTCAAAGATAATTAAAAAAAATCTAAATAACTTCACAGATCTTCATTGTAAAGGGTTTAAACACTGTTTCCCATGCTTGTTCAATGAACCATAAACAATTAATGAACATGCACCTGTGGAATGGTTGTTAAGACACTAACATCTTACAGACGGTAGGCAATTAAGGTCACAGTTATGAAAACTTAGGACACTAAAGAGGCCTTTCTACTGACTCTGAAAAACACAAAAACAAAGATGCCCAGGGTCCCTGCTCATCTGTGTGAACGTGCCTTAGGCATGCTGCAAGGAGGCATGAGGACTGCAGATGTGGCCAGGGCAATAAATTGCAATGTCCGTACTGTGAGACGCCTAAGACAGCGCTACAGGGAGACAGGACAGACAGCTGATTGTCCTCGCAGTGGCAGACCACGTGTAACAACACCTGCACAGGATCGGTACATCCGAACATCAGACCTGCGGGACAGGTACAGGATGGCAACAACAACTGCCCGAGTTACACCAGGAACGCACAATCTCTCCATCAGTGCTCAGACTGTCCGCAATAGTCTGAGAGAGGCTGGACTGAGGGTTTGTAGGCCTGTTGTAAGGCAAGTCCTCACCAGACATCACAGGCAACAACGTCGCCTATGGGCACAAACCCACTGTCGCTGGACCAGACAGGACAGGCAAAAAGTGCTCTTCTCAGAAGAGTAGTGGTTTTGTCTCACCAGGGGTGATGGTCAGATTTGCGTTTATCGTCGAAGGAATGAGCGTTACACCGAGGCCTGTACTCTGGAGCGGGATTGATTTGGAGGTGGAGGGTCCGTCATGGTCTGGGGCAGTGTGTCACAGCATCATCGGACTGAGCATGTTGTCATTGCAGGAAATCTCAACGCTGTGCGTTACAGAGAAGACATCCTCCTCCCTCATGTGGTACCCTTCCTGCAGGCTCATCCTGACATGACCCTCCAGCATGACAATGCCACCAGCCATACTGCTCGTTCTGTGTGTGACTTCCTGCAAGACAGGAATGTCAGTGTTCTGCCATGGCCAGCGAAGAGCCCAGATCTCAATCCCATTGAGCACATCTGGGACCTGTTGGATCGGAAGGTGAGGGCTAGGGCCATTCCCCCCAGAAATGTCTGGGAACTTGCAGGTGCCTTGGTGGAAGAGTGGGGTAACATCTCACAGCAAGAACTGGCAAATCTGGTGCAGTCCATGAGGAGGAGATGCACTGCAGTACTTAATGCAGCTGGTGGCCACACCAGATACTGACTGTTACTTTTGATTTTGACCCCCCTTTTGTTCAGGGACACATTATTAAATTTCTATGGAACTTGTTCAGTTTATGTCTCAGTTGTTGAATCTTATGTTCATACAAATATTTACACATGTTAAGTTTGCTGAAGTAAACGCAGTTGACAGTGAGAGGAAGTTTCTATTTTTGCTGAGTTTAGTAACTAAACTCCACTTTGTAACTCTGAATAGTAATAAAAATGAAATGAATGGAAAGTTTTAATTGGAAAAGCAATAGAGAATTCAAGGGAACAATTGCCGGCAGCAGGACAATCAATATCTAATTAATGGATCTCCATCCCCCTATGTGCCAATGGGTTTCCCGTTTATATGACAAAGAGTAACATCAGACTGTTCTTGTAAATCACAGGGAAGTTGGGATATTAATACCAGTTGTCTTTATGGCTACTACGTATAACAGAGAATTGATAATTATAAATAAAGACCTCTAATGACCTCATAGTCCCTGAATGAATTTAAAGCCTAACATTGAGCTAGCTAGGCCTACACCACAGTACAGCAACTCTCCACTATTTTCATCTCCAACTACATAAAGTCCACTACACTTGATACTCTGTTTAAACGCTCCAGTGAAGATAAAATTACAAATGGTTTTAAATCCAGGCCCATGAAATAGTGTGTGTACCAGGAACAACAGTTCATTACCTTGCATGCAAGACTTGAACCTATATATCAATTACACAGACAATATTACTCACAACTACACAGATGGATCACAGTGTGTTTCATGATCACAAAGTTGGTTGTTGTAATACATTTTACATTGACATTTTAGTCATTTAGCAGACACTCTTATCCAGAGCGACTTACAGGAGCAATTAGGCTTAAGTGCCTTGCTAAAGGGCACGTCGACAGATTTATCACCTAGTCGGCAAGGGGATTCAAAACAGCGACCTTTCGATTAATGGCCCAATGCTCTTAACTGTTAGGCAACCTGCCACCCATAATAATAGTGACGGATGATGATATAGTTTTAGAAGTTTCATTAGGAGGGAGTTGAGGATTTTATCCACTAGCTTTAGAGCACTGGGCATACCAGTATCATAACCAAGGACTGTGGAAATTACAGTAAAACGTCTCTCCAGAGACACGCTAGCAATGATGTCATTTTTGTCTGCCATAGTCTATATTTAGACCATAGGATATCATTCAACTTAAGGGTGGGCATGTTTGTTGAAGAAAGTTACATCAGAGTGTAAATAATGGAATGCCATAAGATTGTAAGGTTATTAATTACCTTATGGATACAAATCTGATGATGCTGTGAAATGTCTTAATATTGTTCAGTGAAGTACTGTGAAGGACAGTACGTTTTGATAGTTAAGAGAGTGTGTTGTAAGTTTTTATAAAATCCTTATTGTTCTGGCTTTTGAACAAGTTTGTGTCAGGCTGTATAATCCCTCATATTAAGAAAAATTCAGTTTCTTTCTCATATTTAGTCTATGAATACTAGGCCGATCTCTCAGACTAGACATTGGAAACACTCAATAGGTTTTTGGCTGCAACAGCATCTCCTTCAGGGCTACTGAAATATTGCACTGTGTAAAAGTAAAACGTGAGTAAAATGTATAGTTGTTGTATTATAGCTAATTATGTTTATAAATAGATCAAGTACATTAAATACATAACAGTGTATTATAGTGTATTATCATAGTACATTTCATTTAATTAAAAGCTTTATTTCATAAGGTATTTGACCAAAATCAGAGAGACCCACCAAGGACCCATTTACTATGTAGGATAAGACAACATAGGCTTGATCTGTTAATGTTATTGATTGTGGCAGAGCAAGATAGATGCAAGGTTATGAATGGGTGGGGAGTGATATAGAAAAATGTATCTCATAATTTGCGTCAAATGGTCTTTATTCATGTTTTTCTTTCAAGTTTTTAAAAAGATCAAGACACAGATAGCAAAATAAAACCAGTCAAGTTAGCTGTCTTTCCTTGTGAATAATAAACTAAATTAGTAACTTACAAAAAATAAATGGAAATTCATTATAATATGAATAGGCTACATGAGAAAAACAGTTATGTTTGCAAGTTGAAAGCCAATGAATTGGGCGTATATGTTTTACATGTCAAGCTGAGCAATGAATGGAATAGGAATTTCAATGTCTATCTGTTTGTCACTCACTGTCACAAAAGACTGGTAATTTCTGGTAATGTCCTGAAGGAACTCAATGACCTTGGTGTGGATGGCATTAATACTCTGAATCATGGAGTCAATCCAGGACTGGATGTCAGCGTTGAGCTGCTCAGTGGACATTTCAGCAAAGAGATTGCGATATTCTCTGATAATTCTCTTGGCTTCCTCGATCTGCTGTGTAATATCAGACATGACATGGGAGTCGATGGCTTCACTGAAGACGTCACTCATCCACAGGGTGAGTTTCTCCGCATCCTGAGATTTCAGGGAGACAATGAGCTCTTCGGTTTTCTCCACAGTTAAGCGCAGGAATGCAGACAGCCTGGTCACAATATCCTCCAGAGGGACATCTCCGACTCTCTTCACAATGATGATCACCTGCTCCTGAATCTTCTCAATGGCAGCCATCAGGTCATCCAGGATTTCAATCGAGCTGACAAGGTTGCTGGAGCCGGGAAGAGTGAATTTGATGTTTCTGATCTGTTCAAGGAGAGCTGCACGGTGGGAGGCAAAGAATTCTGAAACCGTCTTGATAGCTTCCTCAACCAATTCAGCAAAGAATCTACTCAGTTTCTGGTAGGCCTCAAGACCGGATATCTTTTCCTCAAGTCCAGGCATCTGGAACTGGGTCTCTCTCAGGAACTTGATGGCAGCATCGAGCAAAACCTGAACGTTCTTCTGGTATTGCCTGAGGACGAACATGACGCTGCCAGAAAGCTTGTCTGTGATGGCTGTAAGGTCCATAGCTGCAATGTTTTCTGCAGCCCTCTTGTACATGACCTTGCCCTGATTCGTGATCTGTTCCATGCTACCCTCAAATGTGTCGGCTATCAACTGGGGAGCAGACAGGATATCCTCCATGCAAACTGCTGACATGATCTCAGGCACCTTCGCCTTCACTACCAGGAGCATCTCAGTGGGAACCTCCATATTCCAGGTGGTCTGAACGTTCAGCTTCTCAGAGTTGATCACAGACATTTTCAGGGCCATGATCTCCACATCAGTGATGGGTTCAGACTGCATGAGAGAATGAAAACAGAAACAGAAATAGGTGAGTGAAACAGCATTGTAACATGCTCTACATGGCTGTCATAAACACATTTCAAACAGTACTTATCAAGTCATTGAAATGTACATGAGTCTTACCGGGTATCTGCCGTAGAGTCTTCCTTTCACTTGGGCTGGTTTCTTGGCCTGCAGCTGGAGTCCGAGAAGTCCGGCATTTGGAGAGGACACAGAGAGGATGAGGCCCTCCTGGGCATTTCCAAAGACCTCCTGGTTGACTTCCAGAGTCCAGAGGGTAGGGAGAGTGACCTTGGCTGTATTTGTGATGGAGGCATCCATATCGTCACCATTGAGGCTGATGATGCTGTCATGGCTGCCTACAACACACATGGCTTCCAAATTCAGGATAGAGGCCAGTTTCACTCCATTGTTCCTGTTCAAGGTGGCGGTACCATCAATCTTGGCCTTCAGAGCATCAAACTCAGAGGTGGAGGAAGCGTCAAATCGGACAATGATGTCATCCTGATTGAGCACGGCAGCATTTGCCTTCACTGTCAGCACAGCCGTCTTCATGGAGAACTCATAGGTCAGGTCACCGAAGACAGGGATCATGATGTTGCTCTGCATTTTGGGCAGAGTTATTTTTGGCAGGGTCAGCTTGCTAAGAGCAAATGGAACATGCATAGTAGGTATTGTGATGAGACTGAAGTCAGGCACGGGAATGGTGAAACCAGACACTTCAATATTCAGCACTGGAACTATGTGTGCAGGAACAGTGAGAGTTTTGGGTAGCTCAATGTTGTATTTCTCGTACTCTGCTTTTGCCTGGTAAAATGAGGTAGAGAGAATGGCAACAGCCTTGTCCCTTCCAACAATCATGTTCTTGTTCAGACTCCTGGTGTGCTTGTTGATGGCATTGAAGATTGGCTCCATGTCAATGCCAATGGTGATCATCTCAGGGTTCTTCTTGTATGTAAGCTTGGTGTCCATGTCAAAGGTCTGCTGAGGTGTGGTCAAGAGCACACTCAGACCGGTGTCCTCCCACAGAGAGAACTCAGTCCTACCTATGAATTCTACAGCTCTCTTGGGAATCGAGATGGGCTCCCTCAACGCATCAAGGTTCACTTCTCCATTGATCTGGGCGAAGACGTGGATTTCTTGCTCACCGTTGTCCATTGTAAAGTAGTGTGAGTATTTGTACTGGTTAAATCGTGCCAGTCCAGTCCAGCTAGCCTGCTGCACTCCAGAGTTGAGGGTAAAGGCAAAGTCATTCTGAAGATCAATCTTTCCAGTCAGCTTGAAGGGAAGCGCAACCTTGGTGTTTTCCTTGTTCTTGGTGTCAAACACAAACTCATAGGGTGTAGCGATGAAGTTGATTGAGTTGGAAATAATTCCCTCAACTTTGCCTACCAGCTCTGTTTTGCAGTAGGCAGTTACCTCAATTTTCAGATCCTGCACCTTAGCCTCTGCTTTCAGCTCAGCAACACTGCTCTTGATGAAGGGAGTTTCGGTCTCAGTGTTGGCTTCAATGATGATGTGACTGAAGATTCTGGCTTCAGCATTCACATTCTGCTTCATTTTCAGGTTGTTGGTGTTGGTTGCCCCAGTGAAGATCAGTTTGACAGTGTTGAGGTTCATTACAATCTGCATGTCGTACTTGTGGGTTCCTTCATCAGAGTAATCCTGGATGGCAGATTTACTGTTACCCTCATTGGTAAGAGTCAGAGTGACAATGCCACCTTCCAGGAGAGCAACTGCCTTCTGGGTAATGGCAGCCTCGCTGAAGATGTTGAGAAGTGGCAGGTTCACATTGTGGTTGTAGGTAGTCTCCAGTGTGGTAGAGACTCCATTCTCCGTGTCGAAGAAGGCATTACTAACCAGCTCGGCGGTGTAGGGCTCAGTAGTGTACTTGGCATTGGTCTTGGAGGAAGCCTGGACTGATTTGCCATAGAAGGCAACTGTTCCTTGGTGGTCCAGGGAGAAATCTGTGTGCATGATCTTGATGTTCTCAGAGAGAGACAGGTGGCTCATCTTGGGCACAGCAATGTCAACTTTGGCATCGAGGGTGTAGGCGAGCAGATCAAGGGTAGAGGTGGCCTTAGATTTGAGGATAACGTAGAACTCTGGTGTCACTTCGGTAGTTGTGGCATTCCGGAACTCAGCATTGGTGCTCATACTGTAGTCAGGTGAGATGACACTGAACTCTCCGTTGAGTTTTCCGAAACAGGGGACCCTGCTCAGTTCGATGACTTTCTGTTTCAGCTCCTCTGCGATTGTGTTATAATCAAAAGACCTGATCTTCTCGGTCAGTCTATCGAAATAGACACTCATGTTGTCTACCATTTGCTTGAAGTCAAAGGCATTCAGTTCATTTACAAAGCCATTCACATGTGCCATAATTTTGTTCAGCACGGCTTGGATATCAATAGACTTAAGAGCATTGCTTGCTGACTGAATGTGTTCTCTGAGCTGGTAGGACTTCATGATTTCCACAACCTCATCCATGATGTTCTCAACCATCTTTTCAACCTCGTAATTGGACAGGATCTCTTCTATTTTGGTGTAAATAGCATTCATCTTGCCAGTGATGTCATTTTTCTTGATCCACCTCATAATAGTGTCCTTGATTGACTTCAGGACATTCATGATTTCTTCAGTGGGAATCTTGGCCATCAGTGTGGGAATGTGGCTTTCAATGGAATTGATGAAGTTCTTCAGGTCCTGAATGAACAGGTTGAAGTCGAAGCTCTCAACAACTTGTTTCAGTTCACCCACTTTCCCCTGGATCTTGGCTCTAATTTCGTATTTGGTGTCAATATCCAGCAGCAGGCCTTTGCTGTTTTCCATCGTCATCATTGTGGCAATTTTGACTTGTTCAATGACTGCAGGGAGATGCTCAACAAATGGCAGCTGAATGAAATGGCTGTCAACATTCTTCTCGTACTTCAGGGAACCAGAGATGGCGTATTCCTGGTTTTCACTGGCCTTGTTCAAGATGGTGGTGAAGAGAGCTCCTGTCATCTCTATTCCCATAATTTCAGCATTGTTCAAGGCACTAAGCTCTTGGTTGAATTCATGGTTATTCAGTTTGGATGTCATCTTCATTGAGGCATACTGCTCCTGAGGAGTCAGACGACTGGTGATCTTGTTGCCCAGGTTGGTCTTGACAGAGTCTCCATTTTCCAGCTGGAGGGTGGTGGAGGCCTTGCATTCGTGGGAGTGGGAGAAATCCAGGGGGCTCGGCCTTCAACAGGAACTGGTTGAACAGCTCAATGTTCTGAATTCCAAACATATTCGGAGTTCCGTTGGAGTTGAATAGAGCAGAAATGTCAACCATGAATGGCTCAGCGACAACGTTGACAGTGCTGTCCAAGTTCAGTGCTGTCCCCTGGATAGTTTGAGAGTTGATGCTAGTCACGCTGTTGAACTTGGTGGACAGACCAGCAATCTCGAGGTCAGCGGTGTGGGTCATCTGAGAGAGTGCATATTTTCCATTGGTGTTGCACTTAGCAGTGGTGGTCATGTCAGCAAAACTGATCTCATAAGTGTGCTTGAAATTGGCCTCCTTGGAAGAGACTCCCCTTCAGGCTGCCGGTCAGTTCCATCTTGTAATCCTCTACCTTAAACATAGCCTCATTGACAAAGTTAATCTCTGTGATCTTGAGGTCGTTTTTCACGTTCACAGCAACACCCAAGCGCTGAATGTCGACAGAGATGTCGTGCTTGTAGGTGTTCTCCTTGTTGAATAAGTTCTCGGTCTTGGAGCGGAGGGCCAGGGATTTAAGAGTGAGAGTCAGGCTGTGTGTGTTCTCAGTCTCCATCTGATACAGTTCAGCGACCAGCTTGTTGGTGAGGGCCAGCCCGTCTTCATTCACCTTCAGGTTCACTCTGTTCATGGTGTTGGCATCGAAGAGATTGCCCTTGAAAATGCTGTTTAGGTAGACCTCAGAGCTTGCCACTTTCCCCTCCAAGTTGAGGTCGGCAGTGTTCTCCTTAAAGGCTCCCTTGGTGTTGATGGACACATGGGCCCCGGTGGTATCGACTCCACCATTGAAGACATTCTCGAAGGTTATGGGGCTGCTTTGGGCGGTGGTGGTGGAACTTGTTGCTAGACCTTCCTGGCTCAGTGTCAGAGCAGCCTTGTGGGAGGCGCGGCTGCCGAGGACGTTGACAGAAGCGTCTGCATTGATCTCCAGGCTGGCGGGGTTCAGGGCTCCGGAGAGCAGAGAGTAGGCACGATTCTCGGTATCATCAGCCTGGTTCTCTACCCTGATGATGGCTTCATCCCTGGAGGCGGTGAAGTCCACTTTGCTGCGGATCATTTTCTCTTCAGCCTTGGTCACAGAGTCAGACTGGATCGTCAGCTGGGCCTCTTTGTAGCTGATGCTGAACTTGGTGGTGTGCTTAATGGGGTCGTTGTTCAGGTTGGTGTTGGACTCAATCAAAAGCTGCTCATTAGCATAGCCGGCCTTGAGCTTGTTGACAATCTCCAGGATTGGGGAGTTCACCCTCAGTGTGGACTCGGCTCTGGCTTCTTTCTTCATGGGTTCGAAAGAGAAAGACTGGGAATAGGTGGTGCTGGCGGTCACGGATCCAAGGGTTACACTACCATCCATGTTAGCATCTCCAATGAGCATGTCAGAGGCCAGGGAAGCCTGCGAAGTGATGTCCAGGGATGTCTGCAGACCCAGAGGGCTGAAGACCTGAATCTTGTGGTTGCCTGTGGCTCTCACTTTGTCTGACACACTGACGGTTTCCATTACCTCAAAGCTGGTGTCAATGAGCTTGTGGCTCAGGGAACCATTCAAAATCGCATTCAGAGAGTCTTCTGGCATGTCAGTGATGAGGGCAGTTCCTGTAATGACACAAAACAAGGGACATGAAGCCACTATAGTACACACAAGGTAAATCAGTCAAACTGACTCAAGGTAGGTTATATTGTATGATCTAATTTGAAGTTATTATGTAACATGTTTCTTCCTTTCCAAACATGATAATATGGCAATCTGTAAAACTACTAAACATTTCTGATTTGGAAGTTCAATTAACTTTTGTTAAGGTTATAAAAATCAAAAAGGTAAAAAAAAAGTTGAGAGAAAAGTTTTACCTTCAGATGTGAAAGCGAGGAGTTCAATGGGACTGTCAGCCACCACCTTAAACTTGGCAATGTAGCTGGGGGTTTCCACAGAGTTGTTGCCACCGGAGACCATTCCCTCCCAGTTATAGTAGTTGCTGTTCACCTTAGCAGACACTTCAACCATTCCGAAGAGTGGCACAGTGAGCTTGTAGTTGTTGGGGATGGAGAAGGTGGGGACCTGGACCTCCTTGGAGGCAAGCTCCAAACCGACCTGGGGCACGGACAGATGTGGGGTGGTCAGCATGGCAGGGATCCTCAGCTCCTCAGATGATTTTCCTCCGAATGGCATGGGAATGGTGATGGTGACACGGTCCTTGTTGAACTGGTATTTGAATGTGCTCTCACTGTTGAAGGAATTAATTAATGCAAATAGTTTGTTACTATCAGACTATGATACTGGACAGTGATATCACATATAAAATTACTAGGCTCTATAAAAAAAGAGACCCCAAAAGAGTTTACTGCTTTCAGATGTACTTACGATTTCAGGAACAGTCTTTCGGGCATTGCGGGCATTGCCAGCTCTGGCATATTGTCCTTCAGTGTCTCAACCATGGGAACATCAATGGTGATCTTGTCCATCCAAATGTTGACAGCCTGTTAAAAAACACTTTTGTTATGCATTGATCTGCCACCATTGGTTTGTCTTCTATGGAAGAATAAAACATGGAAAGAATTGAGGAGACTGTACGAAAAGGATTTGGGTGTTGTCTTACCTCAAGAGATTTGATGAAGATGTGACGCAGTTTCATGTCGGTCTTGACCACCTGCTTGTCCAGGATGTCCTCAGAGAGCTGCTTCAGCCATGCCTGGAAGGCTTCGGTATGAGGGATGAGCCTTTGGATCTCAGAGCCCATGTCGGACACCAGCTGAACCTCAACCTTGTTCTCATCTAAAAGGATAACATGTGGTATTATTAGTACATTCAACTTTGAACATTATGTCCATTGCATACTAGTCAAATAAACATACCACATAAAGATAGACCTCCTCCCTACACAATGGTGTGTTATGAATTTGTAGAATTAGCGTACCATATTTGAAGATGACTCCCTGAATGGATGTGGTCTCGGGGAGCTTGATGTCACTCATGAGCTCCAGGGTGAGTTCCTCTGCACTCTTCATAGTGGCAGTGATAGCTGCGTCAGTCTTGAGGGCAGGGACAACTAGCTGGACCTGCAGCATACTGTCGCTCATGGCCTCAAGCCTGGAGGAAAGAAAAACATCAGAATCTCTTAGTGATTCAATTAATTTCCAACATGTGCTGATCTATGAAGACATGCACCAATGAATGTGGCTAATTGGGAGGGCTTTTGCGTTTACTTACTTGGCGCGGCCAATTAGAGACAGCTGAGGGATGTTCTTGTTGGTGATGTCGATGGTGATGGACTTTCCATTGGCTCTGCTGTCGGCGAGACCAATCCTGATTCCAGCCTCCACATCATAGTCAGGGATCTGGACGTTGGTGGTCAGGATGTTCCTGTTCCTGTTGTATTTCATGGTGGCGGTAGCCTCAGTGGGTTTAGCACCTAGGGAAACAAGGAGGAAGAGAGTGAGTTGATTTAAACCACTGATTCACACCAAACAGTATGAACCATGGGAAATGTAGTGCTTGGACAGAGATGTTCCTACCCTCCGCTCTCAGTGTCATCCTCACGGTGTCAACCTTCTGGCGTCCCTCCTTTCCCTCGCTGAGGAGGTCATAGGCGAATGTGGCGGTGTACTCAGAGACCTCGCCAGTGGGCTGGATATCAAGAGCAAACCTAGAACAGAGAGACTGTTGTTCAGTACGATGCTAGTTTGGTCTTCAAATATGGTTCATTAGCATATCCTTCCATAAACACATCCAGACTCCCTCAAATCTTGTACTTACTTAGTCTCTCCATTGAGAGGGAAATAAGGAGCAGCATCGTTGTCACCAGCTATGTTGTAATGGACGGTGGTGCAGTACTTCACTCCAGAGAAGAGAGGGCTGCAGTTCACGACGTTGGTCCTGCCCTCATCCATAGGGGGGGGATCAGAGTAGCCTGACCAGAGGTAACTGTCAGCATTCTGTTACTGTTTTGAAGAAGTGCAAAAGAACAAAAATAAATAACAAATCATGTGACTTTTGATACATTTACTCAATTGAAAATGAGAATTTGTTTTGTTTGTTTTTTATGTACCTGACTCTGAAGAGCTGGGTGGAGCCCTGAGGAGCAGGGATACCCAGCTTGATCTGGTTCTGCTCCATGGTGATCTTGGCGTTGACGGCGCTTTCGTGGTACATGCTGGTGTGCATCTCCACAACAGAGCTGGTAAACTCTGGGATGTGGACTCCCATCTGGGTCACAAACTCCACTCCCACAGAGGGCATGAAGGACACTTCCTGCTGTTAAAAGATAGCAGTGAGAGGCACATTAGAAAACTCTTATGTATAAATGCCTTCATATATTATAAATGTTTCATATATTATTATTACAAATGTTATAAATGCTTGAACATTTTTATAAATTTCTACAAACAATTCGATACAAATGTATTAATAGTATGAAAACTACTGTTACTGAAAACTCAACAAAAAATGGAATTAGAATCTTGTGAAAGAACGTTGATTGAGCGCAGGAAGATAGCAGAGAACAGAGAGTTTGAGATATTTACCATGTTGCGGTGAAAGCGGAGGCCTCCCTTAGCTCCAGGAGCAAAGGTACCGGACAGAGAGAACTTCAGAGGGAAGCCAGAGGCAGTTGACAGGGAAAACTTGTTGTCCATGAAGATGTAATGGGCGAACACTTCATTGTCAGTGCCTGCCACCATCTTCTGCATGAACTAAACCCAGGAAGAAATAAATACGTATAAAATATACCATTCAGCAGATGCTGTTATCCAAAGCGACTTAAAAGTCTTTCATTCTTGAAAAATGTTATAAACATTAAATTGTTCTTAGCAGGAAATAAAACAAGAGGGTTCTTCACACTTGGAGGTACACATATATGTAAACATGTGAATTACATTTGTGGGCATGTCCTTGAGGAGGATCTCAGCGTACATGGCTGCGTATTGGGCAATGCCCTTCAGCTCGCTGCCCTTGATGTATCCAAGCTCAGTTCCCATGATCCTCAGATAGGCCATGGCTTCAGGGGACTCCTGAGCCTGCAGATCCTTTGCCAGCTTGTTGAAGTTGCGGATAATCTCCCTCATGATGTTCTCTGGGACCTGAAGAAAAGATTTGAGAAGAGTTACCAATGACAATAGTAACACATACACACAAGTAATGATAAAATAATGCAAACTGAATCCAGTGGAGTAATAATTTTTTTTTTTTACAAGATGTGTGGTAATCACCTTTGTTTTCTCATTCTTCAATGGGGCAGCGAAGTTCTTCAGAACCTTGGTCACCTGATCTGGCATCTTGTCTCCAGCCCAGTACATAGCCTTGGATACGGTGTCAGGGAAGAATCCGTTCTTTCCGAACAGAGCCTCAATGGTTGGCTCAAAATCTTTTCCCTCCATGCCAATCTATAGACAAAAAAAACAACGAACAGTCAATGCAATGTAGAGTGGATATAACAAAATCACACTACAAACCTGTTATTATGGGTTACTAGACATAAAAACATCTTTCTGTCATTACATACCTCCCACATGTCCATGTTATAGCCGAAAGCCTTTAGGGTAGTCTCAAGCATGATCTCCTTGGGCAGTTGGCTGGTGGGATCAAAGATCATGTTTCCTTGCATGCTGGTCTTCATGTTGTTCAGGGCTGCATCCATCTTGTAGTTGCGAGACATAGTAGTGTAGTCACCATGAGTGGTTGCAATGGTAGGGTCAGCGAGGACATCAAGGATCTTGTCGCCCAGCCTGGAGATTAGGATTACGGAATATTAAAGATCAATACTAACACTAGATACTTTTTTGAATAATATTATGACAAAGTCTGTTTCAGATGATATTTATACATACTTTATGGTCTCGGGGTCATTGGAGTGGATGATGTTGTAGATGTGAGAGGTCACAAAGGCCTTGACCTGCGCATTCTGCTCCTGGACGTCTGGTTTCTGCTCCTGCATTGACGCCTTCAGTATTTTCTTCACCAGCTCCAGGTCACTTGCCTCAGGTGTCCTCATCAGAATCAGGTAGGCTGCCAGTCTCTTCTGCACGGCACCCTTAGCGTATGAGCTCACCCTCTGGAGGTTAGAGCGCACCTGGAAAGGAAAAACAAAATGGCAGCTAATTAGTCAATGTATTCTTGAAAGGAGAATGTGTGCCACAGTATAGCAGTGCATGGCCCTCATTCACAAAGTCTCAGAGTAGGAGTGCTGATATAGGATCAGCTTGTCTCCTACTCCTACTCTGACTTTTTGAGTACAGGCCCAGGTTTTTATTCCTTCAAGTTCATTTTGGAGTTTGCATATAGTTTACCTCATCGGTCACAGACATGCGCCTGAAGGCCTGGATGGCAGCGAGCTGGACCTGCAGGGTTGTGGTGGGTTGTCTCATGCACTTCAGCAGGGTGGTCTTCACGGTAGCGTCGGCGGCCTCCATGGCTTCTCCTATGTTGCCAATAATCTGGACTCCATTAGAAATAAAGAGAGAGTCAGATAAGCAGTCAAAGAAGTCAAGCTTTCCATGTCATGTGATTAGGTGGGAATAAGAATCTAATTAGCGTGACAACATACCCTCAGGGTCAGGAAGGTCAGCTCCTTTTCTCCAGCACAATCCGCACCCAAAAGGGAGGCAAGGAACTCAGACACAGCAGCGATCTCGGGGGTGACTTTGCCCTCAGTCTGGTAGAGCCTAGTAACACAAAACAAGAGGGTGGCAATGAACATTTGGACCATAATGTTTATTAAACTAAATTGAAACCATCAGTCATTGTCTATCAGTCAATAACCAAGTAGAGTATACATTTTGGACTTACTTTCTGACGACATTGCCTAAAGCAAACATGATGGGCTTGCTCTGTTTGTACTGAGCCATGCTGAGCATGTCTTTGACAAGGAGGCGGGAGGGGTTGGGCAGGAGTCCCAGGGCATAGACGGCGGCGTCGACTTCCATAGCTTCAGGCTCGAAGGTCCTGAGGTGCTGGAGCATGGCGCTGCTACACTCAGGGGTACCGCACTGGGCCAGGGCCTGCCAGGTCAGGGCGCCCGATACGGACACCAACTCAGGGACGGCAGGGCTCATAGTCTCTCCCTTCAGTCCCCGGAGCTCAGACACAAGTCTCTGGAAGGTGCTGGCGCGCTGGTGACCCTGGTTGGTCTCGGACAGGATGCTCAGTTCCCTCAGGGTGGCAAGAGCAGCATCTGCTGTCTGGACGGCAGCTTTGTCCTCAGCAGCCTCCATGGGTAGACCCTTGAGGTTGGCCTCATCTTTAGAGAGTAAGATAGAAGACATTTAGTTTTCAAGGTCATTCTGTAAAGGCTGCCTAGTACAGAACACATTCTGTTCATAATTTGGGTAAAAGACTCATTTAAGTTGAATAGTAAAGGGAACAAAAAAATGAAATTCTTACTGTGGTTAAAAACTCTTTCGTTGATCTTGCTAGTCTCCAGGAGAGTCAAAGTCTGTTTGACCAGTGTTGACACTCCATACTCAGTCCTGCATTTAGGAAGAGGATTGAAGAACATAAGGATAAAATCTGGGCTAACATCATTGCAGACTCAGTATTCTATTCATAGGATTAAACAGATTTGAAGTTGTCTGGATTTACTGGTGGGAGAAAGGCAGGAAGATGTGCTTCTCAGTGCAGGATCCAGCAGTCAGGTGCTTCTTCTGGTTGTCAAACTTGTAGTTGCAAGTCTGGGTGCTGCTGATCAGCTTGGACAGTGGGTATTGCTGTTCACAGGGAAGAACAATTAAATGCTTTGTCGGGAACAATAATCATGATGGGTTTATGGTGTAAATCAAGGTTCCCCAACAGTGATTTTATTTGTCCCCCCAAGTAAAAAAAATACGTTTGTTACATATTTTTTAATTGTTGGACATAAAAGAGTAAAAACACCAGCAAATCAGCTCCAATTGATTTTAATTTGAGAAATCTGTTCCAAAGTATTCCCACCAATAATAAGAGAGATATATGTGAATGTATACAAATGTGAGCAATTACTATTATAGTATACAAATGTAAGCAATGATTATGTTTTAGTCAAATATTATATCTGTTTGGGCTTCCGGCGGTCAATTTGCAGTCTACAAATGATTTGCAATTATGTTCGGGCCCCGTGACCATTCACTCAAGAAAAAAATTGTCCCGCAGCTGAATCTATAATATGATATTCTATTAAAATGTAATGCTTAATTGAAGAATGACCAAATGTTTTTTTGTAAATGATCGCCATAAAGTTCTCTTTTTGCATGTTTTTTCCCCCTCTTACCATGCCAGAGATGATAGCCAGGGGGCTGGTGTGGTCCCTCTGGGCAATGAAGCTGTCGCATTTGGACAGGTCCCTGGTGACGGTCACGTCAGTGGCGATGTCTTCTCTAGAGTTGACAGCGAAGTTGGTGCCACAGACTCCATGAAGGGTGGCCTGAACATTGAGAGAGTTTTTGTTAGAGCGAATGATGAACATACATCCATTTCGATTATTAGGTTAACACAATATACTTTGGTATCTGTGATTCCTTGTCACATGACTGGTACCAAGAAGGATATCTACAGATTATAGATATAGAATGGTCAACTCAATAAGATAGACCACATATGGACACACAAAGTTTTGAGATGAAGCTATTAAGGACTTTGACCTGCAGCTTTATCTATGGTGCAGTCATTCTAGGTAGTCATTCTAACAACTTTATGTTTGGTGTTTATCACCCTAGATAGCGACATCTTATCTGTTTATTATGTCATTTGTATCTTGATACATCACAAACAAAATCAAATTGCCTTGATGACCCAGACTTATATGGACCTGATGACTGTTATGTCACGTCACTGACTAATTGGCTGTGAGCTGGCAGGTGAGGAAATTGCCTTGGTCAGCTCTTACCATGTCCTTGTTCTTCTCTTCCTCCAAAGCAGGCACGATAAGGGCCGAGACAATTCCCCTCTTGATGTTCAAGATGGTGGTGGTCTCATCCTCCTCAGGGAAGAGTTTCACACCTGTCTGTCCCTCAACCATGACCTTCAGGGGGTTCCTGGACAAGAAAGGAGTGATCATCTTATTTCGTATACTCTTATTCTGAAATGAAAAGGAATCTCCGCACATTCAGGATCAATGCACAATTTTCTTTTTATTTACGCTGAGTTTTTGGTCGCCAAACTTTCATCAGAGCGTACTAAGTATACTCTTATTCTATCATCAAGGGTTATCAAGCAATCGAAAAAGTCTGTAAATCCCTGTGGGATAAGAGTGACGTGATAACGTACTTCGCCATGGCAGCCTGGAAAGCCTCAGCATCAGCAGCGGGCGCGAACACAGTGGAACCCTCTGTGTCGACGTCGACGACCTCGCTCAGGGAGCACTCTGTGGTGCGCAGAATGAAACTGCATGTTTGGGGCACATCAATTTCGACCTGTGAGAAGAAGGAGAAAAGGAACGGTCAGAGGTCTGCCCCTTTAATGTCCCCTTCTGTAAGTGAGGAATGGAAGTTGAGTGACAGCACAGAAGAGTTGCTGGAGGGCTCTGGGCTCAACTGTCTGTCACGTACCTTGCAGGTTACTTTAGGGCCATTTTTGAGGTTGGTAGCTCCATTTACACCATTAAGGGTCTCGGCTTCATACTGGTACAGAAATCTCCTGAAGTTCTTGAACCTCTTTGCCACTAAAAATAAAGGGGGCATAAATTACTAACGTTGCAATTACATTTATTAGCAAAAGGGGAGCAATACGTAGAGACATGTTATGTTGAAAGACATCTAATCTCTAGTGAGATAAGGAGTTCTGGACTCTACCTTTCACATGATAAAATTGATAGTATTGACTTTTGGCAAGTCAACATGACACTGATCGATGATCTCATCATAGAGTTCAAAGTCACTCATTTCAGCTGAGACCAGAGCAAATTGAGTAGGCCTAGGTGAAGTAATGTTCCCTAGAAACGTTGTGAGTGCTAGGCTACAAAGAGTTGAAACAAAGATTTGCCTATTCCTCTATGGTTTTAACAAGCAGTGATAACTTCTCACAAAATCACTCTCCTTTTTTGTTTGATATCCTGTTTTGGGTTCTGATGACGTCAGAATTAGTGTACGTGAATTTTCAGAATTTTACTAGAGAAAAAGCTAAGCAGAAGTTTTGTCCCATCCTGTTCGTTCACTCTTTTTAAATGTTTGCAAATTAAGTATAGTCTATAGGCTAATTCACAGAAATTCCATATCATAGTTGTATTGACACAACTCGCTTAGTACCTTAGTCTGGAAAACCATGTAGCCATTTTCATTGTAATCCTGAGGTGAAACTAAATAGCTACAGACAGTAGCTAGCTAGCAAAGTCAACCTGATAGTGAACGGTGATATCATCATAAGAGTTCAAAGTCACACATTTCAGCTGACCAGTGAAAATTCAGTAGGCCTAGGTAAATTTTAGCAATGATCCCTAGAGTTGTTGTGAGTAGGCTACAAGGAGTAAACGTTATAATAAAGATTTGCTTATTCCACTATGGTTTTTGAGTGTGGAAGAATACGTATTTTTCATTGTAATCCTGAGGTAAAACTAAATCTCCTGATGCTTGATTCCTAGCTAGCTAGCAATATGGTTGTTTCTCCTCTCTTCTCGTTGACATTTTGCAACTATTTTAGTTTAGAAGCTAACTAGTTGAAAACCCATTTTTCCCTAGAGACCATTATCTACTGGAAGAATACCTTCATCTAACATTTATGTAAATAAAAATAAAAACTTACAGAGACAAGTTGGAGATTGTCCCTCAGAATTCCCAATATCTTGCTCTGTGAATAATGCAAATAAAAAAGGATTAGGAAAAAAGTTGAAATACCAGTGCACAGAACATCATCCATTACAGCAATTGTCTGTCTGTAAAATGTATTCAGAGTATCTGCATATTTTCATTATATATATAAGTCTATATGTCAATGACAATTAAAAAAAGTGTAAGTAAGCTACCCAGAATTAGTTATATTGTCTCTTGTTAAATGTAGACCTATTTCAACACAACTGGATGCTTGCAGCACAAAACTACCAAAAAGTTGTGTAGAGAATGAAAAACATGTATTAAAAATTGACCTCAAAAACAATGTGTAAATCGCGCTGTACTTACGGGCCAAGGCATAGGTGCCTAGCAGCAGCAAAAGGCAGAGCTTAGTATCCCCCATGACGGGTTGGAAGAAGCTCTGTAAGCCTTTGGGATAGAAGAGGAGGACTCTTCGCTCTTTCAGTAGACTGATTCCTCTGCTTTGGCTCTATGCTTTTATAGTTCTCACAACCCTCTTTCAGAGATCCAGTACTGCCAGAGTGCCGCCCTGGTTCCAGAGTTCAGGCAGTCCTTGTGGCAGGGCAAAGGTAGGCCTAACTCATTTCACAAACACTCCCAAGACTTGTCAGTCAGCACTGGACTTGATTGGACTCTCTGATTGTATTAGATTAGCTTTTTTATTATTATAATTTGTATTTTATTTACAAACTAAGGTTTTTTATGCTTTAGAAAAAAGTGATTAAAGTAAGGGGTTGTAAAATAAACTTGTGTATTTTTTTAAAACATTGGCACTGGTGCTCAAGTACTGTATTGAATTATTTATCATTGTTACATGAGATTTACTGTACGCCTGTTCTGATATTTGTGTTGTATCAATTAATGTGGTAAGATGAGACATTGGTGGCCTGCAAGTCACTCAGAACATGCCTACTAACATGAATTATCTACTCTACCAACCCAAATAGGTTAGTTGAATGGATAAACGTAATTGAAAAAAATTGTATTTGTCATTTGTTTGCTGTATGCCTAATTATACTTCCCTGAATTTTTGAAATTCTATTTTTCCAACTGAATATCATATGTACACGTTTATAAATGGACAGAAGTGTAAACAGAGGCCTTGTAATATGTACATTAAAAGAAGTCAACAGTAATACACAACCACATTTCAGTTGATTAATATAGCGCCCCCCTTGGGCCAAGGTATTTTAGTAAATGCCGGATCTCAATGGCAAGATGTATCATTTACCCAAGTTTAGTTAAAATCAGGCCAGTGGTGTCTGACAGATCGTGTGTGACTAACGGATCCATAGTTCACCCTTTCACCTCCATAAAGAAATCTGTGAACCTCTTTGATCAGGATTCCCACAGAAGTGCACTCAGTCAGCGTGATGATATTGGCTAGAGTGAGAAGATAACTTAATCAGGCAGACGAACATAATGTGAAGTTGCATAAGTCCTTTAAAGAATAACCTCAGGACTGCAGAACACTATTATCTACAGAAAATGTTTTGAGTAAACATTTAAGGCTTTATAGATAGCAGTCATAATTCTAAAAAGAAGGATAAGAGACAAAGTAGGCAAAAGAAAACTTTGACTCTCATAATGCTTCAGTGAGCACACTTATATACTTTCAATGGCTAAATCAACTGGGATAGAAATTATTTTAATTAAATCTAACAATTTAAATAAATACACAGTAAATCAATGTTTATTAACTTAAAATCAACTGTGAAGTATGGCAAATTGAAAACTAGAGGCGATCAAGTTTATGCTGATACAAAGCCGTTTTATTTACTGTTTTATTTTAGGCATGAACAATGATTACATGAGTGATTCGGCAACATTAACAATAGGTTTATGCCTACCTTAAGTGTTTAAAATAGACCAGGGAGCTCAGAAAGGGGGACACAGAAGGGACATACTGTTGGTCCCATACAGACTAGGGTTGAACATGGGTTGTAGGCCTCATTTTGCATTCAAACGTTTTATGCCGTTCATTTGTGTAGGCATGAACACTTTGCACAACTGCTGTTGTGGCAATACTTGAACAATGTTCCTCCCCCCTCCTAGCACCCCTCCTCCCAAAAAACCTCAACAACAACAAATAAACAAAGAAACAAAATCAGAACAAACACACAACACAACTACCTACGCAGTGGTGTAAAGTAAGTAAAAATACTTTAAAGTATTACTTAAGTTGTTTTTTGGGGTAAATGTACTTTACTATTTATATTTTTGACAACTTTTAGTTTACTACATTGCTAAAGAAAATAATGTACTTTTTACTTCATACATTTTCTCTGACACCCAAAAGTAAATCGTTACATTTTGAATGCAATGAGACACCTTTTGCAGCAATTACAGCTGCAAGTCTCTTGGGGTATGTCTCTATAAGCTTGACACATCTAGCCACTAGGATTTTTGCCCATTCTTCAAGGCACAACTGCTCCAGCTCCTTCAAGTTGGATGGGTTCCGCTGGTGTACAGCAATTTTTAAGTCATACCACAGATTCTCAATTGGATTGATGTCTGGGCTTTGACTAGGCCATTCCAAGACATTTAAATGTTTCCCCTTAAACCACTCGAGAGTTGCTTTAGCAGTATGCTTAGGGTCATTGTCCTGCTGGAAGATGAATCTCCGTCCCAGTCTCAAATCTCTGGAAGTCTGAAACAGGTTTCCCTCAAGAATTTCCCTGTATTTAGAACCATCCATCATTCCTTCAATTCTGACCAGTTTCCCAGTCCCTGCCGTTGAAAAACATCCCCACAGCATGATAATGCCACCACCATGTTGTTCTCGGGGTGATGAGAGGTGTTGGGTCTGCGCCAGACATATTGTTTTCCTAGATGGCCAAAAATATACATTTGTTTCATCTGACCAAAGTACCTTCTGCCATATGTTTGGGGAGTCTCCCACATGCCTTTTGGCAAACACCAAACGTGTTTGCTTTATTTTGTTCTTTAAGCAATGGCTTTTTTCAGTCCACTCTTCCGTAAAGCCCAGCTCTGTGGAGTGTATGGCCTAAAGTGGTCCTATGGACAGATACTCCAATCTCCGCTGTGGAGCTTTGCAGCTCCTTCAGGGTTATCTTTGGTCTCTTTGTTGCCTCTCTGATTAATGCCCTCCTTGCCTGGTCCGCGGCCCTCTCTTGGCAGGTTTGTTGTGGTGCCATATTCTTACATTTTTTAAATAATTGATTTAATGGTGCTCCATGGGATGTTCAAAGTTTCTGATATTTAAAAAAATATATATATATAACCCAACCCTGATCTGTATTTCTCCACCTGACCTGTTTGGAGAGCGGTCTTCATGGTGCCACCCCTCACTTAATGGTGTTGCAGACTCTGGGGCCTTTCAGAAAAGGTGTATATATACTGAGATCATGTGACAGATCATGTGACACTTAGATTGCACACAGGTGGACTTTATTTAACAAATTATGTGACTTCTGAAGGTAATTGGTTGCACCAGATCTCATTTAGGGGCTTCATAGCAAAGGGGGTGAATACATATGCACCCACCACTTTTCACTTTTTTAATTTTTTGAAACAAGTTATTTGGACTATTTTGTGTATGTCCATTACATGAAATCCAAATAAAAATCTATTTAAATTACAGGTTGTAATACAACAAAATAGGAAAAACGCCAAGGGGGATGAATACTTTTGCAAGGCACTGTATATCACTCTCTCGTTTAATGACACGTGCCACTCATTCTCACAACCCATTTATCCGTAAAGCAGCAAACTGTTGTAAACCATAACGTACAGCACGTCGTACCATACATAACATTTCCCCCCCCCTTTCCAAAACCAGGGACTGGTACCATATATAAAAATGTCCATAGGGCAAGAACCTAGAGTGATACCTGTAAGAATGAAACATTTACCTCTTCCGTTAAAGGGTTACTAACAACTCTCCAAACTAGCCAGTTCAGTCCATTAACCTGGAGGTTGACTAAGACACCTAACAGAGCTAAGTCTAAAAGGCATGCATGTGTCTCTGAACAGGCCAGCATGTGTGACAAAGGCCGTGAGGTCTCTGCTGGCTGGGTGGAAGGGCACCTGAAGATAACCCTGATGCAGGTCGAGCTTTGTGAAGACCCTGGAGCCATGAAATTGTGCGGTCAGCTCCTCAGCTGTAGGCAAGGGGTACTTATCCGGGACAACAGCCTTGTTCACGGCACGGAGATCCACACAGGTCCGTATTCCACCTGACTTTTTGGTTGCAATGACCAAGTTTGAGTTGGCCAATTCTGTTGCCATGTGCAGGTAACTTGGTGGATAGCCGACCCACTGTCATCTCTCAGTGTGAACCCCAAGCCTGTGAAGAGGTGGAGGCCCATGAGGTTCGCACCCCACTTTGAAACGTGAATGATGGCAGATGCTTGGCGCCGTAGTGCACTGGGACCTGAACCGTGTCTGCAATGTCTATCTTGGATCTACCATACCCACACAGGGCAGTGGAGGGCTGTTGGAGTGGTAGATGACTGAAAACTTTTAGTATGTGGCAAGGTTGAGCAACGACACCGCAGCGCTAGTATCCAGTAGCAAAAGCAAACCCACCTCGCCCAGCTGCACAGTACATGTCTTGAATGACACATGGTTGGTGGAGACAGTTTGGATTTCAGTGTGTTCATGTTGAGAGTGAGATGAAACTAAGGGCCTGTTCTGAGTGGGGCTAGTAGCTGGGGAAGAACGACACACTTTTGCAAAGTGATTGTATTTTGAACAGTTCTTGCATATTTTCCCATGGGCTGGGCAGTTTGAAGCCCTTGAATTGTGAGAGCTAGCCCCACATTTGCCACAGCTATTTCTGTTTGTTTGTCTGTGTGCCAGCTGCACGGGCATGCTGCTGGTGTCTGTGTCCATGCAGCTATCTATGTAGGAGGGCGTGCACAGAGCGTGATCGTTGTAGTGCGCATGCTCGGGCTGAAGCTGCTGTGTGAATGGTTGGGGGCGGAGTGTATACTGCAGAGCTGTCTGTCAGCGTTGTAGCGCATTCCAACGCCGCCACAACCTGGTGTGCTATTTGAATAGCTCCATCAAGTTGTAAATTATTTGATTCCAAAAGCTGTTTTTCCCGCTTTGTCTTTTCACATAACGTCCACTCTATCAGCTGATCTCGTCCTGAAGTGTCCCATAGATACCCTCAGATTCGCCACGAAGCTTTGAATGGACTCACCCGGCCATTGGTGTCTTTTCTGTAGCTGGTAGCGTCGGAGGAGCACTCGCTCTTTCCCGGCAAAGTGGTTCGGTAGGAGACTGACTGCAGCAGTGAATGTAGGAGTCCATAGCTTCGAGATAAGTGTTAAAACTATCAAGCCAGTTATTCCACGGGACTGGAGGTTCACCAGGCACGGCTAGGAATGGTGCTGGCGGCCTTAAGCTAAATTCAGCCATCTTCGTTGCCAATATTATATCTAGCTTAGCTGTAGAAGAACGCACATCGGCACGGTTTCACATTGTACATCACTTTCTCTCTTGATGACATGTGCCACTCATTCTCACAACCAATTCATCCGTAAAGCAGCACACGGTCGTAAACCTTAACAATGTACAGCACCCCGTACCATACATAACCCTCATATAGTGCATTTCGGATTCAAAACTATAAGTCCTACAAACACATGCATAGTACTTTTAGAAAGGTAAGAACTATGTTTCTGACACCTATATCAGAATCCCAATGTGACTACTGCCATATGTCCACCAGATGCACATGCGTTTTTGCCCGCATTTTCTGTACTTTATGCACATGTGCTTCACAAGGCTGCAGAACTGTTTGCAAGCACGGATAAGATCATTTTCGCCCTGTTTAACCAAAGCTAATAATTAGAACAAATAAAAGTTATTCTCCTGTCGACCTAATGGTTTCATAGGCTGCCAGAGCTACCAACAGACTAACGTGCACATTAAGGGCACATTACAACAGTTTGTAGTTTGTTTCTATTCTTCTGTCACTCATCTCTATCAACATCAATACATTTAACTGGTTGTTCCCAAATAGAGTACTGATTTTAAATCACTAGCTTTCTCTGCATGATGGCATCCTTCTAGCTTTGCCAGTGAGTTGTACCCCCCACAAATGAGTGGCTTTTAATACTCAAGACTGAGTGTTAGGGCCTGAGGAAAGTATGGCATTCATTCAGACTAAATATGGAAACTTGAAATGTGTCCTCCCCATATGAAATTATATTTTCGGTTTTATTCCCAAAATTAAAACTATACTAAATATATTCACGTCACCAAATAATTGATAAAAACACTGTTTTGCAACAAAGGTCTACAGCAGCCTCAACAGTTCTCTGTAGGGTAGCACCATGGTGCGGGCGGAGGACAGCTACTTTCCGTCATCCTCTGGGTACATTGACTTCCATACGAAACCTGGGAGGCTCATGGTCCTCACCCCCTTTTCTATTGATTTACCCAGTAATTATGACAACTTCTAGAGGACATCCTCCAACCTATCAGAGCTCTTGTAGCATGTCCATTTTTCATTTGACATTTTAATCATTTAGCAGATGCTTTTATCCAGAATGACTTACAGTAGTGAGTGCATACATTTTCATACTTTGTGTTAATTCTCTGATCCAATCAAAGGATCAGAGAATGAATCTAGTACTGAAAGCATAAGCTACAACCAGCTAGCACTGCAGTGCATAACATGTGGTGAGTAGTTGACTCAAAGAGAGAGAAAGACAATAGTTGAACAGTTTTTAACAAATGTATTTATTTAAAAAGGAGAAGCAAGGTTAAAAGAGAGAGAGAGAGATGAAGCTATATTTGGTTGTATTTTTTTCACTTTGCTAGCGAATGGAACTAGCTAGTTTAGCGTGCTCAAACAGAGAGGGATGCTATGTTAGCTAGCTGGTGTAATGTCTGCTTCCAACTTACACTCTCATACACTTAGAGCCCCTGAACGCAGCTCACTTTCCAGCCCACTTTCCAGGTCACACTCTCACACACATAGATCCCCTGAACGCAGCTCACTCTCCAGATCCCAATCACCCGAATTCTGATCACCTGTTCACACACCTGAATGTCATTATCACACACTATTTAGTTCTTTGCACCCCTTCTTTGTGAGGTATTGTTTGTTTTTGACACACTTCTCTTCAGAGCTCTGTTTTTCCCGTAATTTACTCCTCCCGTGTATGATAGTCTTTGCCTGCCTCACTAATGACGCCGTATGCCTATTCCCTGCATGTACCTTAGCCTATCGGATTTCCTGTTATTTACCTATTGTCTGATCTCCCGGGCGACGTTACTACCCTTTTCCCTGCCTGTACTGTTTCCTTTTGGACCCCCTGTGTATGACCTGCTGCCTGCCCCTGAACCCAGCTACCTGCCTCCTCCTGTGGTCCTTTACATGAAACACCTGCTGCGCTTGAAACCAGCTCTCTGTCTCCCTCGTGTTCATTACAGCAGGCTATGGCTCTCCAACACTGGAAATCTTCCAAGTCAAGGAAAGCTTTTGGTTTTATTAATTTATTGCCACCAGAGTCCACTAATGTAACTACTAAACTGCTTGCTGCTAACTGTACACTGTACTGCATGATTGTAGCGGGTTTACTAACGCGTTACTTTTAATAGCTATGTTGACTATGATGTTAATATGGTAACAGTGATATAGGCTGTGTGAAGGTGTTAGCAGTTATGATAGGAAGGTTTGGCTTGAAATGTTTTTTTCACCGGGTCACAAACAGCTGATGTACAGTGCACTGAAGTCCACAAGCGAAGGGAAAAGGTAAAAGGAGGAGAGTGTGTAGATGCGAGAAGGAACGATCAAAGGGATTATGCTGTTTCTACTGTATGTGGCTGCTATGAAAGTGAACTGTTTTTGCGTGTGATCAGGGGTGTATTCATTCTGCCAATTCTATTGAAAAAAGTTTCTTATTAAACAGAAGCAAACAGAACAAAACTGGGATAAACATACCTTAATTTGTCCAATAGAAAATCTTGTTTGCAACTGTTGGACTTATGATTACACCCTAGATCAGCTAGATGCAGGCAAGCGTGTGCAAGGATGTATTGAATGTGTCAATGTCTGTCACCTTGATTACTAAAATGTTGAAGTTGTAAACTTACGTTCATAGACTAGGTTGTAACAACCTTATGATGGGTATAGAGAAAATGTGACTCACGTAGTAGCTTAAACCTATCGATGTTACATTGAGATGGGTGAATGGAATATGAATGACAGTCATCCAATATGCTGTAATAGAAATAAGGCCATGCTCATAAAAAATTCTCATCCTCCCTCATCTTAAACATCACTGACCGCCACTGTTAAGATCACACAGGACACCAGATAACACAGGAGAATTACACCAGATAGGACAGACTGACCCTAGGCCCATGGCACATAGACTATTGCAGCATACGGCCTATTCGGAAAGTATTCAGACTTCTTGACTTTTTATACATTGTTACGTTACAGCCTTATTCTAATGGATTAAATCATTTTCCTCCTCATCAATCTACACACAATACCCCATAATGCAAAGCAAAAACAGGGTTTTAGAAACTGAAATAATACATTTACATGAGTTTTCAGATCCTTTACTCAGTACTGTCTTGAAGCACCTTTGGCAGTGATTACAGCCTCAAGTCTTCTTGGGTATGACGCTACAAGCTTTGCACACCTGTATTTGGGGAGTTTCTCCAATTCTCCTCTGCAGATCCTCTCATGCTCTGTCAGGTTGGATGGGCAGCGTCGCTGCACAGCTATTTTCAGGTTTCTCCAGAGATGACCGATCAGGTTCAGATCTGGGCTCTTGCTAGGCCACTCAAGGACATTCAGAGACTTGTCCCGAAGCCACTCCTGCATTGTCTTGGCTGTGTACAGAGGGTCCTTGTCCTGTTGGAAGGTGAAACTTCGCCTCAGTCTGAGGTCCTGAGTGCTCTGGAGCAGGTTTTCATCAAGGATCTCTCTGTACTTTGCTCAGTTCATCTTTCCCTCGATCCTGACTAGTCTCCCAGTCCCTGCCGCTGAAAAATATCCCCACAGCATGGTGCTGCCACCACCGTAATTCACCGTAGGGATGGTGCCAGGTTTCTTCCAGATTTTATGCTTGGCATTCAGGCCAAAGAGTTAATTCTTGGTTTCATCAGACCAGATAATCCTGTTTCTCATTGTCTGTGAGTCTTTAGGTTCCTTTTGGCAAACTCCAAGAGGGCTGTCATGTGCCTTTTACTGAGGAGTGGCTTCCGTCTGACCACTCTACCATAAAGGCCTGATTGGTGGAGTGTTGCAGAGATGGTTTTCATTCTGGAAGGTTCTCCCATCTCCACAGAGGAACTCTGGAGCTCTGTCAGAGTTACCATCGGGTTCTTGGTCACCTCCCTGACCTAGGCTCTCCTCCCCCAGATTGCTCAGTTTGGCCGGGCACCCAGCTCTAGGAAGTGTCTTGGTGGTTCCAAACTTCTTCAACTTAAGAATGATGGAGGCCACTGTGTTCTTGGGGACTTTCAATGAGGCAGAAATATTTTGGTACCCTTCCCCAGATCTGTGCCTCGAAACAATCCTGTCTTGGAGCTCTACGGACAATTCCTTTGACCTTATAGCTAGGTTTTTGCTCTGATATGCAATGTCAACTGTGAGACCCTATATAGACAGGTGTGTGCCTTTCCATGTCCAATCAATTGAATTTACCACAGGTGGACTCCAATCAAATTGTAAAAACATGGACGATCAATGGAAACAGGATGCACCTGAGCTCAATTTCGAGTCTCATAGCAAAGGGTCTGAATAATTATGTAAATAAGTTTTATTTTTTTTACATTTGCAAAATGTCTCAAACTTTTTTTTAACTTTGTCATTATGGGGTAATGTGTGTAGATTGATGAGGGAATTTTTTTTTATTTTATCAATTTTAGAATAAGGCTGTAATGTAACAAAATGTGGATGCAGACAAAAAAACACAGAAGGGCTCTTTTAAATACAACCAGTGCAACCATTGCATGAACAGTGCACGGAAACCGGTTGGACAGGTTGTCACAACTTCCAACACTTGAGTATCAAAACAAACATTTAATGAACTGTAAAACCGACCGCCCAAGCCCATCTCAGATAATCCCTACCAGTGTGGCGCTGAGTTGTCGTAATGCTGCAGCAAATGTACATTATCCCAGGGGCGTTGGCAGTCACAATGTACTGTAAGTAACCAAATTTATGTCCCTCTAACTCCCATGACCGACTCTGTCGATCCTACAGCTATTGTATACAGTAATCATGTGCCTATTAACCAGAGTTATACTGTTATAACGGTGTACCCTAGTAGGAAGTTTACTGTGTGCAGCTCACCCTGCACTCAAACTCAGCTCAAACATAAATAACATTGTCATGTCTACTTCTGATAAGCTTCCCAGTAAAGCAATAAAAACAATCAAACATCCCAGACAAGTGCTAAAAATAGCCCACATTTAACATATGTAGCCTAACAAACAAGGTTCATGAAATCAGTAACTTGCTAGTAACAGATGACATTCATATTCTGACTGTCACACCTTGATCTGACTAAACTGCTTTGAGTAACCCTGGGTTGTAAACTGTCATGTTGTCAAAACATGTTGATGCAACAGTAGCTCAGATGGAGAGTCTGTCCATACCAAAGCACTGCTCTGACTTCTTAACAACACAGGCCCTAGTTTTGTGTGTTTTTTTTCCTTTCCTATAGTCCAGTTTATAATCCGGGTGAAATATTATAGTAAATATACATAAAAGTGTTCCTAAGGATACATTTTCAATGATGTTTGATTGTTCTTGGACAAGTTTATAGGTATAGGTTGAACGCGTTCTCTTCACGGTTCAATGGGCGAGTGGACGCTGTATTTTATGAACATAACGCGCCAACCAAACGGAGATTCATGGATATAATAAATGACTTTTTCTAACAAAAGAACCATTGGATGTCTTCGTTGGACACTTGGGAAACCCTCAGAAGAAGTTCTTCAAAAGGTAAGGGATTTGTTTTCGCAGTGAAATGTGTTTTGAGGTACTACCCTCAAACAATCAAATGTTGTGCTTTCGCCGTAAAGCCTTTTTGAAATCTGACAAGGCTGTGATATTGCCAAGAAGCAGAGCTTTTGATGACTATGCAACACTTGTATTTTGATGAATGTTTAAACTTCTTAGGGATCACTGGGGCGCTAGCGCCCCACTCCCAACACTACCCGGTGAAATGCAAGGCGCCAAATTCAAAATCCAAAAGTTGAATTATTAAACATGCATCAATATACAAGTGTTTCATAGTCATCAAAAGCTCTGCTTCTTGGCAATATCACAGCGTTGTCAGATTTCAAAAAGGCTTTACGGCGAAAGCACCACATTTGATTGTTTGAGGATAGCACCCCACATATTTTTTCCATTACCATAAATTCATAAGCCTTCACGGTTCACAGAACACATTTCACAGCGAAACCAAATCAATTACCTGTTGAATAACTTCTGCTGAGGGCTTCCCAAGTGTCCAACGAAGACAATCCATGGTTCTTTTGTTAGAAAAAGTAATGTATTATATCCATAAATCTCAGTTTGGTTGGCGCGTTATAATGAGAAATATAGCATCGACTCCTCCATTGAAACGTGAAGAGAACTCGTTCAACTTATACCTATAAACTTGTCCAAGAACAATCAAACATAATTTTAAATGTATCCGTAGAACACTTTTATGTATAAATAGTATAATATTTCAACCGGAATATAAACTGGGCGATAAGAAAGGAAAAAAACAAAGAGCGCGCCAGCCGTGAACGCGCATTTTCTTCTATTGACATCTGTGTGGCCACTTCCTTATTCGTCTTCTTCTATGCTCTAAAAGTATCTAAAAAGAATCAGAACTCTTTCTCGAGACTGTTGACATCCAGAGGAAGCAAGAGGTACTGCATTCATATGCCCTTATATGGGCATTTTCATAAGGGAGGGGCAATGTGTCAAAACCACTTTTTCCAAGACAGAAATGCCTTGGGTTTTTGCCTGCCATATCCGTTCTGTTATACTCACAGACAAAATGTTAACACTTTAAAAAAAATTCAGAGTGTTTCCTATCCAATGGTACTAAATATGTGCATATCCTATTTTCTGGGCCTGAATGGGAGGCATTTTACTTTGGGCACGCGAGGCTCTCCAAAACGGTCACCTCGTGCGCTGCTCCCAAAGAAGTTAATAATTCAACTTTTTGATTTTGAATTTGGCGCCTTGCATTTCACCGGGTAGTGTCGGGAGTGGGGTGCTAGCGCCCCACCACTCCGTAAGTAGTTAAGGAGCCTTTTGGACCTAGACTTGGCTCTCCGGTACCACTTGCAGTGTGGTAGCAGAGAGAACAGTCAATGACTTGGGTGACTGGAGTCTTTGACCATTTTTTGGGCCTTCCTCTGACACCGCCTAGTATATAGGTCCTGGATGGCAGGAAGCTTGGCCCAAGTGATGTACTTGGCCCAAGTGATGTAACCGGTCAGGGTGCTCTCGATGGTGCAGCTGTAGAACTTTTTGAGGATCTGGGGATCCATGCCAAATCTTTTCAGTCTCCTGTACAGTACATATTCTGCTGTTTTATCACGCATGATGTCAGAGGGAGAAAAACGGTGTTTGTTGTTTGCAGTAACTTCTTTGTTGTTGTAACATGAGACAGAAGTGTTAGTTCCACTGATTAAGTATTCCAGCTTTAAAGGTAGACTCAGTGATTTGAATGTAGACAGCATAGTGGGTCAATTTCCACAACAACTAAGAGCGTTGACGCGTGAGGCTCAACTTCTCTGCTGTTTCGGTGTCGTGGATACAAATCTGTGAACAGCATGAAGTGAACCGGTGCCCATACCAGATACTGTGTGAGAGCGAAGTCTTGCATCTCGCTCATCTCAATATCTGCAGTGCTGCTCATGGCAACCTCATTTTGCTGAGTCTACCTTTTTAATATTCATATGTGTTTCATTTCTATCTTGAAATTATATTGCCTTTGATAATTGTCCACCGATGACCATAATATGTTGTGAGTAGCCACTCCCTCACCAGTCATGGTTGGAATACTGTTTGTTCTGTAGTTTGTTCCCATGACATGCCATGTTTTTTTTTTTCAATCATTGCATTACTCCCAGACAAAAGCTAGACATGCTGAAAAGTCATAAATATTTTGTTCCATTGGACATTCCACCCCAATCAAGGCATTTTAATTACAAGAAGAGTGCCTTGGTCCTCCTTGCTTTTTGATGCCCACACTAAATAATTAAAGAGGTGCTTATGAACAGAAAAGTTACACAAACTTATGAAAAATAAAGAAAGTTGCACACTGTACATACTTTATGTCCCAATTATTTAATTAGTGTAGAACAGCCCATATCCTCAAAATTGTTCACACTTAAACTAGCTACCTACTGACGTGATGTTACCCGCTGCTGCTCTGAAGCCTGAATACCCTAAGGGTGTTGTATAAAATGTGAAATGCATTCCTCCCCGAGTGATTCACTAGTCAACCGGATTACATTTATCTCAATGTCGTCCTACACAGGAGAGAATTTGTTCTTAACAAGACAAGACATCACAGCCACAAAACATGCCGTGTTAGGTGTACAGCACCATACATCAGCCCTTCATTTGAGTAGTGCTCTATGTTACAGTCATTTGTACTTTGCATCCCTTGGAGATCCATAAACAGGTTAGGATTACAGTCAGATCAGAAATGAAAAATGCATATTTGAAATAGGAGGGCAGTTTGAAAGCATTCCATGTACAAGTATTTGATAATGCTCAATGATGTTTGTGTCCTGTGATTCCATAATATCAGTTGGTTTTAAAGATCCGCAAGAGACTTAATATTGTTCATATAGGCTTTCCACTTTGCTCATTTTGGAAGTGTTATATTCGGGCTATGTCTAAAGATCTCTCAACACTGAAAGAAAGTCAGTCTTATCAATATTAATAGTGTCTATGGTTCGCATCACTCATTTGCATCACTAATGGAATGCCTGTTGTTAAAATACTGAGGATCTCAAAACACATAAATCAAACATAATGCTGTATAAATGTTATTTATTTTGTACTCATATTGCATCTTGTATGGTACAGATAGATAGGGAAATAGGACTCAACAGTATTTCATTTTTATGTTGGTAAGTGTACCACTTGTCATTTACACAAAAATGATAAAATAATAGCTGCATGTTTACCTAAAGGCTTTAAAGACATGCTGAAATACTTGTTTGTGGTACATTCTTAGCCCTGTGCCTCTGAGTAGCATAATGTTCAGTCTGTGAGGGTATCTCGCTGGTGGAAGGGAAAGGGAAGCTCGATCTCAAGCCTTCCACCGCTAACTTTGATTAAATCCTGGGCCTCCTCAGAAGCCTGCTGCAGAAGACCAGTAATGGCGAGGTTGAGCTGGTTAACCACAGACAGAACCATGTCAGCGACGTGTTCAATTGATATGTTCACCTGCTCCATGTTCAACACAGTATTGACTTGGTCCAGGACGGTCTTGATCACGCCGACAAGGTTATTGTACAGAGCGTTGATGTAGATAGCGACGGCATCCAGGTAGTCAGACTTCAGAGTGTCGACAAACTCCTGGGCCTTCTCAACGATGACCTTCAGGGTCTCGCCAAGCTTCACCAGGACCATGTCAAGGCTCTCCAGATGTTTCACCAGACCCACAAGCTGGGCAAGAGCATGCTTCATGTTGGCCCTCATGTTATCTATGATCTGGGCTCCAGTCATCACATCACCAATTGGCATAGTGACCTGGATGCCGCTGATCATATCGACCTGGGCATTGAAGGAGGCCTCTGCGCTGTCTATGAGCACCTGGATGGCCTGCTCAACCATAGTGGCAATGCCGGTGGTCAGCTGCTTGAGGACCTCAGGCAGGGTGGTAATTTCCTCAGAGCCATGGAGCTTGAACTCTGTCTCCCTAAGGAACTTAATGGTAGCATCCAGGAAGACCTGGATGGCTTTCTGGTACTGGTAAACAGTGTTCCTGAAGAGGATTGACAGCTGGCTCAGCTCGGCTGCGTGGCTGTTGGCAGCAGTGTAGGCTTCCTCAATGAGGTTGATGATGGAGCTCTTCAGCCCCTCCACGTGCCCGAAGATCTTATACTTGTTAGAGAAGCTGTTCAGGGTGGATGTGATGGCAGGCAGCCTCTCCTTCAGGCCCAGGAGCATGTCGTGGGGGGCCTCCATGTTGTAGGCAACCTGTAGTTTTATCTTATCGGCGTCCTTAGCTGTAGCTCTGATGACCAAGATGTCAACATCATCCTCAGGGGCAGACTGTTTAGATATAAGAGAAGCACAACACATTTCAATTGACCTGTACAATAGGGTGACATTTATTTGACTTGTGAATGGGGACACAAGTATTGAGTATTTTAAGATGAATGAAATTAGAAGAAACTCACAGCATAACGGCTGTAGAGTCTAGCGCTCAGCTGAGATGGGATCCTGCCCTGGAGCTGAAGACCCAAGAACCCAGTGGATGGAGTAGAGATGGAAGCACTGACGCCATCTCTACGGGCAGCATAGCGGAAGTTCACATCAGTGAAGGTTGGGCTGGTGATGTCCACATTCAGGGTGTGACGGGAGACACTAAGAAGTGGAAGAAAAATAGTGTGCTCAGTTAGTCTATTCATTCATAGTTTAAATAAGCAATAAGGCCCGAGGGGGGTGTGGTATATGGCCAATATATCACAAACCCCCAAGGTGCCTTATTGCTATTATAAACTGGTTACCAACGCAATTAGAGCAGTAAAAATAAATGTTTTGTCATACCCATGGTATACGGTCTGATATAATCTAGAGGCCAAAGAAACGCACACCTATTTAGGCGAGGTGCTGGCTAGCAGAGTGGAACACTTAAAAAACAAAGGAGAGCCGCACACTCAGGGCTCAAACCACACAGTTTATAACTCCATGTAATACGTGTGTAGTAGAAGGTCAAAAGATGTAGACTTTATTTGCTCATGCAATAGTCCTGGATTGAAGTGAATTGAAGGTACATTATTGAGTATTTACCTTCCCTCCTCTTGACGCTTCTTCCTGAAATGCACAAATGACAAAACAAACCATACTAATACATGTTCAGGTATCTTCAAATTGCGAAATGTTTGTAATGATTTGATTAACATTGTGCTAACAAGCCTAAATAATTTGTTTCATTATGTATTATGCATTGAAATCAGCCTGTTTAAAAGTAATACTTTACCTCATAGCCTGGGTAATCACATTCTGAATGTCCATGGTCAGGTCTGCATGGGTAAGGACAGCCTTGCCATTCACGCTCAGGGCTTCGTTCTCAAGGCTTGCAGTGAAGGAAGCTGTTGAGGCAGTTTCAATTTCCTCAAATACAATTATTTTGCATCAAATAATGACATTATAGAGGACATTTTTATAATTTACCATCCACGTCGTAATCCAGGAAGTTGATGACAGAGGTAGCAGATGACTTCAGTTTGGCCTTGAAGGCAGGGACATCACCCTTCAACTCAGCTGCCAGATTTGTGGTGTACACAGGGGTGGCAATCTTGGCGGTGGTAGAGATCTTCTGCTTGGGACCTGTCAGCTCAACAACAGTCTTCTCAAAGAGGGTAATGTCACCCACGTTGCTTGGCTGAAACATGTCAATCTCAACATCAGCAGTCAGTGATGTCAATGGTGCAAAGTCAATGGTAGCCTGGGCTACATGCTTTCCCTTGGTTTTGAAGGTAATCACATTGGCTTCGTTGTTGCTGGCGAATTTCAGCACTGCATACACGTGGCTCACGGATGCCTCAACAGCCAGGTTCTCATCCACATACATTTCCAGGATAGTTGTCTCACCGTTGCTGAGTTTGGCATTGGCAATGGTCTTTGAGGTGGAGCGTAGGCCATCAGCATTCAGGTAGATGTTAGCTTCATTGTCCAGGGCTCCCAAAACAGCATTGTATTCCAGGATTGTGCCATCAATGTTGCCCTTGGTGGATGACTCAACAGAGATGTACTCAAGGGTTCCCTCCAGCTTCAGGCTGTGGTCAGCTTCTGCCCTGCCTACTGCCTTGATAAGGGGCAGGTTGAAATCACCCTCCAGCTTCATTGTGGAGGCAGCATTTGGCTTGGTCTTGGTGTCTGCAACCAGTTGCTGATTGGCTTCTAGATTGAAGATGGGCAGGGCAATCTTTGCAATGGTAGCCACAGACATTGCAGCTTCCAGGTTGTCAGTGCTTAGGCTGAAAGTGCTGTCATGGTTTCCCTCAATGTGGACATTCTGAAAGGACAGGGCAGTGGCCAGCTTAAGCCCTCTTTTGGTGGTCAAACTGGTGGTGCCATCAAGCTTGGTCTTAAGAGCCTCAAAAACAGAGGCTGTGGTAGCTCCCAGGCGGAACACAAGGTCGTCCTCAGCGTAAAGTCCGGCCTTGGCATTCAGATTGAAGATGGGTAACTTCAGGGAGAGTTCGGTGATCAGGTTGCCCAGAGAGTGAAACTGACTCTTCTGGTACAGGATCTTGGAATCAACATCAAGAGACTGCTCAGTGGTGGTCAAGATGTTCTTCAAGCCAGTATGCTCATACAGGTTCAGATTGCTGATGTCTGGAATGTGCATGTTAATGAAGGGCAGATCAATCTCTGGGATGCTGATAGGGTTTGTCAGGAATTCAAGATTAGCCTCACCATTCATGGTAGCAAAGATGCCAGCCTCCTTTTCGTTGTTATCAATAGTGAAGTTGTAGGAGGATTTGTACTGGTTGAAACGGGCAAGAGCCACAGTGTTGATCTGTTGAGCTTCAGGCTTGATTGTGGCAGAGTAGTCATTCTGGAGATCAATCTTGGCCATCAGTGCCTCGTTGAAGCTGAGCTTGATGTTTCCCTTGTTTTGGAAGTCGAAGACAACTTCAATATGATGAATCTTAAAGGTGAGTGAGTTGGACAGGTTTCCACTGAGACCTCCAACAAGCTCTGTGTCATGGTTTGCCTTCAGTTCAACCTTCATATCTCCCAAATTGGCATTTCCAGATGCCACCAGAAAGCTGTTCTTGATGGCTGGGCCTTCTGCCTCAGAGCGGGCCTCAAATGTGATGTGACTGTACATGACTGCATCAGCGTTCATGGTCTGCTTCATCTTCAGTTGGGCAGTGTCGGTGTCAGCGGAGATTGTCAGCTTAGCAGTGCTGGGACTGATGGCGAAGTAAAGGTCACACTTGTGTGTGCCCTTGTGAGAGTTAAACTTGATAGCACCATAATTTCCAACGGTCAGAGTGATTGTTGTGTCCTCCAGGCGGGCAACAGCCTTCTGGGTCACAGAGGCTCCATTGGTGAAGCCAATCATTGGGATATTGACCTGGTGGTTGTAGGTGGTGTCCACAGATGCAGACATACCACCCAATGTGGCGAAGAATGCATTATTGACAATGTCAGCCGTGTAGTGTGCAGTGGTTGCCTTGACTGTGGTCTTAGCTGAGGCCTGGGCTGCAAGGCGGTAGAGGGTCACTGATGCCTGGTGTTCGACTGAAAGTGCAGTGTGGGTGAACTTAAGGGTCTCTACAACTATCACACGGTTCAACTTGGGGATGGCAACGCGAGCAGTGGAGTCCAGGTTGTAGCTGAATATCTCAAAAATGGGAGATATGGCCTGGGAGGTTAGGAAAGCAGTGAGCTGAGGAGTCTCCTCACTGTCAGTAGAGTTCTGTAGCTCAGCAGAGGTCCTAATGCTGTAGATGGGGGTGCTGACCTTGATCTCACCATAGAGCTTGCCAAAGCAAGGGACACTGATCTCACTGGGAATGGCAGGGAGCTTGATCTCAGGGATGTGGAGAGTTGGAATCTCTAAGAGTTTTTCAGCAGCCACCTTAGGTAGGGCAGGGAAGGATAACTCTGGGAGGGTAATGTCAGGTAGGGTTGGCAGGTAGCTCATGGTCAGGTCTCTGAAGAAAACATCCAAATTGAGCTTCTGGATCTCAAAGTTAACAATAAAATCTATGAGCTCAGTGACCTTCTGCTTGATATCGTCAAAGGAAACGGTGGTGGCTGGCACTGTGTGGAAACCCAGGATAGTGAACTCAGGGATATCCAGCTGTGTTGGAATTTCAATCTCTTGAAGCTTCTCTAGGCTGACCTTCATGGCGGGCATGACCAGGTCAGTGAGAGGGATGGCGAATGAAGGGAAGTCCAGCTCAGCTGTCTTCAGTCCAGTAACAACTCCCTCAATTATCTGCTTGACCTCGCTGTAAATTTGTTGTTCACCAGCAAACTTTTGGATCACCTCAATCACATTGCCAAACACCGCATTTATGACATTGATGACCTTGGTGTAGTGTTCGCTCAGCTGCTGCAGGTATGAGATGATATCATTTCTAAGGTCCATATTGGTGATTCTCTGCTTTAGCCTCTCAGAAATTGCCTTAAGGTCATTAAGGATGGCATGGTCAACCATGTCCTTCACTGTTTTGATCATGTCTGCAACCTTGATTTCCCTCAGATGTTCAATGAAGTTAAGTGCAGATGACACAACAAAGTTGACAAACTCTCTTGAAGCCTGAAGTTTCTGTGGGATCTCAAGTGCCTTGATCAGCTTGTTTACATGAGCGGTGTGTTCAGCAATCATCTGGTTGATTTCATCCACATAGGCATTGTAATCAAATGACTTCAGCTTCTGGATAACAGAGTTGAGATACTCGTTCAGCTGGTCAATCACCTGCTTAATCTCGGTAGATTTTAAGTAGTTGATGGCTTCTTCCAGCATCTGCATTACCTTCGCTGGGATATCGATGGCCTTCAGGTTGTTAACAAGGACCTGAATTGTTTCACCAATTTTGAACTGCTTAATGAGGTCCACAACCTTCTCCAGGACTGCTTCAACCTTCTTGTCAACCTCATACTTGGCAATCAGACCTCTCACCTTGGCGTGGAAAACATTACATTTGCCAATGATGTCCAATTCCTGGATCACTGCCTTGACAGACTCAATCATCTTGCTACTCACTTCAGTGGGAACGTGTGCCATCAGCTGCTCAACATGAGCTTCCAAGTTGAGGGAGGAAATGTAGTTTCTCAGATCCTCAACAGTTTTGGTTCTGTCAAAGTTCTCAATTAACTGCTTCAATTCACTCACTGCATTTTCAATTTTAGCCTTGATTTCAAACTGGGCATCAATGTCGTGCAGGAGTGAAATGCTGCTGTCCTTCAGTTTCTGCATGTCAATCTGCTTGATCAGCTCTTCGATAGCATCAATGACAGCTACAATCATAGTAGTGATTTTATACTCCTCGTTGATGGCATTCAGTTCCTGGCTGAGCCTCTCAATTACAGTTTCAGACAGGGTGCCACTCGCAATCATCTCCTTGGTAGCAGCAACAATGCCCTGTATGCTGGATGCCAGGCCCATCAGCAGGTTTTCAACAGCAATCTTTAGGTTCACAAGGGAGGCCTCTAGGTATTCCAGAGTGATAGCATACTCCTCGGTGAGGGCAATCAGGTTCTGTTTGAGCTGGACAGCCTTTCCTTCCAGATTCAGTTTGGTAACAAAGTCACTGACATGATGGGGCAGAGCTTTAAGCTTAGCCTTGACCTCATCACTATTGATGTAATTCTGAATAGCCTCTGCCATGTTAACAATAGTGATCTTGATGTTTTCCAGGTTTGCAGGCAAACTTTTGAGGAAGGGCAGGTTAATCATGTGACTGTCAGTGTTCTTATCATACTTCAGGAAACCAGAGATTGTGAATTCCTGGTCTTCACTGGCAGCTGTGTTCAGGAGGCCGGTGAGGAGGGTTGCAGACAGCTCCAGTCCAAGCCTTTCAGCATTGTTGTAGGCACTCACTTCCTGATTGAGGGCATGGTTGTTCAACTTTGACTTCATCCTAAGTATGGCCCTCTGCTCATGGGGAGTAAGAAGTGTGTCTATCTTGTTGTCAATTGTTGTTTCCAGGGAGAAGCCATTGTCCAGCTGCTGGGTGACAGAAGCTCTGCATTCATGAGAGCTGGAAAAAGCCAGGGGCTGTGCTTTAAGGAGGAATTTTCCATAGAGCTGAGCGCTCTGCTTGCCATACAGGGTCAGGTCACCATCAGCATTAAATATGGCGTCAAGATTGAAGTCGAAGGGAATAATACTGGCACGGATGGTGTTGTCAAAGCGGAAAGGCTGGGAGTTGAAGCGGGCATCATTGTGGATCTTTGCAGCAAGGCCAACAATTTCAAGCTCAGTGTTATGGCTCATGTGAGCACCGAGGAGCTTTCCAGTAGTGCTGCACTTAGCATTAGCGGTCAAGTCTGCATAGTTGATCTCATAGGTGTGTTTGAGCTCTTCCTCACCATAGGCCGCCTTCAGGCTTCCAGTAAAGTCAATTTTGTAGATCTCTGCCTTCAGCTGAGCCTCGTTGACTAGGTTGGCTGCCAGCAGTTTCAGGTTATTGTTCACATTTACAGAGGCAGTGTAGTCCTGAAGGTCAATGGTGATGTCATGTGTATAGGAAGTGCTATCGCTGACAATAGCCTCAGCCTTTGAGGTGAAGGCAAGGCTGGAGAGAGTGATGGTCAGTGAGTTGGCATTCTCAACCTTCATGTCATTCAATGCACTCTTGGTCTCAATGGAAAGAGTAGCCTTGGAGGCATCAATTCCACCGTTGAAGGTGTTCTCCATGGTGAAGTGGCCCTGCAGGGTGGTTGTTCCGCTTGTGGCCAGGCCATCCTTGTTCATTGTCAGGGTAGCTTTGTGTGCAGCTTTGTTCTCAAGCAGCTTTACAGTGGCATCACTGTTCACAGCCAGACCATTGACATCCAGGGAGGCAGTGACAAGAGAGTATATGTGATTCTCAGAGTGGTCAGCGTTGGTCTCCATCTTGATTGTGACTGCTCCAATGCCAGCAGAAGCCTCAGCCTGGTTGTGGATCTTCATGCCAAGGGCAAGGGCATTGGTGTCACATTTCAGGGACAGCTGGCTATCCTTGAAGGCAAGTTCAGCAGCATGGGTCAGGATGTCTTCGAATGCATTCGTGTTAGACACAACAGACAGCTTGCCATTGGCGAAGGATGCAGCAATGGTGTTCTGGACCTGAAGAATGGTTGAATCAATTTTCAGGGAAGAATCAATCTTTGCATCTGGTCTGAATGGGAAGATGGCAAAAGACTGGGTGGTGATTGTGGTGCCATAGACAGGTCCTGCTTTGACTGTTCCCTCCAAGTTGCTATCACCAGAGATCTTCAGTGTTGGAGCCAGTATTGGCTCTTCAGTATTGAAGCCAACATGGCCGGTGTGCTCTAGGTTTACACTCAGACCCATGGGGCTTGTTGCTTCGATTTTGCTGCTGGATTTCACATTGATCTTGTTGTCTGTAACAGTGCCAACTTCCCTTATGCTAATGCTGACATCAATGAGCTTGTGGCTCATGGAGGTCTTCACATGGGCCTTGATGGAATCAGCAGGAGTGGTGGCAAGCAATCCAGATCCTATTTACAACACCGAAGGAACAATTATTAATTATTGCACAACTAAACATGTTCCAGATGGTGTAATTCCCTATTAATTACAAAGGCATTAGAAAATGTCTGGAGGTGGAACACTACCTTCAATCTTGATGCACAGGAGTTCCATTGAGCTGCTGCCTGTCACATCGAACTTGGCAGAATAGCTTGGTGTCTCAGCGGCATCTTTGCCAGCAGACACTGAGCCCTCCAAGTTGTAGAGGTTGCTCTTCACCTTTGTGGACAGCTGAGCTTTTCCGAAGAGGGGCACAAACACATTAAGGGTCTCTGGGATGAAAAGCTCAGGGATCGGGATCTCCATGGAGGCAATGTCCAAGCCAAGCTGGGGCAGAGCCAGGTGTGGTGTGGTCAGTGCAGCTGGGAAGTTCAGCTCCTCAGATGATTTTCCACCAAGAGGCAGGGGAATGGCGATGAAGATACGCTCATTGTTGAAGTGGTAAGCAGCTGTGACCTCTCTGTTTAAGAAAATTATATTTAATCATGAATTAATCATGGGTTCCCCAAAAAGTTGCTATATTGACAGAAATTATTCTCATGCTAATTGACTGATGTAACTTACGCATTCAGGAAAAGTTTCTCAGGCAGAGTAATCTCTGGCATCCCAGGGACTCTCAAGTTCTGCATGTATGGGATATCAGCAGCATATTTCTCCAGGTAGTTGTTGGTTGCCTGTAATAGAAATGCAGTACCAATCAATAGTTTGGACACACCTACTCATTCCAGGGTTTATCTTTATTTTTACAATTTTCTACATTGTAGAATAATAGTGAAGACATCAACACTATGAAAAAACACATATGGAATCATGTAGTAACTAAAAAAGTGTTAAACAAATCACAATATATTTTATATTTGGGATTCTTCAAAGTAGCAACCCTTTGCTTTGATGACAGCTTGGCATTTCAATTAACATGTGTGCCTTGATTTGTGGAATTTCTTTCATTCTTATTGCATTTAAGCCAATCAGTTGTGTTGTGACAAGGTAGCGGTGGTATACAGAAGATAGCCCTATTTGGTAAAAGACCAAGTCCATATTATGGAAAGAACAGCTCAAATAAGCAAAGAGAAACGGCAGTCCATAATTACTTTAGAACTTTAAAAGTTTCTTCAAGAGCAGTCACAAAAACCATCAAGCACTATGATGAAACTGGCCCTCATGAGGACCACCACAGGAAAAGAAAACCTGGAGTTACCACTGCTGCAGATGCTAAGTTCATTAGAGTGCCTTCAGCCTCAGAAATTGCAACCCAAATAAATGCTTCACAGTGTTCAAGTAACAGACACATCTCAACATCAACTGTTCAGAGGCGACTGCGTGAATCAGGCCTTCATGGTCGATTTGCTGCAAAGAAACCACTACTAAATGACACCAATAAGAAGAAGAGACTTGCTTGGGCCAAGAAACACGAGAAATACATATTAGACCGGTGGAAATCTGTCCTTTGGTCTGATGAGTTTGAGATGTTTGGTTCCAACCTCTGTGTCTTTGTAAAACGCAGAGTATGTGAACGGAATATCTCTGCATGTGTGGTTCCCACCGTGAAGCATGGAGGAGGAGTGATGGTGTGGGGGTGCTTTGCTGGTGACACTGTCAGTGATTTATTTAAAATTCAAGGCACACTTAACCAGCATGGCTACCACAGCATTCTGCAGCGATACGCCATCCCATCTGGTTTGGGCTTAGTGGGACTATCATTTTTTTTTATCAACAGGACAATGACCCAACACACCTCCAGGCTGTGTAAGGGCTATTTGACCAAGAAGGAGAGTAATGGAGTGCTGCATCAGATGACCTGGCCTCCACAATCACCGGACTTCAACCCAGTTGAGATGGTTTGGGATGAGTTGGACCGCAGAGTTAAGGACAAGCAGCCAACAAGTGCTCAGCTTTTGTGGGAACTCCTTCAAGACTGTTAGAAAAGCATTCCATGTGAAGCTGGTTGAGAAAATGCCAAGAGTGTGCAAAGCTGTCATCAAGGCAAAGGGTGGCTACTTTGAAGAATCTCAAGTATAATATAGATTTTGATATGTTTAACACTTTTTTGGTGTTAAACAAACTATTTCATAGTTTTGATGTTTTCACTATTATTCTACAATGTAGAAATATAGAAAAACCCTTAAATGAGTAGGTGTGTCCAAACTTTTGACTGGTACTGTACATATTGTAGTATATTAAGTTCAGAGAGGACATACTAGTGATCATGAGATTAAAGTATTTTTTGTTGTTTTACCTCTACAGACTTGGTGAAGATGTGATGGAGCTTCATGTCGGTCTGGCCCACCTGCTGATCAAGAACATCACTGACCATCTTCTGGAATTCCTTAGCATGAGGGAGGATGTTCTGGATCTCAGAGTTCATGTCAGACTTGACCTCAGCCACAATCTTCTCGTTATCTACAAAGTAGGAGAAATTAATTGTAACTTAAATTACATTTTAATGACATTCCCATGGATACTTGACATTTAAAGCCTGGCAAAGCTCTCAGAAACATACAGTTAAAGTTGATCAAGAAACAAAACAATTTATCATCCTACAAAGGTTGGTCGTTAATGAAAGCCTGCATACCATATTTTAGGGTGATCTTTTGTACTGAGGTGGTCTCTGGGAGCTTGATGTCACTCTCAAGCTCAAGTTCCAGTTCCTCACCACGCTTCACGTTGGCTGTAACTGTGGCATCAGCCTTGATTGAAGGGACAAGCAGCTGCACCTGCAGCATAGCATCCTTCATGGCCTCAGATCTGCAAAGAAGAAAACTATGAGTCAGTTGCAAATTGGAAGAAATGGAACACAGAAGAAACCAAAACAGGGAAGTACTTTGTGGGGTAGCATTGTCGGCGTACTTAGCGCGGCCAACCAGGGACAGCTGAGGGATGTTCTTGTTGATGAGGTCAATGGAGATGGAGTGTATTCCTTTGCCCTTGGTGTTGCCATTAACAACACCCAGTCTGATTCCGGCCTCCAAGTCAAAGTCAGGGATCTGTATGTCAGTGGTGAGGACATTCTTCCTCCTGTTGTACTTCACGGTGGCTGTGGCCTCAGTGGGTTCAGCACCTGTGTCCAGGATAAACTAAATAAGTTAGTCGCCAAGGAAAAGGTTTTACGGTAGAAATGGACTCTAAAAGATGGCTTTTGTAACTTAGAGCTATACCTTCTGCCTTCAGGACCACCTTTACAGTGTCAACTTTGTGACTACCTTCTTCTCCCTCCCTGAGGAGTTCGTAGCCGATGGTAGCCGTGTATTCAGTGACCTCACCAGTGGGGTGGAGTTCCACAGCAAGCCTATAGAAATGTTTAATTTCCAAAAGTTATGGCTCAGATCAATTTCTCCCTGGAAATAGGAAAACATAAATGGAGCATGTTAAAATGTATTTGCATAGGACTAGTACTTACTTGCTATCTCCGGTAAAGGGGAAGTAGGGTGCAGTGTCGTGGGAGCTAGCATCAGAGTACTGGAGGGTGGTGCAGTACTTCATACCAGCTAAGAATGGAGTGCACTCAGACACATCAATTCTGTCCTCTACCAGAGAGGGGATGGGTTTCACTCCAGCAGAGGTCACTTCAAACAACTTGTTGCTATAATAGGGGTAGAGGAAAGTAAATGTTTTGGCTCTGATAGATAAATATTGGTCATCAAGTATTATCTGAATGATACTCTGACACTTACGTGATGCTGATGAGCTTGGCAGGACCATGAGGAGCAGGGATGGTCAGCTTGACCTGGGTGTCAGCCATGACGATCTTAGCGCTGAGCCCACTCTCGTGGTATAGGCTGGTGTGCATCTCCAGGCCAGAGAGAAGGTACTCAGGAATGTGGGAACCAACCCGGGCCACAAATTCAATTCCAGCGGATGGCATGAAGGAGGCCTCGCTCTGTGGGAAAGGGATCAGTCAAAGTATATTATATAGATATGCAAAAAGACTGACTGACTTCACATGTATTAGGGTTACTACAAATAGAAAATAGATCAGTGAAAATAAATCTAAAAGTTTACCATGTCGGGTGTAATGCGCAGTTCTCCCTTGATGCCAGGGGTGAAGGTACCAGACAGGGCAATCTTCAGTGGCATACCAGTGGCAGTTGGCAGGAAGAATTCATTATCCATGAAGATGTAATGGGCGAAGACTTCATTGTCAGCATTAGTCATCAGTCCCTTCATCAGCTGTGGAACATGTAGATTTCAGATTTTGGATAGTAAATTGAGTTTACATTTTTTATCATTGATATGTAATAACATTAATGTCTATCTGTGACAGTGTTGCTTTTTTCCATATCTTTGTACATACATCAGTGGGGAACATCTTGAGTACATTGTCAATCATCAGACCAGCAGAGTAAGCCATCTTCTCCATCTCATTGTTCTTCAGGTATCCAAGTTCATTTCCCAGCAGTCTCAAGTAAACCATAGCCTCAGGGGACTCCTGAGCCTTCAGATCCCTGACCAGTTTGTTGAGGTTGCGGCCGATTTCTCTCATGATGTTCTGGGAAGCCTACAGAATATTGGTTTCAAGGAAAGAGGCAGTTAGCTCATGCTACAATTAAATAACTAGAATTATAATCGCACTAATGTCAACGTTTGGTAAGGAAAGAGGAAGAACATAGTATGGTTTTGAATACCTGTCTCTTCATTCTGTCTTTCTTCAGAGCGGGCATCATCCTCTTCATGACCTCATTGACCTGCAGGGGCATCTTGTCAGAAACGAAGTAGACGGTCTTTAGAACTGTGTCAGGGAAGAACCCGTTCTCTCCGAACAAAGCCTCAACAGTTGGCTCAAGTCCTTTGCCTTCCATGCCAACCTTACAAGTGAAGAGAATGTTCACCATGAGACTGACAGAAAAATAAGTATATATTCTGCAAGAAAAACATGATCCCTGTAAGAGGCTTAGGGAAACAACTTAATAAGTATTTTTTACCTCCACCATGTCAACATCGTAGCCGAAGGCCTTCAGGGTCATCTCCAGCATGACTTCCTTGGGCAGATAGCTGGTGCCCTCGAAGAGCATATTTCCTTGCACAGATCCGATCTTGTAATTGCGGGAGAACTTGATGGGATCCATGACAGTTCCAACCTCATTGCCCTGCAGGGCATCAAGAATTTTCTGTCTCAGCCTGTAATGGATGGAACAATTTATTACATGGTCAAACCTATGATGAGGAGGGGACAATCGAACAGAATCTTTCTCTTAGCTGAGGCAGTAAATACTGCAGATGATATCTCTCATGTACTCCTGGGTCTCGGCTGCTGTGGATTCCAGTATGTTAGTCAGGTGGGAGATGACAAAGCTCTTGGCCTGCTGGTCTTCTTCGATGGGCAGAGCGGCGGCCAGCTGAGCCAGTTCAGCAGGCTGGGGGTCCTTCATCAGCACCAGGTAGGCAGCAACACGCTTCTGCAGGGGGCTAGCGTCACTCAAAAGAACCTGAAGGAGCACCTCTCTGCCCTGTAAACAGGAGAATGTGTATAACAGTACTGCAGTGAACGAAGAGTTGATGGTTTCCATATATATTTTTTAAAGCTAATAGGAAAAGAGTGAGTTACCTCCTCAGGGACAGGGGTCTGTCTGAATGCCTGAATGGCAGCCTGTTGGACTTCCAGGGAAGCGGCGGGCTCGTTTACACACTGGATCACAGCAGACTTCAGGCCAGGACTGGCTGCTCCCATGGCTGCGGCCATGTTACCAATAACCTGGGGCACAGAAAGAAGCAAACATGAGTTATTCTGATTCAAATTGTTGTTTGCTGTGTGAGTAAAGCTGAAAAAGTTAAGGGGAGCGATGGAACATTCACCCTCAGGGCCAGGAAGTTCTGCTCCTTGTCACCGGTGCAGTCACCCAGCTGGGCAACAGCAAACTCAGCCACAGCCTCTATCTCAGGGGTCACTTTGCCCTCGGCCTTGTAGAATCTGATGAGGAACACAATGTGAAATTCAACATAAGAATTTCATTGTCTGCATCTGCTTAGTTCCATTTAGAAAATATGTTGCTTTAAAATGTCTGTTTACCTCTTGACAACATTGCTCAGGGCATACAGGATAGGCTTGCTCTGCTTGTACCGTGCCATAGCCAGCATGTCGTTGACCAGGAAAGCAGAGGGGTTGGGGACCAGTCCCATGGCGAACACGATGGCATCAACCTCAAAGGCGGAGTTGTCGAAGGTCCTGAGGATCTGCATGATGGCACTGCTGCACTCTGGGGTACCGCACTGGGCCAGAACCTGGTAGGTCAGGGGTCCGGACACCTTCAGGGCCTCAGGGATAGCAGGGCTCAGGGTCTCAGCCTTCATTCCACGGACCATGCTCACAAGCTGCTGGAAGAGGTGGGCTCTCTTCTCACCGTTGGACAGAGTGGCCAGTTCCCTCAGGACGGCCAGAGGAGCTTCCTTGTCCTGAACAAAGCTCTTGTCCTCAGCAGCCTCCATTGGCAGACCCTTGAGGTTGGCCACATCTGCAGGAAGATAAAGTCAGTTTTGACACTGAGCGGGTGAAATTATTTTTCAATCATCTTCATAATTAGAATGCAATGTAAGGGATACTTACTGTGGTCAAAAACTCTCTCATTGTATGTGGAAACCTCCAGCAGAGTCAGGAACTGTTTTCCAACGTTGGTAACTCCATACTCTCCCCTGTGGGCAGACAAAAATAGATACATCACATCTCTGACACTACAGACATTTCATGAACAGAATGTTTGAGGGGCCAGTATTATATGTTACCCACTTGTGAGAGAAAGGCACCAGGATGTGGTTCTCAGTGCAGGCACCAGAGATCAGGTGCTTCTTGTCATTGTCAAACTTGTAGTTGCATGTCTGGGAGCTTCTGATCAGCTGAGCAAGAGGATAGTGCTGTAGGAGGAGAAATTATTTCGTTTTATTTGTAAAGGTGTTAAATAGTGAATAAGGAGTCATATTAGTTGTCATTTAAGGTGCATTTCAGCTGCTGGAGTGGAGAAAGATAATTACTTTGAAGGGTTTTTGTAAAGGACTTGAAAAGTTAATTAGGATTAATACATCATTTATGGTGTATTTTAAGAATCTAACCAGCAACTTTTACTGTCTTACAGTCTTACCATGCCAGAGATGAGGGCCAGGGGGCTGGTGTGGTCCCTCTGGGGGATGAAGTGGTCGCATTTGGACAAGTCCCTGTTGAGAGTGATATCAGTAGTGATGTCCTCCATGGCATTGACTATGTAGTTGGTCTTGCACATGCCGTGGATGGTGGGCTGAGGGGAAAGTCAATTATCCTTTTCATATTTGAATAAATATAAATACTGATTTATGTTTTCTGAAAATCTGAATGTGACAAATTGCTCTCTGCAGAGCCATGAACATAATTTTCTTAGCTAGTCTTGTACCTTTTAGTGCATCACGTCGGAGTGCCAACAGTACTGCATACCCTTTCATTTATTATTGCTTTATTACACAATATTAAAATGTTTGTTTCTTGGATTCACTAAAACAAGCACCAATATGTACCATTGTCTACCAGGTAGTTTCAAATGGTATTGAATAATATGGAGTAATAAGGTACACACTGTTAGTAATTTTGTTATTTGTTTTATTTTACCTTTATTTAACTAGGCAAGTCAGTTAAGAACAAATTCGTATTTTAAATGACAGCCTAGGAACAGTGTTAACTGCCTTGTTCAGGGGCAGAATGACAGATTTTTACCTTGTCAGCTCAGGGATTTGATCTTGCAACCTTTCGGTTACTAGTCCAATGCTCTAACTACTAGGCTACTCTAAAGTACCCAGTAGAGTAATAAAGTACTCAATAAGAAATTACTTGGTAATATCACTGAAACCACGCTGTAGGACAAAGTGTGTAGTTATGATTAGGATGCTTTCTGAAAAGATCAACATACCATTTTCTTGTTGTTCTCCTCTTCCAGCAGGGGCACGGCAAGGGCAGAGACAATACCTCTCTTGATGTTCAGGATGGTCATGGACTCATCCTCCTCCGGGTACAGTTTGACATCGTACACTCCCTCAACCACAACCTTCAGAGGATGTCTGAGCAGGGAGAGAGAGGTGAGAGGTTGGTTACCAGTTGTTAACTCCAAATTACAGTGTGCTTAATAGAAGAGAGGACAAGGAATTTTTTACAAATATTGGGGACAAGGGTTGGGTTAGGGCATGTGTGACAGTCTTGGGGTCTTACTTCTCCATGGCAGCAGCGAAGGCATCAGATCCGGGTGCAGGTCCAAACACAGGGTTGCCCTCTGTGTCCATATCGACAACCTCACTCAAGCTACAGCCTGTGGTACGCAGGATGTAGCTGCAAGACTGAGGAACTTCAATCTCGACCTGTAGGGAGAGACGAAGAGGTTAGATGGCTTCCTTACTGGGATGTTGCGTGAGGACAATATTACTGGACTGAAGTGAATGCTTAATGCTCTGAGGTATGACGTCTACCTTGCAAGAGCACTTGGGTCCATTCATGAGATTGGAAGTTCCTTTAATGGCATTCAGGGACTCTGCTTCGTACTGGTATTCATATTTGTGAAGGCTCTTGTACCTTCTTGCCACTAGGGAGAGATTAGAAATTGAATTTTGGATGTGTTTGAGTAAAGACCCGTCATGTTGCCATAACTGTGAGCAAACTGCAGCACATTGGTAGGATAAGCAATGATTTGTTGGTACGTACGCAAACATGTTGGATGTTCTTCGGCATCGTCTTGGGAGTCTGTGAGAGGATAACGCAATTTTGGTCAAAGCAGAATTATACAGAAGTTTTATAATTATTTACAACATGACTGAAATCGTTTTTAAGTGTGTAAAAAATCTGATTTTCTTTCTTTAAATAGTGTTGGCGCAGGTGGGCACAGGTATGTATCTGTTCAACTGCCTGTCCCCTCTACTCACTGTACTTACAAATCATGTGGGCATGAGGGGGAATTGACCCCACTCGTTTAAAATAAAAACTGTTATATTGTTTACATCCCAGAAAGTGATATTTGAACATCTGCACTGTCAGAATTCAGATATTTGAAAAATTGCTTGCACAGTATCTCTTATTAAATCATACATTTTGTGAGAAAACACTGTTTTACCAGACTAAATATGGAGGACAAAAAGCTCAAAGACAGATCTCGATTTATATCTACCAGCTGAACAGGACTTTCATCATTTACATTTTATTTTGATGGTTCAGGTTCACCATCAGAAATTGTAATTTTACACCCCAATTTTTTTTTTTTAATTACATAATATATATTGCACATGCAAAGTAAAATGCACATAGCTAAAAACACACACTTTTATAAACAAATTCTAGTTGTTTAAGTCAACAGCTACAGATAATTTGGTTTGGCATTAGAGTATTTAAAATGAAACATTTCCGAATGGAACACTTCTAAAGAAAATACCTAATATCTGAAAATTACAAACATGAAAACTTAAGAAACACACCAACTACTGCTGGGTAAAAGTTCATTTTAAATCTTAAAAAAATGTCTCTTTGGTATTATAATATGTAAAACGAAAAATGTCAAAAATAAAAACTTTTAAAGCATATACTTCAAATCTGAAAATAACTGACATGTAAACTCAACAAACAAACTACTACCTGGTAAAATAGATTTTTATCCACAGCAGGGACCAGTCAGAGAGGTACTTACGGGCTAAGGCAAGGGTGCTCAGAAGAAGCAAAAGAGAGAGCTTTGTGTCCCCCATGATGGGTTGGTTGAAGCTCTTTCCTTTGCGGTGGCGAGTACTCGTCGAGACTGATTTCTCCACTCCAGCACTAGTCTTTTATACCCTATGGATTCTATAGGAAGGGGAGGTGGGAGCTACAGACAGTGCTGCCCCTACTCCAAAGTCCATCCCATACGTATGTGTGGAGGGACAAAGGCAACTAGTTTCATAAAACTGTCCATGGATATGATAACAAACCTGCAGAATCAGTCATTTTTGTGCAAAAGTAACACGTATTTTCCAAGATTAGGAAGACCACTGAAGAAAACAGCAAAAAAATAGTGATTTCTCTCAGTGTAATTGAAGTGCGACTGTTTCATCTTTTTTCACACATTTTATATATATTTCTTCCTGATAAAACTACAATTCACTTGTTAGAAGGGGATTGAGCCAAAAATTAGGCCATACATAATCCTAACTTTGATATAGTATAATTTTAACTCAATGTCATAAAAGCATGCATTCAACAACGTAGCATTGACATAATATATAAAAGCAATACATAACCTTTTACTAAACGTTTTGTTGATACACATTTACTTGTCTCCTTCTAGTTCAGATATTGTTTTTTAGAACATATTTATGTGCTTAAGATGGAGAAAATGAAGAGTAAATACTTCCACTTGTTTAGTTTAATTAGTTAGTTAAGCAGAGCATGTTATGACTATCAATTACTCCCATCTTAGGATATTCAGAGGGATATCACATTCACAAGAACCAAATAGGTCATCACTGTGTATGTATCTATGGACTTATGACAGATTTTTTTATTTTATTTTTTATTTTACCTTTATTTAACTAGGCAACTCAGTTAAGAACAAATTCTTATTTTAAATTACGACCTAGGAACAGTGGGTTAACTGTGTAGGACCAGTTATGAAGAAGAGGGTTGTGATGTGCTGCTGAGTGTCTCAGGGAAGTTAAACTCCTCCCTGTACGGAATTAATAAAGTATCACAAGTCGTCTGAAATATTTTACACTTAAACAGCTCAAATGTAATGTGTGAGGAATGGCGTTGGCTATGTTAATATAGAATTTTAGGGCGGCAGGTAGTGGTTAGAGCGTTGGACAAGTAACCGAAAGGTTGAAAAATCGAATCCCCGAGCAGAACGCCTAGGCCACACATGACCGTGCATCAGTGGCAGTGTTAAAATATACTCACTGGGCACACACTGGTTGAATCAACGTTGTTTCCATGCCATTTCAATGAAATTACATTGAACCAATGTGGAATAGACGTTGAGTTAACGTCTGTGCCCAGTGGGTAGTGTCCCCATTATCATTACTTACTGGGTGGAGATGGGCAGAGCCACTGGTAGACCCATTTTGAAGTCTAGAACAACGGACAGCACGGACAGTCTCCATTCATTCTCAGTCGTTATATCTCTGATTTAGGCTACTGCACACCAAATAAGAGAACATTAACTAACAATTATTGAAATGTTTAAATGTGTGCTAATTTGTACAGAATGTAACTAATGTATCACTGATAAAGTGGAAACTATTTTCTGATAATATGATGCCAACATTTTCAGGTCACAAAGAGTGGTACATATATTGTCTCTTGAAATGAAGAAAGCAATTGTGATTTGAGAGGCACCTTCAATTCCTCTCCATATTTTATTTCTCAAAAGAGCACAATTTAAATTTAAACCACTAGATGGCAACAAGTCCACATCACAGATATGTACCTGAGCATTTCACAGTACTTTTTTGTCAACCATGTCCATTATTAACCTGGTTACTAATAAGATAAATGTTATTGTTCCTGAGAAAGCTTTTGTCTCAGACATACAGTGTTGCTGTGTAACATTACAGCAATGAATAACTTATCTCATAGAGTACCATTCAAAAGTTTGGACACACCTACTCATTCCAGGGTTTTTCTTTATTTTTACTATTTTCTACATTGCAGAATAATGGTGAAGACATCAAAACTACATGTATGAAATAGCACATATGGAATCATGTAGTAACCAAGAAAGTGTTAAACAAATGAAAATATATTTGAGATTCTTCAAAGTAGCCACCCTTTGCTTTGATGACAGCTTTAACTAGCTTCATGAGGTCGTCACCTGGAATGCATTTCAATTAACAGGTGTGCCTTGTTAAAAGATAATTTGTGGAATTTCTTTCCTTAAATCAAATCAAATCAAATCAAATCAAATTTTATTTGTCACATACACATGGTTAGCAGATGTTAATGCGAGTGTAGCGAAATGCTTGTGCTTCTAGTTCCGACCATGCAGTAGTATCTAACAAGTAATGCAGTAGTATCTAACAAGTAATGCATTGGAGTTGTGACAAGGTAGGGATGGTATTCAGAAGATATCCCTATTTGGTAACAGACCGAGTCCATATTATGGCAAGAACAGCTCAAATAAGCAAAGAGAAACAACAGTCCATTACTTTCTTGAAGTGCAGTCACAAAAACCATCAAGCACTATGAGGAAACTGGCTCTCATGAGGACCGCCACAGGAAAGGAAGACCCAGAGTTACCTCTGCTGCAGAGGATAAGTTCATTAGGTTCATGAAATGCTTCACAGAGTTCAAGTAACAGACACATCTCAACATCAACTGTTCAGGGGGAGACTGCGTGAAACAGGCCTTCATGGTCGAATTGCTGCAAAGAAACCACTACTAAAGGACACCAATAATAAGAAGAGACTTGCTTGGGCCAAGAAACACGAGCAATGGACATTAGACCGGTGGAAATCTGTCCTTTTGTCTAAATTTGAGATTTTTGGTTCCAACCGGCATGTCTTTGTATGACGCAGAGTAGATGAACAGATGATCTCTGCATGTGTGGTTCCTACCATGAAGCATGGAGGAGGAGGTGTGATGATGTGGGCGTGCTTCGCTGGTGACACTGTCAGTGATTTATTTAGAATTCAAGGCACACTTAACCAGCATGGCAACCACAGCATTCTGCAGCGATATGCCATCCCATCTGGTTTGCGCTTTGTGCGACTCTAATTTGTTTTTCAACAGGACAATTACCCAACACACCTCCAGGGTGTGTCCAGAGGCTTTCCTGCTGGAAGTTGAACCTCCGTCCCAGTCTCAAATCTCTTGAAGACTGAAACAGGTTTTCCTCAATAATTTCCCTGTATTTAGCGCCATCCATCATTCCTTCATTTCTGACCAGTTTCCCAGTCCCTGTCGATGAAAAACATCCCCACAGCATGATGCTGCCACCACCATGCTTCACTGTGGGGATGTTGTTCTCGGGGTGATGAGAGGTGTTGGGTTTGCACCAGACATAGCGTTTTGGCCAAAAAGCGACATTTTAGTCTCATCTGACCAGAGTACCTTCTTCCATATGTTTGGGGAGTCTCCCACATGCCTTTTGGCGAACCCCAAACGTGTTTGCTTATTTTTTTCTTTAAGCAATGACTTTTTTTTCTGGCCACTCTTCCGTAAAGCCCAGCTCTGTGGATTGTATGGCTTAAAGTGGTCCTATGGACAGATACTCCAATCTCCGCTGTGGAGCTTTGCAGCTCCTTCAGGGCTATATTTGGTCTCTTTGTTTTCTCTCTAAATTAATGCCCTCCTTTCCTGGTCCGTGAGTTTTGGTGGGCGGCCCTCTCTTGGCAGGTTTGTTGTGGTGCCATATTCTTTCCATGTTTTAATAATGGATTTAATGGTGCTCCGTCGGATGTTCGAAGTTTCTGATATTTTTTATAACCCAACCCTGATCTGTATTTCTCCACAACTTTGGGATGAGTCGGACCGCAGAGTGAAGGAAAAGCAGCCAACAAGTGCTCAGGATATGTGGGAACTCCTTCAAGAAGGTTGGAAAAGCATTCCAGATGAAGCTGGTTGAGAGATTGCCAAGAGTGTGCAAAGCTGTCATCAAGGCAGAGGGTGGCTACTTTGAAGAATCTCAAATATAAAATATTTATTTATATGTTTAACACTATTTTGGTTACAACACGATTCCATATGTGTTATTTCATAGTTTTGATGTCCCAAGTGGCGCAGCGGTCTAAGGCACTGCATCTCAGTGCTAGAGGCATCACTACAGACCCTGGTTCGATTCCAGGCTGTATCACAACCGGACATGATTATGAGTCCCATAGGGCGGCGCACAATTGGCCCAGCGTCGTCCGGGTTAGGGTTTGGCCGGTGTAGGCCGTCATTGTAAATAGGAATTTGTTCTTAACTGAATTGCCTAGTTAAATAAAGGTTAAAGTACAAATAAAGAAAAAACATTGAATGACTATGTGTGTCCTAACTTTTGACTGGTACTGTATAGTGCATTGCATGACATACAGTGGGGCAAAAAAGTATTTAGTCAGTCACCAATTGTGCAAGTTCTCTCACTTAAAAAGATGAGAGAGGCCTGTAATTTTCATCATAGGTACACTTCAACTATGACAGACGAAATGAGAAAAAGAAATCCAGAAAATCACATTGTAGGATTTTTTATGAATTTATTTGCAAATTATGGTGGAAAATAAGTATTTGGTCAATAACAAAAGTTTATCTCAATACTTTGTTATATACCCTTTGTTGGCAATGACAGAGGTCAAACGTTTTCTGTAAGTCTTCACAAGGTTTTCACACACTGTTGCTGGTATTTTGGCCCATTCCTCCATGCAGATCTCCTCTAGAGCAGTGATGTTTTGGGGCTGTCGCTGGGCAACACGGACTTTCAACTCCTCCAAAGATTTTCTATGGGGTTGAGATCTGGAGACTGGCTAGGCCACTCCAGGACCTTGAAATGCTTCTTACGAAGCCACTCCTTAGTTGCCCGGGCGGTGTGTTTGGGATCATTGTCATGCTGAAAGACCCAGCCACGTTTCATCTTCAATGCCCTTGCTGATGGAAGGAGGTTTTCACTCAAAATCTCACGATACATGGCCCCATTCATTCTTTCCTTTACACGGATCAGTCAGTCCTGGTCCCTTTGCAGAAAAAAACAGCCCCAAAGAATGATGTTTCCACCCCCATGCTTCACAGTAGGTATGGTGTTCTTTGGATGCAACTCAGCATTCTTTGTCCTCCAAACACGACGAGTTGAGTTTTTACCAAAAAGTTCTATTTTGGTTTCATCTGACCATATGACATTCTCCCAATCCTCATCTGGATCATCCAAATGCTCTCTAACTTCAGACGGGCCTGAACATGTACTGGCTTAAGCAGGGGACACGTCTGGCACTGCAGGATTTGAGTCCTGGCGGCGTAGTGTGTTACTGATGGTAGGCTTTGTTACTTTGGTCCCAGCTCTCTGCAGGTCATTCACTAGGTCCCCCGTGTGGTTCTGGGATTTTTGCTCACCGTTCTTGTGATCATTTTGACCCCACGGGTGAGATCTTGCGTGGAGCCCCAGATCGAGGAAGATTATCAGTGGTCTTGTATGTCTTCCATTTCCTAATAATTGCTCCCACAGTTGATTTCCTCAAACCAAGCTGCTTACCTATTGCAGATTCAGTCTTCCCAACCTGGTGCAGGTCTACAATTTTGTTTCTGGTGTCCTTTGACAGCTCTTTGGTCTTGGCCATAGTGGAGTTTGGAGTGTGACTGTTTGAGGTTGTGGACAGGTGTCTTTTATACTGATAACAAGTTCAAACAGGTGCCATTAATACAGGTAACGAGTGGAGGACAGAGGAGCCTCTTAAAGAAGAAGTTACAGGTCTGTGAGAGCCAGAAATCTTGCTTGTTTGTATGTGACCAAATACTTATTTTCCACCATAATTTGCAAATAAATTCATAAAAAATCCTACAATGTGAATTTCTGGATTTTTTTTCCCTCATTTTGTCTGTCATATTTGAAGTGTACCTATGATGAAAATTACAGGCCTCTCTCATCTTTTTAAGTGAGAGAACTTGCACAATTGGTGGCTGACTAAATACTTTTTTGCCCCACTGTAAAACATGACACACGTCATGAATGAATTATTTATGCCTAATTTTTCTTCAACATTTATAATTATACTACTTTATTTACTTCATGACAATCCCCAAAACTTTATTTACAGAGAGGTATAATATTATTATTTTGTTTATGTTCATATGTGTTTGTTCATACATACTGCAGCACATGAGATACGACACAAACACATTAAGCTACAGTCTGGCATTCGAAAAACAACAAAATAGCCACCCCACCACTTGTTTTGGTAAACAATTCAGGAATGAGGCTTGCCGAAATTGAACCACTGTCACATTCATAGATGGAGCTATGGATGCAAGGACTGACAGTTCATGAGATTAAAATGATAGTTTTAACCATGTTTTGAAGCTATACAATGTTGAAGCAGTAATGGAATGGGTGGTTGGAACTTGAAATGATAATGAAGATTTTGTACTGAATTATATTTTTTGTGTGTGTGAATATGTGCAATTTTGGCTATAGGACTTGTTATTGTTTGGAATATTACTTTTCAGACAGAAAAGTGCTCAGACGTCTGATGACTGATTTATTTCATGGCTATTTCTGTGGTGTTGGTCAAAAGTGAGTAATCAAATACAACTTTTATTAATCCAACTGTTTCATTGAAATGTAGTCTTCTGCTCTGAACACATTTGAGAGGTGCACAGGTCAGCCACTGTCAAGTAGGAACAACAGTAGGAAATATAACTTGGGATCTGTAACCAGCAGCCCCCCAGTTAGCAATCCAGATTCCAGACACCACTTTTTAGTGCCTGGCTAGAAATTATAACCGGCGACCCTCCGGTTACAGGTCCTCCTCTCTAATCTGTCGGCCAGCGGTTTTCAATCTTTTCTTGTCCAGGGACCCTCACCCAGGCAGACTGATGACCTACCCAAGCCCCCCAAAAAATAAAAAATAAATCACATCTTGTCTTATCTTTAGGTGAATGATGATGGCAAGTAAAATGTATCTAGCTAGTTTTCAGCAATTCTACTCATTTTTCGAGCTGAGAGAAAATAATAGAAAGAAATGTACATAGTCACCAGTATGTCTTTTTTTTTTTCAAACGTTTATACTTTTTCCATAAAATGTCCTAAGCTAAAAATACCAATACAGTATGTATACTCTAACTACAGCTATAGCGATGAGACTTTCCTACAAAACCCTCAACTCTGAGATAAAACCATTCTAGAAAACCAGAAGCCAGTCAAAACCAAAACCATCACATTCCCTGCTATGACCTCAGGTCATATGCTCCTGCTCAAGTCTCTGAAGAGGTCAAACTCCAGGACAACCTGTGACTCCTCTGTTTCTAAACTGGGAGACACACTCCATTGTGATTAGAAAATTACATACTTACCTGATTTGCTTGATGTTAATAGTAAATGATAAACTTAACAAACAGTAAGATATTTCTGTCCTGCTGATGCTGTGTTTCATGGTCTCCACTCTAGTTCCCTGCAGCTATTCTGGGCGTATGGTCACTAGAGATGGCTTGATCTGACAAATTAGTTAAGGACTGCATTAGTTAATCAAGATGTGGTGGGTGTAACCGAGATGGAGATAGCCAGGAGTTGTTTAGAACAATTCCTCATTGTCTCTAAATCATCCTAACGTCAATATGCCGTGTCCATTGCTGTTTTGGTTAGTAATTGTTGCCTTATTTCACTGTAGAGCCTCTAGCCCTGCTCAATACGCCTTAGTTAACACTTTAGTTCCACCTCCCACACATGCGGAGACGTCACCTGGTTTAAACAATATTTCTAGAGACAATATCTCTTTCATCGTCACTCTATGCACAGGTTTACCGCCACTGTATTCACGTCCTACCATACCTTTGTCTGTACATTTTGCCTTGAATCTATTCTACCGTACCCAGAAATCTGCTCCTTTCACTATCTGGTCCGAAAGTACTAGACGACCAGTCATTTTAGCCTTTAGCCGTACCCTTATCCTACTCCTCCTCTGGTGATATGGAGGTTAATCCAGGCCCTGCAGTGCCTAGCCCCACTCCGACTCCCCAGGCGCTATCATTTGTTGTAACCGTAAAATCCTTGGTTTCATGCATGTTAACATTAGAAGCCTCTTCCCTAAGTTTGTTTTATTCACTGCCCTAGCACACTCTGCCAACCCGGATGTCCTAGCCGTGTCTGAATCCTGGCTTAGGAAGACCACCAAAAACCCTGAAATTTCCATCCCTAACTATAACATTTTCTGACAAGATAGAACTGCCAGAGGGGGCGGTGTTGCAATCTACTGCAGAGATAGCCTGCAGAGTTCTGTCTTACTATCCAGGTCTGTACCCAAACAATTCAAGCTTCTACTCTTAAAAATCCACCTTTCCAGAAACAAGTCTCTCACCGTTGCCGCTTGCTATAGAACACCCTCTGCCCCCAGCTGTGCCCTTGACACCATGTGTGAACTGATCGCCCCCCATCTATCTTCAGAACTCGTGCTGCTAGGTGACCTAAACTGGGACATGCTTAACACCCCGGCCATCCTACAATCTAAGCTTGATGCCCTCAATCTCACACAAATGATCAATGAACCCACCAGGTACAACCCCAAATCAGTAAACACAGGCACCCTCATAGATATCATCCTAACCAACTTGCCCTCTAAATTCACCTCTGCTGTTTTCAAACAAGATCTCAGCGATCACTGCCTCATTGCCTGCATCCATAATGGGTCTGCGGTCAAACGACCACCCCTCATCACTGTCAAACGCTCCCTAAAACACTTCAGCAAGCAGGCCTTTCTAATTGACCTGGCCCGGGTATCCTGGAAGGATATTGACCTCATCCCGTCAGTAGAGGATGCCTGGTAATTCTTTAAGAGTGCCTTCCTCACCATCTTAAATAAGCATGACCCTTTCAAAAAATGTAGATCTGAAATGGTGGCAGTCTAGGCATGGAGAACACAGATGGGTATAGATAATGCAAATCACTACAACTCTCATTACTTGGTTTTTCCTTTTTCCGGAAACCAAACTAACATACAGGCTAAACCTTTTGGTGAATTTGTTCTAGAGGAAAAGGAACGGTAGTCAATTTAGGTCTTGCAGACCCACATGCATAACATTCTTCTTTAACTAAGGTCTTAGCTGTGTACTGAATCCCCTCGACCATAGGTTGGAATCCTGGTATCCTGTTTCTTCCTCTAAGACCTCATGGAGATCCTTTGTCTTAACTATTTGAACCACTACATGTTTCTCAGGTGGATTTAGAGGTAACCCGGGGCTTTGGCTTACAGCAATTCCTGTAACCACCTCAGCTCTCGGTTTAACCCAGAATGACACCAGAATATCCAGTCCGCTTTGGTCGAACCCAACATACCACTTTCCATAATCTTCTGATTTTACCCCCTTAATGGTGATTCTAGTCTTTAAGCAAAACTTTCCCCTTTCTGGGTTACAGTCCTTTGATGGTATAAAGGGTCCCTTCACTATGCTCTACCTTTGATCATATCTAGTGTGTTGGTTAACTACTTAGGGAGCAGTGGGGCGCCCCACTCCCGACACTACCCGGTGATATGTAAGGCGCCAAATTCAAAATCCAAAAGTTGAATTATTAAACATTCATCAATATACAAGTGTTGCATAGTCATCAAAAGCTCTGATTCTTGGCAATATCACAGCGTTGTCAGATTTCAAAAAGGCTTTACGGCGAAAGCACAACATTTGATTGTTTGAGGATAGCCCCTCTCATATTTTATGCGTTAGCATAAATCCATAACCAACGCGGGTCTCACAAAACGCATAAAATCGCTAATATAAAATCGCTTACCTTTGATGAACTTCTGCTGAGGGCTTCCCAAGTGTCCAACGAAGACAATCCATGCTTCTTTTGTTAGAAAAAGTCATTTATTATATCCATAAATCTCTGTTTGGTTGGCGTGTTATGATCATAAAATCCACCATTGAGTCGCCCATTGAACCGTGAAGAAAACGCGTTCAAATTATACCTATCATATTTCTCCAAACATCATTTTTAATGTTTCCTTAGGTATCATTTTATGTATATTTACTATAATATTTCAACCGGATTGTAGCTTGACTGATAAGAAAGGAAAATAAAAGTGAGGCGCGCTCTCGTTCTCGTGACCAGAAAAAGTATTTCTCATTTCCACTTCAGTAAATCTTCTTCTATAGGGTTCCCTTTAGCCCTATAGTTTTGAAACCTTGTCTAAATACTGTTGACATCCTGTGGAAGCCATAGGTACTGCAGTCTCAGTCCTACATAACAGAAAAATGAATAGGCACAATGGAGAAAAAGGTCATTTACAAAAAAAACTGCAAATCCGTATGGATTTTCCTCGGGTTTTCGCCTGCTATATCACTTCTGTTATACTCACATACATTATTTTAACACTTTTAGAAACTTCAGAGTGTTTCCTATCCAATAGTACTAATTATGTGCATATCCTATGTACTGGGCCTGAATGGCAGGCATTTTACTTTGGGCACGCCAGACTCTCCAAAACCTCCATCACATGATCCCACAAGTTACAGGGTAACATGCAGATATATTTTCTTGGTTTGCCATGATGGTAATTTCTCTACTTGATCTATATAAAATGCAAACGTCACTTCTCTGTTCAAACTAACGTAAACCTGGTTTTCCTCAACATCCGTATTTCTTTTCTCCCTTTGTGTGATTGCCATCGGGGATGCCCTCTTGGCTTCCTGTATTTCCCACCACAGTGCTGGGGTTATAACTATGATGAGGATTAATATCACTATGGTGCAGCGTCCCCAACAACCTATCCTCCTCACTCGATCCCCACCTGGCCTCATCTTCCCCGAATTTTACTCCACTTCTTAACTCCCTGGGGGTTCAGTTGGTTTCTTCACCGGGTTGAGACAAATGGTCCCTATTGGTACCACCTCCCTTTGTAGCGGTCTTCCCCCCACAGGAATATTGTGGAATATCTAACCGGGGAGATCCACTCTCTTTACCTTTTTGCAATGTGTCACATGTACCCAGGTGGAGCGCTCTTTAATTCTTATTGCAAATGGAGTGGTCAGCAACACTTGGTAGGTCCCTCCCACGTCAGAGTCTTCTAATTATTCTTTTTTATCACCTTAATGAGGACCTAATCTCCTGGCTGCAGTCCATGGTCTGTGGGTGTCTCTCCGTCTGGCTGTGGAGGTAAAAATCTTGAGAACATTTTTATTCGTCAACATTTTCCTAGTGTATTCTGCGATTGTTCCTTCATTTCATTTGTATCATTTTGAAACGGGGTCAGAGCGGGTAACAGGTATTGTCTACCATGCATCATTTCAAATGGGGAAATTCCCTTTGAACTGGGGTTAACGTGTAAAGCCAATACTACCAGTGGTAAGCACTGGACCCAATTCTTTGCCGTCTCTGCACAGGCTTTTCTAAGTCGGCTCTTAATGGTACCGTTTGCTCACTCAATTAATCCCGCCGACTCCGGATGATATGAACAATGTGTCTTTAATTCAATCTTTAGATGTTCTGCTATTTGGGTAATCACATTGTTAACGAAACTGGCTCCATTATCACAATAGGTTATTTCTGGTATTCCATACCTGGGTATTATTTCCCTACATAAAGCTTTAGCTACACAGATAGCATCAGCTTTCCCTGTCGGAAACACTTCAACCCACTTCTAAATGTATCTATTACAGTTAAACACCATTTCTTGCCTTAACATTTTGACAACTCAATAAAATCCATCTCCATTATCTGGAATGGATATGTCGCTTCAGGGAATTTACCTAAGTCCTGTTTTATTCTCCCTTGAGGATTGTGTTTTGCACAGATCTCACATGTAGCACATTTTTTTTTTAGGTAAGTTATTAGTCCATATGCTGTAAATACTTTGTTTACCATATTATACATCCCCCCTGTTGACACATGACTAACTCCATGTGTCAACAATGCTGCATATCTAAACATATCTAGTTCTAAAATCTCTTCTACCTACTCTAAACTCTCTTCTACCTGTTCCACTACCTGTTTTGGACTTCCTCACTTTCCTTAACCTTTTCTGTTCTTTCTTACTTTTCTTACTTTCTGTCAACCATGCCTTGGCAGTAGTTAAACCTTCCTTTTTATCTCTCTTCTCATTATGTCTACATTTTTTCCTTATCTCCATTACCAACCTCTCACATTCTTTTGGGTCTAACGTACCTTGAAACCTATATTTATTTTCCCACCGTTTCATAAATTCCAAATTTCTGATATCTTTCTCTCTCATATATCTGGTGTCTCCCGGTTCCTTACCCCCCATTATTTCCCTTTGTCCTCCCACACCCTCCAAACTAGTTCCACAACACTGTCCCATTTTTTTAATTGTATTTCTTATTTCTGTCCTTATTTTCAGTTATCAAAATTCCGGGGGCCCCGGTAAGCTATATTAGAATATTTAAACCTTATTTTGGTTTTATTTAAACATCATTTTTAATATTATCAATTGATACAATAATCATCCAACCACGCCTAGGCAAATACACATCCACAAAATAATAAAAATACACAGCGACCACCGATTCATCGGCGAGTTTAGTTTATATTTAGGCCTTTTGGAGGTCAATTACGCACCACCCGACTAATGACGCAGATTAGCAATAGTTTAGTTTCCGAGAACACTACTCAATTACATTATCCTAATATTATCTACTTGAAACCTTGTTTCACAATTGGTTCCCTTCTGGTCTTTACGGACCATCCACTAGTATACATAAAAGCTTACAGAATAGTTTAACCCCATCATAGACACTAAACCCAGCGAACTGTTTGTAAGCGTTTATTCAGAGAGCTCTGAAAATCATACAATGCACAAAGCTTTTATACCTTACATTTGGTTATACAACACATTTTATAAATGCCCCTCCCCTTCTCTAACTCTGTCACCATATCACAATATTCTGCTTTAACTTCTTAGGGCTAGGGGGCAGTATTTTGAAGTTCGGATGAAAAACGTGCCCAAAGTAAACTGCTTGTTACTCAGGCCCAGAAGCTAGGATATGCATATAATAGTAGTAGTAGCTTTGGATAGAAAACATTCTGAAGTTTCTAAAACTGTTAAAATAATGTCTGTGAGTATAACAGAACTGATATGGCAGGCAAAAACCAGAGCAGAATCCATCCGGGATGTCTGAATCAGTCATGTCACACTGTTTTCAATTGGCATGCTATTCAATGCATGGTATTTTAGCTCCCAGATTGCAGTTCCTATGGCTTCCACTAGATGTCAAGAGTCTTTAGAAAAAGGTTGGAATGTTCAATCATGAAAATCAAGGGGAGTAAGACCACTAGTTCCTGAGTTCACGTCAAGTGTACTGTTTTGGATTTTGCGCGTAACAGGGAATGCGCACTCAGTTATTTTTCTCTTCTATTCAGCAGGTTATATTCCGTCTGAAATATTATAATATATATTCATTTTAGGGTATCTGAGTATTGATTACAAATGCTGTTTGACTTTTTTTCGACAAACTTTACGGGTAATTTTGGGATATCGTTTGTCTGCATGGATAAGCCTTTTGGCAGGTGGATTACTGAACAAAACGCGCCAACCAAACAGAGCTATATGGATATAAAGAGGAACTTTATCGAACAAAAGGACCTTTTATTGTGCCACCTGGACGCTTTGATATGCCATCAGTGGAAGATCATCAAAGGTAAGCGATTTATTTAATGCTATTTTTGAGTTTTGTGACACCTCTGCTGGTTATGTTATTATGCTAATTTAGTTTTTGAGTGTCTGAAGACAGCGCCCCAATCAAATGTTCTGCTTTTGCCGTGAAGCCTTTTTGAAATCTGACAGTGCTGTTAGATTAACATGAGTCTAAGCTTTTGAAGGGTGTGCAGCATTTGTATTTTCATGAATGTTTGAAATTAGTATTTTTGTAATTTGAATTTGGCCCTCTGCATTTCACCGGATGTTGTCAAAATCGATCCCGTTCACGGGATTGGATCTGTAACAGGTTAATAGCTCCTTTTGTCTAACAGGGTACATCTCTAATTCTACTTCATGCAATTCTTCTTCATGCCTGCGGTTGACAAATCTAGATCTAAACAGGAAACATCTATGGTATCGCAACGCTTAGCTTACTTCTCTTCTCAGAACTCAGTCTCGCCTAATCTTCTGAGAATAGATCAACTTGTTTCTTCACACTCGCACAGACATGTTCCATCCTAACAGACACATTCTTTATGCATTCAATATTTCTCTAACCTACTGTTAAACACACTTACAAATGCTAAATGTTCTCGTCTATTACAATCAACATTAACTCAATAAATGAATACTATTTACAAGTTTCCCCCAACAGTGACACTCTAGACCCAAACTGCTTCAGACCTATATCTATCCTACCCTGCCTTTCAAAGGTCTTCGAAAGCCAAGTGACCAAACCGTTTTTCCGACCATTTCGAATCCCACCGTACCTTCTCTGCTATGCAATCTGGTTTCAGAGCTGGTCATGGGTGCACCTCACTCAAGGTCCTAAACGATACCACACTCAAGGTCCTAAACGATATCATAACCACTATCGATAAGAGACATTACTGTGCAGCCGTATTCATTGACCTGGCCAAGACTTTCGACACTGTCAATCACCACATTCTTATTGGCAGACTCAACAGCCTTGATTTCTCAAATGATTGCCTCACCTGGTTCACCAATTACTTTGCAGACAGAGTTCAGTGTGTTAAATCGGAGGGCCTGTTGTCCGGACTTCTGGCAGTCTCTATGGGGGTGCCACAGGGTTCAATTCTCGGGCCGACTCTCTTCACTGTATACATCAATGATGTCGCACTTGCTGCCGTTGATTCTCTGATCCACCTCTACGCAGACAACACCATTCTGTATACTTCTGGCCCTTCTTTGGACACTGTGTTAACTAACCTCCAGACGAGCTTCAATGTCATACAACACTCCTTCCGTGGCCTCCAACTGCTCTTAAATGCAAGTAAAACTAAATGCATGCTTTTCAACCGATCACTGCACGCCCATCCAGCATCACTACTCTGTGGACAGTTCTGACTTAGAATATGTGGACAACTACAAATACCTAAGTGTCTGGCTAGACTGTAAACTCTCCTTCCAGACTCACGTTAAATATCTCCAATCCAAAATTAAATCTAGAATCAGCTTCCTATTTCGCAACAAAGCATCCTTCACTCATACTGCCAAACATACCCTCGTAAAACTGACCATCCTATCAATCCTCGACTTCGGCGATGTCATTTACAAAATAGCCTCCAACACTCTACTCAACAAATTGGATGCAGTCTATCCCAGTGCCATCCGTTTTGTCACCAAATCCCCATATACTACCCACCACTGCAACCTGTACGCTCTCGTTGGCTGGCCCTCGCTTCATACTCGGCATCAATCCCACTGGTTCCAGGTAGCAGCACCCACCCATAGCAGCACCCACCCATAGCACGCGCTCCAGCCTTTGGCCGCCTTTCCTTCCAGTTCTCTGCTGCCAATGACTGGAACGAACTACAAAAATCACTGAAGCTGGAGACTCCTATCTCCCTCACTAGCTTTAAGCACCAGCTGGCACCTGCACATAGCCCATCTGTAAACAGCCCATCCTACTACCTCATCCCCATATTGTATTTATTTATTTATCTTGCTCCTTTGCACCCCAGTAACTTGCACATCTACCATTCCAGTGTTTAATTGCTATATTGTAATTACCTCGCCACCATGGCCTATTTATTGCCCTACCTCCCTTATCTTACCTCATTTGCACTCACTGTATATAGACTTATTATTATTATTTTTTTTTTCTACTGTATTATTGGCTGTATGTCTGTGTATTCCATGTGTAACTCTTTGTTGTTGTATGTACCAAACTGCTGTGCTTTATTGTCACGACTTCTGCCGAAGCTGGTCCCTCTCCTTGTTCGGGCGGCGTTCAGCGGTCGATGTCACCGGTCTTCTTGCCGCCACCGATCCATCATTCATTTTCCGTTGGTTTTGTCTTCAATTTTTACACACCTGGTTTCCATTCCCATAATTACATGTTCCTTATGGAGGTTAAGACAACCACCCTCGTGCAGATAACGACAGGATGAACCCAGAGTGGCTTATGATGCTCCTTGGTCTGCATTCGTTCAGGCTATTTTGTTTGGATTTCAGAGCAGCTGTTTGAATGTACCAGAGTGCAGAATAACTGATGAATTTACCAATGCTCAACGCCGGTTGAATATAATTTGATCCAATACTTAATTTGGAAAACTGCCTGCACAGAAACAGAGTTAGAGCATATCCTGTAAACCCATGTTATCCTTTGGGAGAAACTTGGATGTGTCAAACTACATGAACTGGCGAGCGCAGCTAGAATAACTCTGTGGCTTATCCACCCCAACCTCCCCCCGATGAGCCCATGGAAAACGGAGTGTCTCTGTGTGACCTAGAGGCCGCAATATGTCAAATGGACGAGGCTGTTTCTCGGCCTGAGAACCTTCTAGAGCCACATAACTCACCGTACACTACTGGCTTAAGCTCTAGAACAGGTTGTTAGGGGTTCACCTAGGGGTCATGATAGGGGCTGTACCAAATGTTTGATGTATTATAATAATTGATTATGCTTATGCTGTATTAATAGAAGGGGAGGGGTTATAAGACCCCTCCCTCCTTATATTTAAAGGGTCCTAGACTACAGATTAACAAAATATATATATTAATTATATAGGTTTAATATTGTTCCACAGTTGTTTTCTAGTTTCTCTGCTTCTTATGAAGAAACGGTCTGAGAAATGTGTGACTGTGAAGACAGAACTCTGCAGGGGAGTAAAAGAGAAAACTAGTCAGACATACCTCTATAAATAAACTTGGAGGAGTGGACATTTACTGCTAAGCTTTTAGATAACACTGAAACTCTATGTTTGTGTAGCTGTGGATGCATGGGCCTGGTCTCATGAGTAGAAGGTAATAACATAGGCAGTGACATCACTAAGGCTGGACTTCAGGTTTAATATAAGCAACTTGGGACCTTTTCTATTTTGCAGAAACTTACTCGGAAACATGCGTGCTATGTTCCTGATTGTCAACTTCTGTCTGCAATTGCATTAATAAAGGTTTTTGAATGATTTAATTAAAGATATTGTCATAATGCTAATTTCACCAATGAGCCAATGACTGACAAGGAACAAGGAACGAACCCCAACATTTGGCGAGATTGCCAGGAGTGAGTGTCAACCCGGTTGGAGGAGATTCCACATCATGTTGCCAGAGCGCCAAATTAAAAAAAGGTAAGCAGACACCAATTTAATCTAAGTCTGTAATTAAATGGCATTCACTGGTGTGGTTTCCCTCTAACAAGTAAGTGGCATCTCACTCAATCTAAATTATAGACATACACTTTGAATGTGACATAGTCGGATTCTAGTTTGGAGAAATTACGTAACGGACTTTTGGTGAAATGCATGTTGTCAATTTAGGATGAATGAAATGAATTATTGATGATTTTAATTTTATTTTGGGTAGTAATGCGGGCGACCATTACTGAATACTAGTTTTACATTTTTTTGAGAGGGGATTCTGTAATGATTATCTATTTTATTTTGGATAGTAAGGCATTACTAAATACTAGTTATTTTGGTTTGGAGAGGTGGTTATAATACTCATCTCTTCTATTTTATTTCCGACCATTACTACATACTAGTTATTTTCTTTAGCAGAGGTGATTCAGAGATAATAATCATCTATTTTATTTTGTAAAGGTAATTCAGCTACAATTACCAAATACTAGTTATTTTGGTTTTGAAGAGATGGTTCAGCGTTAATCATCTAATTTTATTTTGAGCTGTAATGCGGGCAACCATTACTAAATGACTAGTGATTTTTAATTTTTGTAGTGTTTATTTTGAAGAGGTACCTTGTGAATGAGTTGCGTTGTTTATGAACAGTGGTAATTCTGTGTGAGATTTGCCCAGTGAATGAGTTGTTTATGAATGATGCATTGTATGTTTCATTGTTTGTTTGTCTGTGGATTATGGCGGGGTTTATTGGGTAATGGCCCAATGGTGGAATAAAAAGTTAGGAGTAGTAGGACAGAAGTTATTTGAGTAAGAGGTTGAACGTATTTGTTAGTGACACTTTCCTACCATAGGACAGCATTGGAAATGTACAACCCTTAGCATGCCAGTAAAAGCATTACAAAGAAGTTCTGTAGACATTATTATAAAAAGTTATTTTGTGATTGTATCACCACCAGGGGGCACTGGTGTATAACATATTACTGTTACTCCACACCCTTAACCCTTTCATGCGTGAGTTCCAAATATCTCTAACGGTCGCCCCAGCGTGAGTTATTTTATGCACGTGATGACATTCTCTCCATAATAGAATGTGATTGTTATTCAACAATACATTTAATACGCGCTGCCCTCAAAACAAGGATTTTAGCCTGTTTTTATTTATAGTCTGTTTCAACTTCCAATTATTTTCTAAAAAGTTATTATTTTCTAAGAGCAGTTTGAATTGAGTTGTGTTCCACCTCGTTCATTCACATAAAAATAGTTATTTTAACTTTTACGGACAATTACATTTTTGAAACCCTGGTTCGAATCCATGTTTGACCTGACTGTGCCACAGGCCCCTGTGCTGTTGGAGAGCAGATGCTGGAAGAGTGTGGGACTGCTGTACCAATTGTCCACGTACAAAGTGTGTCCCTTGCCGAGATGAGGAGCCAGCATGGTCATCACCACGGACCCGGACACCCCAAGCCCCTCATAATGTTTGATGTCAGTGGTGGACCCTGTGTAAACTATAATGTCCTGGACAAATCCAGTCTTCACGTCGCACATGACAAAGAACTTGACTCCAAACCTGTGCCTTTTGGAAGGAATATATTGACGGAACGCCAGCCTACCTTTCCATAACATCAGGGACTCCTCAATGCATAGGTCCTTGTATGGCACAAAGACCCGACCAAATGCTGATGTCAGGCTGATAAGAACATTTCTTATTTTGTGTAACGGGTCACTTAGGATGGCAGTAGCATTGTTGACAAAATGCAGGCATCGCAGCAGAGCTAGGAAGCGGTCTTGGGAAAAGAGGGTGGCAAAGAAGGGAGTTGCAAACATAGGATCTGTGCTCCAGTATTCTCTTAGGGAGTTCTTCTTTACTACCCCCATGAGAAGGACTGTAAACCAAGAAAGTATACATTTCACTAATTGTGGTTGTCACCCATTTAGCGAGTTTCCCCCTCACTCCTGGCTCTCTCTTCTCCTGTAGCTCCAAGGCATAGCGATTGGTCTCCTCTACTATGTTTCCCACCAGCTCCTCTGTCAGAAACAACTTGAAGCACTCTGCCTCAGTTGGAAATGGCAAGGGGCGTTGCACTCCAGACTGGGACTCATCAAAGCAAACAGCAGGGCCAGGAGGGATGAAATGACTGGCAGCCTTCCAGATACCACAGAACTCCTGTACTTCATCCACTGTTGGTCTGCCTCCATCACCACCAGCATCATACTTCGTCATTCCTCACTGTCAGAATCAGATTGTCAGAATGGTGGGATGTGAACTATAGTAGACGACACATCCCTTCAACGTGCATACTATAAACAGACCAAAGTCATCTTGTCTTCTCTTGTCTTTGGTTTCTGTGAGGAAAAAGCATGGCTACGCGCTGAAAGTCGTTTACTTTCGACGTCTTGAAAGTGTTTTACCTAATTATTTCGGTCAATGGTGAGCTCACCCGTGATGTGATTAATTATACACAGTAATTCCTATTAACTAATTCATATTGTAGTTTATGTCAGCCGAGAGTTAGAGAATATGACCATTGTTGCGTCAGTCTTTCAGTTAGCGCGAGGACAAATGTAGCCTACATTTTTCCGGTTAGGGTGGTTGTGTTATGCTGTAGCCACTTCTGTGAATGTCTGAATGTTGAATCCAAAAAGAAACTGTTCACATTCTGGACATAACTTTGTAAGGACTGTGTTTGTGTAAATAGTTTATGAAAAAAGTGTGGCCAGCCCAATTGTTGATTGTTGTCGTTCGAAACTGGCGTTTTAAATAAACATTCTAAATGAACGTTCTAATCACAAGGATGAGATCTACACTTGAGGGACCACTGTAGAACGATCACAGCTATGGGATGGTACGTGTGAAAGGGTTAAAGACATAATATTAGAAATTGAAGTCTAGCATACAGGTTTCTCTGTGAGGCCTGTGTGTGAAATATATTTGAGTTTAGTAGAACCATTTACAATAGCCTGGATTAAGTGAGAGTAGAATTAGGATTACAGTGTCAACCACTGTTATTTAACACAACACTGAAAGGAGATGGAGAGGAATTTATATAGGCATATTTATACATATTACACCCACTTTAGGATAACCCTATAGAAATTAGAAAACACATTACACGCAGACTATCTAAATAAAAAGCCGGAGCACCATGGCACAGTCAAACCACACCTGTTGAATATATGCAAAATAAGTTTCCTGCTGTGGAATTTACATTCACTTTTAGGAAATGGCATGTCTGGACAGAGATGGCAGGAGAAGATGGATATCCAATAGCTGGTTCATTCAACGAGACTAGGTTGGATTTAGTTAAGGAGATGGACAAAAAGAAGCGGATGAAGAAACTGTGATGGGAATGATGGAATTGGATGAAAAAGGAGGCACAATTCCTGGAGGGAGTTTTCCCTCGCCACCCCAACTCACTTTACAAAAAGGAACAGACTGGAAGACCCTAGACATCTGCTCAAGTTTCTACAGGCTCACCACAACCACAGCCTGCAGCTCCCCCACAGTCACATCAGTCACACCAGTGAACCTGGTGCATGCAGGGTATGTGCTTTTCACCACTCTGCATTATGGTGACCCACAAACATGGACTAGAGGAGGAGTTGGGCCCGCCAGAGCCCTATGTGACTGGAACAACCCTCAATGCTAGACCTGTGGGCGGTTAGGGCATGTGAGTTCGCAGTGTGGGGGGAATGGAAGAGGTTACAACAGGGGCAGAGGAAACTCAGCCACAGTACCACACGCCCGGAGCTGAATATGCTCCCCAGGGGCCACCTATGCCCTATGGACAAGGAGGACAAGTTAATGATAGTGGACAACCATGGCCAATGGGAAATCGGAACAACAACAGTTCTTATTTTCTTCAGAATCAACAATGAAGGTGCCCGACTCCCCTGCTCCAGTATGAATTCCATGATAGAAGAGAAGAGCCAATGGTTACTCTTAATGTTAAGGACATGACCTACCATTTCTAATAGACACTAGAGCTCACTGTTCCTGTTTAGGTAAACCTGGACATGTTGTTGGAGCTTCCCTGAGCAAGTCATCAGTAACAATAACAGGGACATCTGGACAGCCCAGGAATCTGTACCGGACAAAAACTTTTTTGAAGACTTCTTCTTGACTCCGACATGGTGCAGTTCGTTGAGGGTTCAGCCTATATAGATCTGCCTATATAGATCAAAGCATAGGGAAGAAACATGTAGGATTTGCTGTTGTAGATGTGGAAGGTGATATTGAGGTTATACAGCCCCTACCAGGGAAGGGAAGGCCTTTACTGGCTACTCAGACTCAGCATATGTTATTGGGGTTTGTTTGTCATGGTGTGGGATTTGGGGAGCAAGAGAGTTTACTAATACCACAGACACACCTATTAAAAACAGACCTTTTGTTGAACAGTTCATTGAAGCTATGTGAAAACCTAACACATTGGCTATTGTTAAGGTTGAGGCACACACGGGTTGGTGTGATAATCCTAGAATTGGTAACAACATAGCCCCTTATAATAAAATAAAAAAAACATAGCTGATGAGGCGGCCAAATTGTCTGCTTCTCGTTGTCACACACATGCCTTTTATTTTTTCTTGTCGTTTGTGTCATCTGAAACTACTGATCTTGAGAAACAGCAGCAGGCTGATATTCTCAATCACCAAGTGTGTAGGGAGAGAGCGTGTGCTCTCTGTCCTGGGTCTGGCTTATGGCTACATCTTTTGTCTGGCATGCCCTGTTTACCATCAACCATGATCTTTAATATTTTCCGATTGGCTCATGGGGTGAGCAAAATTTCTAGTTAGGGTATTATACTCCGGTTTTCAGTGCCTGAGGTTTGTCTGCAGACAATGGGACCCATCTCATAGGAGATGTGGTTACCAAATGGCTAGAATGATGGGTGTTGACCAGAAGTTTGTGTCCATCTATCAACCGCGGAGTAACGGGAGTTACTGAGAGGGCTAATCAGACTCTGATAGGCTCCCTTGCCAAACTATGCGATTCCACAGGAATGACGTGGATAGAGGGATTACCTCTTGTCCTCATGAAAATGCGCAGCAGCCTTAACAAAGGTATTGGGTGTACACCTTATGAAATGTTAACAAGACGACCAGTGAACACCCCAGGGGTGAGACCTATGTCTGACCTACAGACAGACATACCTGAGACATAGTGTGACCATCTTGAGTACATGAAGGAACGAACTTCTGTTTTAAATTTTCTCCACTCTCACACTAGGAAAGCAGCAGAACTAATCCCAGGTGAGGATCCAGATGGATGCTCTGACCATCTGCGTAGGAGACTTGGTGAAACTATGAGTCCATAAAAGAAAATGGAACCAGCCAAGATGGATGGGACCCTTCCAGGTGACCATGACAACAGAGGCTGAGATCCACCGTGACAGACATAGGATTACAGGGGAAGGGGAGCACATCTGGCACACGTGTAATGATTTTCCAGAAACCCACCTCCACAGCCTTTCTGTGGGGAACCCAGGCAGTACCAATTGGCAAAGGAACAATACCAGAGTTTGACAAAGAAACAGCAATTATACTATTCTGATGTTGGTCACTAGGGGGAAGGAAGCAGCATGGGAAGGTGGATTATCCAATAATACTATAGGTAATAGTTCAGATACAGCTATAGAATTTAAGGAGGGTGGGCCCATTGAGACTAAATGATCAAGGTGGAAGAAGGTTCCTAGCGTACAACCAGGTAACAATTCCCAGCTGATTAAATGCATAGGACCTCCAAAAGTACAATGGGGAGAGTATCTGACTGGTAGTGTAAAGCCCCTAAATGATAAAGGAGATGTTGTGTTGACAGGATTAAAACCTACAATAACTCCCCCTGTTTGTATCTGCAACTCAGGGAATGTGGATGTAGGAAACATCACTAATTGCCTGTCTTACACAGGCCTAAAAATGGATAACAGGAGTTTTGATGTAGTAGATGGGCAACAATTGATAACTAGGGTAAATATGTCAAACATAGGCAAAGGCATGGGGACACCTCCGGATCTTCTCTGGATCTGTGGGGGTAATGGCTACATTTCCCTCCTCATGGGATGGAAAGGGTGTTGTTATCTAGGGAAAACTGAACTGAAAACAGCTACATTACCTGCCTCTAAGCTACTGAACAGTAATTTGCAAAAAAGTTTTAGATCGTATGGCAGAGCTAAAAGAGCAGTGGCTCAAAATAATGTCTCCGGTAGAGATGGCGGCCCTAGTAATCTTTCCAGGTGCAGGAGTTGTAGTAAAGGGTAAGGGGATTAACAATTTGACATACTCCATGCAGGCCCTTACTAATTTGATAGTACAGGGTTTTACTCAGTTGTCACTAGATGTGCAGAATTTGAAGGCAGTAGTGACCAGAGACGAAATGGCACATATTGGCTAAAGACGGAGGGGCCTACAGGTCCCTTGGAATAGACAATGAGGATTACTGTGTCATGTTGCTTCCTGACTCCTCTGACAACATTACAGCTATTATTAATGATCTGGCTAAATTAGGAGGTACTCTGGGAAAAGCTGACATAATCTTTGACCAAATTGCACACTGGTTTAATTATGTATTTGGAAATGGGATGGGTAAGGTAATGATGTTCCTGTCTGCCATGATTGTAACACTTCTGGTAGGATTACTGTGTTTTGCTGTTGCTTTCGTGATAATAAAGTGCTAGGCTAAAAAGACTGTTGAGCAATTGGGGATCATGGGACACATATACAGTGGGGAAAAAGTATTTAGTCAGCCACCAATTGTGCAAGTTCTCTCACTTAAAAAGATGAGAGAGGCCTGTAATTTTCATCATAGGTACACTTCAACTATGACAGACAAAATGAGGAAAAAAAATCCAGAAAATCACATTGTAGGATTTTTTATGAATTTATTTGCAAATTATGGTGGAAAATAAGTATTTGGTCAATAACAAAAGTTTATCTCAATACTTTGTTATATACCCTTTGTTGGCAATGACAGAGGTCAAACGTTTTCTGTAAGTCTTCACCAGGTTTTCACACACTGTTGCTGGTATTTTGTCCCATTCCTCCATGCAGATCTCCTCTAGAGCAGTGATGTTTTGGGGCTGTCGCTGGGCAACACGGACTTTCAACTCCCTCCAAAGATTTTCTATGGGGTTGAGATCTGGAGACTGGCTAGGCCACTCCAGGACCTTGAAATGCTTCTACGAAGCCACTCCTTCGTTGCCCGGGCGGTGTGTTTGGGATCATTGTCATGCTGAAAGACCCAGCCACGTTTCATCTTCAATGCCCTTGCTGATGGAAGGAGGTTTTCACTCAAAATCTCACGATACATGGCCCCATTCATTCTTTCCTTTACACGGATCAGTCGTCCTGGTCCCTTTGCAGTAAAACAGCCCCAAAGCATGATGTTTCCACCCCCATGCTTCACAGTAGGTATGGTGTTCTTTGGATGCAACTCAGCATTCTTTGTCCTCCAAACACGACGAGTTGAGTTTTTACCAAAAGTTCTATTTTGGTTTCATCTGACATTCTCCCAATCCTCATCTGGATCATCCAAATGCTCTCTAGCAAACTTTAGACGGGCCTGAACATGTACTGGCTTAAGCATGGGGACACGTCTGGCACTGCAGGATTTGAGTCCCTGGCGGCGTAGTGTGTTACTGATGGTAGGCTTTGTTACTTTGGTCCCAGCTCTCTGCAGGTCATTCACTAGGTCCCCGTGTGGTTCTGGGATTTTTGCTCACCGTTCTTGTGATCATTTTGACCCCACGGGGTGAGATCTTGCGTGGAGCCCCAGATCAAGGAATATTATCAGTGGTCTTGTATGTCTTCCATTTCCTAATAATTGCTCCCACAGTTGATTTCTTCAAACCAAGCTGCTTACCTATTGCAGATTCAGTCTTCCCAACCTGGTGCAGGTCTACAATTTTGTTTCTGGTGTCCTTTGACAGCTCTTTGGTCTTGGCCATAGTGGAGTTTGGAGTGTGACTGTTTGAGGTTGTGGACAGGTGTATTTTATACTGATAACAAGTTCAAACAGGTGCCATTAATACAGGTAATGAGTGGAGGACAGAGGAGCCTCTTAAAGAAGAAGTTACAGGTCTGTGAGAGCCAGAAATCTTGCTTGTTTGTATGTGACCAAATACTAATTTTCCACCATAATTTGCAAATAAATTCATTAAAAATCCTACAATGTGATTTTCTGGATTTCTTTTCCACATTTTGTCTGTCATAGTTGAAGTGTACCTATGATGAAAATTACAGGCCTCTCTCATCTTTTTAAGTGAGAGAACTTGCACAATTGGTGGCTGACTAAATACTTTTTTTCCCCACTGTATGTTGGGGTGGTCACAAGAAGGGAACAAACTTACCTAATGTGGTAGAGGGAAGATATGGGAGATACTAGAGCTTGTCATGTATATATGGGTCAACTGAGAGAAGAGTATAGTAATAGTGTCAGATAGGTGGGTGTAGCTGGTGTATGAAGTCAGGCGCAGGAGAGCAGAGATGAGGGAACCAAACGCACTTTACTTAGACAGCGCAAAGTAAAACCATAATACAAAGTGCAAAAGAACGGTTGCCACAGAACACGGGTGAAATAAATGGCATCCGGCACAAACCAGACGAAACAATACCGACCTCAACAAAAATTAACAATCACACACAAAGACATGGGGGGAAACAGAGGGTTAAATATATGACACCTAATTTGGGAATTGAAACCAGGTGTGTGTGGGAACACAAGACAAAAAAATGGAAAATGAAAAGTGGATCGTTGATGGCTAGAAGACCGGTGACGTCGCCCGCCGAACGCCGCCTGAACAAGGAGAGGGACCGACTTCGGCGGAAGTCGTGACAAATAGGAGAAACTATGTTAGAGGGGATTTTAGTGTGTTAGACTTACAGTAACAGGTGTAAACCTTGCCAGGATAGAGGAAGGCATGGGAGCACCTTCTGGATGAATGTGGGTATGCAGTGATAAGGGGTATCTCACTTTACCTCCTGGATGGGGGGATGTTATTTGGGGAGAACAGAAATGTACATGTTGAATTCCCGGTCACCGATCTTTTCAATGAGACAGGTAAAACCAACTCTGGGAACTGAAACTTGCAAAACGACTCATCCCAGACAATCAGGAAGCCTATGGTCATGTCCTACACCCGGGTGAGATTTTTTTTTGGTATGACAGTCATAGCATCCTGGGGTGTGGCTGTCCTGGGAAAGTGGGTAAACAATTTAACCTACTCTTTACAGGCCCATATGAATTTAACGATCCGAGGATTTAGCCAACTCTCATTAGATGTTCACAATCTGAAAGCAGTCATCAGCCGCCATGAGTTGGCTTTAGATGATCTTTTGGCGAAGGAAGGAGGACACTGTAACGTACTAGATATTATTGATCCTGAAAATTGTGTTATGCTCCTCCCTGACTCTTTTGAGAATATGACTGCGATAATTGATAAGATTGCTGATCTTAGTAAAACTCTCTCAGAATCAGAAAAATCTGTTTTTGACAAAATTGGTGACTGGATTAATGCTAAATTTGGAAATGTGATGGGAAAAGATATGTTGACTTTGTTTTCATTGTTTACTCCTATACTTGTAGAAGGTTTGGTGATTTTGGTTACTGTTTATATTTGTAAGAAAATGACTGTAAACTGTATCTGCTCTTGAACATGCTGCTGTGATGGTGTTGGTGAAAGCTGATACAAATCGTGCTGAAGGTGATATTTGTGCATTTCTGGTTTCTCTTAATCCCATCGTTTATTCAACTCATGTGGTTCTTCCCAGGACTCAGGAAGAATGGGAGTATAGACAGACTCACCCCACCCCCACCAGCATTCCAATAACCTCAAGAGGTTGTTTCTCCCTTTAGCAGGCCATCCCTGGGATCAAATGGATCCAGGGGATTTGCCTAATCTATTTGATTTCAGAGGACAATATGATTATAGCTGTGAGACAGTCTCAAAGGGGGAAATGTTAAGGGTTCACCTAGGGGTCATAATAGGGGCTGTACCAAATGTTTGATGTATTATAATAATTGATTATGCTTATGTTGTATTAATATAAGGGGAAGGGTTATAAGACCCCTACCTCCTTACATTTATAGGGTCCTAGACTACAGATTAACAATATATATATTCATTATATAGGTTTAACTCAAAGAGCGTTGTGGGCCTGACCCATCTTTTTTCTTGCCTAAAAGTACATTCGGCCACACTTGTGCTCACCGTGTTTCGTCTTTGAAGTATTTTCCGTTTACGAGAAACGGCCATGTCCATTTGGTGATGAAATGTCCATTTGCAATATACAGCCAGTCGCCATCTAGTGGAATTTTCCAGTACAGCAGAAAATGTTAAATAAAAAATAACAATTGTATCGTGGAAACTTACATTTTGGATCTGAGGCCGTTGGCCTATTTTAATAACACCCACGGACGTCTAGTAAGGGACCATCCATTTGCCATATAGAAATCCTCATCAATCATACGGGAGATGCCGCAAGGGTCCCTTCATGTATGTCAGGGGCCTAAACAGCTGCCCTGAGGAATTGCTGATTCTACCTGGATTATGTTGGAGATGCTTCCATTAAATTACAACCTCTGTGTTCTGTTACACAGGTAACTCTTTATCCACAATATAGAGCCCTAACACATACGTTTTTCCAGCAACAGACTATCAATAATGTCAAAATCTGCACTGAAGTCTAACAAAACCGCTCCCACAATCTTTTTATCATACATTTGTCTCAGCCAATCATCAGTCATTTGTGTAAGTGCTGTGCATGTTGAATGTCCTTCCCAATAAGCATACTAAAAGTATGTTGTCAATTTGTTTACTGTAAAATAGCATTGTATCTAAAATGTACAAAGGGTTGGTAATGGGCTGATTGATCAGCTTTTTAACGCAGGAAAGAGGGCTTTACTATTCTTGGGTAGTGCAATGACTTTTGCTTCCCTCCAGGTCTGAGGGCACACACTTTCTTGTAGGCTTGAAGATATGGAAAATAGGAGTGGCAATATTGTCTGCTATTATCCTTAGTATTTTTCCATCCAAGTTATTACACCCAGGTGGCTTTTCATTCTTGATAGACAACAATAGTTTTTTTACCTCTTCCACACTCACTTTTCAGAAATCAAAATTTCAACGCTTGTCTTTCATAATTTGGTCAGTTATACTGTACTTGGATGTGTAGTGTCAGCATTTGTTGCTGGCATGTCATGCCTAAGTTTTCTAATCTTGCCAATTAAAAAGTCATTAAAGTAGTTAGCAATATCCGTGGGTTTTGTGATGAATGAGCCGTCTGATTCAATGAAAAATTGAGCTAAGTTTGCCTTTTTGCCCAAGATTTCATTTAATGTTCTCCAAAGCTTTTTACTATCATTCTTTATATAATTTATCTTTGTTTCACAGTATAGTTTCTTCTTTTTATTCAGTTTAGTCACATGATTTATCAATTTCCAGTACGTTTGCTTGCCAATTGGTCATACAGCCAGACTTATTTGCCATTCCTTTGTATTTGTATTTATTATGGATCCCCATTAGCTGCTGCCAAAGCAGCAGCTACTCTTCCTGGGGTCCAGCAAAGTTAAGGCAGTTTATACTTTTGCCTCTCAGCCATACCATTTTTTAATTCCTCATCAATCCACGGCATTTAACAGTTTTACAGTAATTTTCTTAGTAGTGGCATGCTTATTAGTAACTGGAATAAGCAATTTTATAAATGTGTCAAGTGCAGCGTCTGGTTGCTCCTCATTACACACCACAGACCAGCAAATATTCTTAAGATCATCGACATAAGAATCACTACAAAACATATTGCATGACCTCTTATACACTATATTAGGCCCAGCCTTTGGAATGTTGGTTTTCCTAGATACATATGGCTACTATATTGTGATCACTACATCTGATGGATTTGGATACTGCTTTAAAGCAGATTTCTGCAGCATTAGTAAAGATGTGATCAATACATGTTGATGATTTAATTCCTCTGCTGTTTGTAAATACCCCGGAAGGTTGACTGATAACCTGAACCAGGTTGCAGGCACTGGTTAGAGTTTGAAGCTTTTTCTTGAGTGGGCAGCTTGATGAAAGCCAGTCAATATTAAGGTAATCCAGAAAATATACCTCTCTGTTGATATCACATACATTATCAAGCATTTCACTCATATTATCCAGATACTGACTGTTAGCACTTGGTGGTCAATAACCGCTTCCCACAAGAATGGGCTTTAGGTGAGGCAGGTGCACCCTTAGCCATATTACTTCAACAGTATTTAGCATGAGATCCTCTCTAAGCTTTACAGGAATGTTGCTCTGTATATTGGCCGCAACACCACCACCATTGGCATTTCTGTATTTTCTGTAGATGTTAAAGCCATGTATTGCTACCACTGTATCATCAAAGGTATTATCTAAGTGATATTCAGAGACAGTCAGAATATGAATGTCATCTGTTAATAGCAAGTTATTGATTTCATGAACCTTGTTTCTAAGGCTTTTTATTGCTTTACTGGGAAGCTTATCAGAAGTAGACATGACAATGTTATTTATGTTTGAGCTGATAGTGCAGGATGAGCTGCACACAGTGGACTTCCTACTAGGGCACACTGCCTCAGTGCTAATAGTATAACTATGGTTCAGAGGTACATGATTACTGTATACAATAGCTGTAGGATCGATAGAGATATTCCGGGAAGTTAGTCGGACATAAATTAGGTTACTTACATTGTGACTGCCAACGCCCCTGGGATAATGTACATTTGCTGCAGCATTATTACAATTCAGCGATGAAATGGTAGGGATTATCTGAGCTGGGCTTGGGTCATTGTTGAAAGAGTCCAGGAGCCAAGATGATTTGGATGGACTCTGTCATTCCTGTAGAGTCTTCTGTTTCCAGAAGGTGTCAAAGTTATCTATAAAAGTTATTCCAACAGAGCTACAGTAATCTTTTAGCCAGGTGTGTAATGCCAGTAGCCTGCTGAATCTTTCACACCCACGGACCAACAATGGTACCGGATCTGAAATAATTAGCCACTTTTTTGGAATCTTTCAGAGCCATTGACAAAAACTCAATTTAATAAATTTTAAATTCAGGCAGTAACACAACACATTTTTGAAAATGTCAAGGGGTGTGAATACTTTCTGAAGGCACTGTATAGATGTGAGGCTATAATAAACGATGGAACAATATTGAGATAGTTAAAGGGATTGTTTCCAGTGATTTTAACAATGTTTTTGGCATAGATTCAATTAGATCAAGCGTTAACCGGAGAGTGGATGTTTTGGCGGTGTCGGAGTTGGAACTGCGTTGGAGTCTTCAAATCGGTGAGCAACTGCTCACTAAGCCATACCCACCCACTCACGTTAGAAGTTTAGACGAGAAAGTGTAGGCTATCAAGACATAATCACGCTCAAATGTAAAAATCATTCAACAAAATAATGTGGATTTCTATCAGCCTAATGGAGGTGTAGATTACATCTCACATTCCAGTGTTTCAACTTGTAAACAAGGCTGCATGGGATTTCTGTTAATGCGACTCCATGCAGCCAATGGTAATATCCGCTAGAGGTATAGTGCCGGAAGCAGCTTGTGGATTTGACAATTCTAATGCAGTTCCACCTCCAACACCGCCAAAACAAACGCTTTACTGTCACGGATCCCTCCGGAACTTTCATTACACACACCTGTCCCCTGTTCCCACTGATTAGTACTTGTATAAGTGTGCCCTTTGGTTTCCACTGGGCTGTCGATTATTGTTACTATGTCCGCTGGTGTGTGTGAGTACCTGTGCTGTGTGTTTTGGGCTTTCGTGCCCTTGTGGATTGCGCATATGATTACGGGTCTCGTCCTGTGTGATAATCATTATGCACTAGTGTTATTTATTCGAGGTACTCCTCGCTCTTTTGTTTGGGTTTCAACCCTGTGTTTTTGTTACGTGTTTGTTTGGTCTTTGTCCCCGTGTCTTTACACAGCACGCTGTAATTTGGGGCTTAATAAGAAACCCTATCACGCATTCCTGCACCTGTCTCCCGAAAAATTTATACCAACGTGACACATACGGATGTTGGCTAAAGCGGATCTGATTGAATCGAGCACTTAACTTTCTTACCTCCAAAGAAGTCCATAAATGAATAATCATAGAAATCCCATGTTTTAGTGATATAGTTTGTCATGTTAGAAACACTTTTGTAATCACTAGCTTGGATGGTACTCAAATCAAACAGGTCCCTGCATATACATATTTAGGGGTATGTTTAGATGATAGGCTCTCTTTTAAAAAACATGTTACTGAATTGGGAAAAAAGCTCAAATTCAAGATAGGGTTCCTTTACAGAAACAGGACTTGTCTGACCTCCGTAAATAGAAAACAAATTGTGCAGGCTACTTTTATGTCCGTTTTAGATTATGGTGATATTATTTATATGCATGCATCGGCAAACACATTAAAACCACTGGATTCTATTTACCATTGTGCACTCAGGTTTATCACAGGTGATAGTTACAAAACTCATCACTGTATCCTATATCAACGAGGGTTGGGCCTCTCTATCTGTGAGGCGAGAGCAACATGCTCTTTTGTTTATTTATAAAGCACTTCTTTTAAAACTACCTCCATATATATCATCATTAATTTCAACTAGATATACTAATTTTATGACCAGATCACAGATGTGGATTACATTAGAGACTCCTGCGGTCTCCACAGAGTTGGGATGGACTGCTTTCAGTTCCTTTGCACCTTATTTATGGAACAAACTGCAGATCCAACTTAAGTTAGACACTCTGGTGTCCCTTGCCCATTTCAAAAATATTATGGAGGATCAATATGATGTTGTCTGTGATTGTTTCTGTTGAATTGTGTCTTTGTTTTGTATGTTTTGAAATGTTCTTGTCTGTATGCCTAGAACTGTACATGTCAACATGTTTACACAGGGCACAGCGGTAAAAGAGATCCAGGTCTCAGTCTGTTTTCCCTGTTAAAATAAAGATAAAAAAAGTACAAAAAAAATGTTAGCTAACATTAGCATCCCATTGGTTTCCATTCACTTTGTAGCTGTAGTACTATGTTGGTTCTCACCACAACCTGGCCATAGAGTCCACAGTGGTCTGACATTTTTTGTTGCCTTTTTTGTTGCCTGTATGTGGATTCATGTTGCTTTCGGAAGCAACATGAATCTGTGTTTCAGCCCACCAGCACCCTCCACTAAGTTTAGTATACAGCTGAGAGATGGGCCTGGCAAAATGTGACCACTCTCAAATGTATAGACAGAGCTTTCGATGGAAGGACTGATAGTCCAAGAGATTGTTCTGAACATAATTTGAAAATAAAATGTTTACAAAGACTCACATTACAAAAACACTGAACAATGGAGTTTTACAAACTTGGTATGGCTCAGTTGGTAGAGCATGGCACCTGCAATGCCAGCGTTGTGGGTTCGCGATTCCCATGGGGGGGGGACTAGTATGAAAAAGTAAGGAAATGTATGGACTCACTACTGTTAAGTTGTTCTGGATAAGAGTATCTGCTAAATGACTAAAATGTAATTTATTTTGATAAGGTATGACTGGTGTAGTAAGCTAATAAGGCTTTATTTTTTAGTAAGGTCAATGGGTATAATACTGTATATTTATTTGAAATTACCATTGTGTAAGGACCAACGCTGGGAGATGAGAAACTAGTACAGAGAGTGAACGTTTAATAAACAACAGACATTAAACAGAACACGCACGGCAGGGGAAAAATAATGACATCAATGCTGACACGGGGGAACAAACTGAAGAGCAGACAGATATAGAGGGGCGATCAACAAAGTAATGGAGTCCAGGTGAGTCCAATATTGCGCAGATGCCGTAATGATGGTGACTGGTGTGAGTAATGATGGGCCGCCTGGCACACTCGAGCACCAGAGAGGGGGAGCGGGAGCAGGCGTTACACATTGAACAGATTGTGCTCGAAATGTAGTTACTGCAACACCACATATTGGAAGGACGCGTTGATTTCTGCTGCTATGGAGTTGGTACTCAATAATATTTTACATACAGCTTTGCGTTAAAGGGATACAACACCTCAATCTACTGTCAGACAGTTTTATACCTTGGACGTGTCCTTAAGTCCATGTCTATCATTCCATGTTTTCGTAAAGAGCTCTGCTGTAGTGATTCCCAGAAGGAATGGACATTTTTTTATCTGGGATTTGTACATCCATTTTGGGACTTTTAAAATAATTGATTATCTCCTCTATTTAAACCCTTCTAGTGTATTGGTATTTTATGTATAAAAAAGCTATGTCAATGACAGTGTTGTTTAACACAGTAAACTCAATTTCTATGTTTCTTGATCCAACAAACATGTTTTTGCAACATACTGTACTTGACCATAGGTCCAAGGACCTTTTAAGGTGTGTTACAAAAGTTATTCATGTAATGTGCTGGACAATGTGTTATGATTTTCTACTATTATCTAATTTAATGAGCAGTGCAATTATGTTGGCTTTCACATGGCCGTGCTCTATGCAGAAATACATCTCTTATAAAATGTACAGTTGAAGTCGGAAGTTGACATACACCTTAGCAAAATACATTTAAACTCCTTTTTTCACAATTCCTGACATTTAATCCTAGTAAAAATTCCCTGTCTTAGGTCAGTTACGATCACCAGTTTATTTTAAGAATGTGAAATGTCAGAATAATAGTAGAGTGATTTATTTCAGCTTTTATTTCTTTCATCACATTCCCAGTGGGTCAGAAGTTTACACACACTCAATTAGCATTTGGTAGCTTTGCCAGTAAATTGTTTAACTTGGTGTATGTAAACTTCCGACTTCAACTGTAGATATTCCATAAAAAGTCTGCCGTTTCCAGCTACAATAGTCATTTACAACATTAACAATGTGTACACCGTATTTTTGATCAATTTGATGTTATTTTAATGGACAAAAAAGTAGCTTTTCTTTCAAAACAAGGACATTTCTATGTGACCCCAAACTTTTGAACGGTAGTGTACATAAGCTTAACTTTGATTTGAATATTTCTTAAACTAGACCATTAACAAATGGTTTGTTTTAAAGCAATGTTTTTCTGTAGAAAGTTTGAGATTTTAAGAGTATAGAACATGTTATTGTTTTGACAGTTGAAAAGTTCAGTGAATGAATTTGCAACAAAGTTGCAACTCACTTAAGTCCCATGCTCATAGAATGGCACCCTCTAAGTTTCATGCCCAGTTTTTACTATTGAAGTAACTTAGGAGGATCTGTCACACACCCAACTGTACCTAAGGTGCAGGAGATGAAGAGCAGTACCGTAATGGAATAAAGTCTCCGCACACTCGGAATCAATGCACAAATGTAATTTAATTAGGCTAAACTTTCGGTCTCAAGACCTTCAACAGAGCATACACAAACACACAATGATAATGGCCACATATAGCTAATGTGTGTCAATGCAATCAAACATGATGAGCAACACCTGCATTTAAACACATACTTGAAAGCCTAAAATATACAAAATACCACAAAGTGAGGTTTATAATGTTTTACCCCATGGTTAAAAATAATTAATGCTGTATGGTATAATTAAGCAATAAGGCCCGAGGGGGTGTGGTATATGGCCAATATACCACGGCTAAGGGCTGTTCTTAAACACGACACAACGCGGAGTGCCTGGATATATTGGCCATATACCAAAAACCCCAGAGGTGCCTTATTGCTATTATAAACTGGATACCAACGTAATTAGAGCAGTTCAAATAAATGTTTTGTCATACCCGTCAGCCAATTAGCATTCAGGGCTCGAACCACCCAGTTATAATAGACTTTATTGATACACTTCACTCTTTACATTTACAATAGTAAAGACAAGGGAAGTGGAAAACAAAGTACTGCATTTCCATGTTGGTACATCAGTAGTCATTTACACAAAATAATAATACAACATATTTTTATCAAGGTGTACATGTTAACTTGACTGCTATAAATACATGCTGAAACACTTATTGAGCTAAGTGTAAAAAAAAATTCCTCGCAAGCGAGCATATGTGTTTAACAGATGGTAGTGTTTAATATACTCAGGGTTTAGTCTGTGAGGGTATCTCACTGGTGGAAGGGAAAGGGAAGGTCAATCTCAAGCCTTCCACTAACTTTCACGAAAGCCTCATCAGAAGCCTGCTGCGGAAGACCAGTGATTGCCAAGGTTGAGCTGGTTCACCACAGACATGCTCATCTCCATGACTTCACGTTTTCAATGATCATCTGGATGGCTTGCTCAAGAATCGAGGCAATGGTGCTGGTCAGCTGTTTGAGGAGCTCAGGCAGGGTGGTTATCTCCTCAGAGCCAGACAGCTTCAGCTGGGTCTCCTTCAGGAACTTGATGGCAGCATCCAGGAAGACCTGGACGGTTTTCTTGAACTGGGCAACAGTGTCCCTGAAGAGGATTGACAGCTGGCTCTGCTTGAGAACATGGTGGTCGACAGCAGTGGAGGCTTCTTCAAGGAGGTGGTTGATGGAGCTCTTCAGGTTCCTTAAGATCTCATACTTGTCTGCGAAGTTGGTCAGGGTGGATATGATGGCAGGGACTCTCTCCTTCAGGCCCAGGAGCATGTCATGGAGGGCCTCCTTGTTGTCGGCAACCTGTAGTTTTATATTATCGGTGTCCTTGGTAGTAGCTCTGATGACTAAGATGTCAACATCATCCTCTGGGGCAGACTGTTGGATATAGGAGAAACATAAGAGTAAATAACAATTTCAAAATACTTTAACAATAGGGTGACATGTTTTTGACGTGTAAATAGGCGCACAATAAATATTTTAAGATATGAAAGACACTCACAGCAAAACGGCTGTAGAGTCTAGCGCTCAGCTGAAATGGTTTCCTGCCCTGGAGTTCAAGACCCAATAACCCATCGGATGGAGTAGAGATGGAAGCACTGACGCCATCTCTGCGGGCAGCATAGCGGAAGTTCACATCAGTGAAGGTTGGGCTGATGATGTCCACATTCAGGGTGTGGCGGGAGACACTAAGAAGTTGAAGAAAAACATTACAAGCATAATCAGTTACCATCTTAATATATACTTGTGTGGTTAAGGTAGTTCTAAAAGTAAAACTCAGCCTTTGTTTTATCTCAGACATAGTATTTACCTTCCCTCATCTTGGCGCTTCTTCATGGTATTCACAAATCAAACAAAACCAACTTAACTGATATTGAAATATCCTCAAATCTACATAATGTCTGTTAATTTGATTAACATTGTGAGACTAAATAATGTCCCAATGGATATTATACATTGAAAAGGGGTCTGTTAAAAAGAAAGTATTACCTCATAGAGTGGGTAATCACATTCTGAATGTCCATGGTCAGGTCAGCATGGGTAAGGATAATCTTGCCAGTCAAGCCCAGGGCTTCATTCTCAACATTTGCTTTGATGGAAGCTTTTGAAAGTAGTTAGAGTTACAAATCAGTTGAATAACTATTTACAGAAAAAGATCGGTGACAATATCATTTGTTTTTCATCTATTACTTAGAAATAATGCCAATTTCAAAGAAATTTACCGTCCATGTCATAATCCAGAAGAACAATGGCAGAGGTAGCAGATGACTTGAGTGTGGCTTTAAAGACAGGGGCATCACCCTCCAACTCAGCTGCCAGATCTGTGGTGTACACAGGAGTGGCAATCTTGGCAGTCGCAAAAATCTTCTGCTTGGGACCTGTCAGCTCAACAACGGTTTTATCGAAGATTGTAATGTCACCCACGTTGCTTGGCTGAAACATGTCAATCTCAACATCAGCAGTCAGTGATGTCAATGGTGCAAAGTCAATGGTAGCCTGGGCTACATGCTTTCCCTTGGTGTTGAAGGTAATCACATTGGCCTCGTTGTTGCTCACAAATTTCAGCACTGCATACACGCGGCTCACGGATGCCTCAACAGCCAGGTTCTCATCCACGTCCATCTCCAGGACAGTTGTCTCACCGTCGCTGAGTTTGGCATTGGCAATGACCTTTGAGGTGGAGCGTAGGCCATCAGCATTCAGGTAGATGTTAGCTTCATTGTCCAGAGCTCCCAAAACAGCATTGTATTCCAGGATTGTGCCATCAATGTTGCCCTTGATGGATGACTCCACAGAGATGTACTCGAGGGTTCCCTCTAGCTTCAGGCTGTGGTCAGCCTCTACCTTGCCAATTGCTTTGATAAGGGGCAGGTTGAAATCACCTTTCAGCTTCAATGTAGAGGCAGCATTTGGCTTGGTCTTGATGTTTGCAACAAGTTGTTGGTTGGCTTCCAGGTTAAAGATGGGCAGAGCAATCTTTGCACCGGTAGCCACAGACAAAGCAGCTTCCAGGTTGTCAGTGTTCAGGCTGATTGTGCTGTCATGGTTTCCCTCAATGTGGGGGTTCTTCAGAGACAGGGATGTGGCCAGCTTAAGTCCTCTTTTGGTGGTCAGGCTGCTAGTGCCATCAAGCTTGACCTTAAGAGCTTCAAATACGGAGGCTGTGGTAGCTCCCAGGCGGAACACAAGGTCGTCCTCAGCGTAAAGTCCGGCATTGGCATTCAGATTGAAGATGGGTGACTTCAGGGAGAGTTCGGTGATCAGGTTGCCCAGAGAGTGAAACTGACTCTTCTGGTACAGGATCTTGGAATCAACATCAAGAGACTGCTCAGTGGTGGTCAAGATGTTCTTCAAGCCAGTATGCTCATACAGGTTCAGGTCATATGTGGCTGGGATGTGCATGATTAGGAAGGGTAGCTCAATCTCAGGGATGCTGATAGGGGTTGTCAAGAATTCAAGATTAGCCTCACTGTTGACAGTAGCAAATATACCAGCCTCCTTTTCATTATTGTCAACTGTGAAGTTGTAAGAGTATTTGTACTGGTTGAAACGGGCAAGAGCCACAGTGTTGATCTGTTGAGCTTCAGGCTTGATGATGGCAGAGTAGTCATTCTGGAGATCAATCTTGGCCACCAGTGCCTCGTTGAAGCTGAGCTTGGTGTTTCCCTTGTTTTGGAAGTCAAAGACAACCTCATTTGGATTAATGACAATGTTGAGTGAGTTGGACAGGATTCCACTGAGACCTCCAACAAGCTCTGTGTCATGGTTTACCTTCAGTTCAACTTTCAAATGTCCGTAGTGAGCATTTCCAGATGCCACCAGAAGGCTGTTCTTGACCTCTGGGCCTTCTGCTTCAGACCGGGCATCAAATCTGATGTGACTGTACATGACTGCATCAGCGTTCATGGTCTGCTTCATCTTCAGTTGGGCAGTGTCGGTGTCAGCGGAGATTGTCAGCTTAGCAGTGCTGGGACTGATGGTGAAGTGAAGGTCACACTTGTGTGTGCCCTCGTGAGAGTTGAACTTGAAAGCACCATCATTTCCAATGTTTAGAGTGATTGTTGTGTCCTCCAGGCGGGCAACAGCCTTTTGGGTCACAGAGGCTCCATTGGTGAAGCCAAGGATTGGGATATTGATCTGGTGGTTGTAGGTAGTGTCCACAGAGGCAGATATTCCACCCTCCATAGCAAAGAATGCATTATTGACAATGTCAGCCATGTAGTGTGCAGTGGTTGCCTTGACTCTGGTCTTAGCTGAGGCCTGGGATGAGAATCCGTAGATGATCACTGATGCCTGATGTTCAACTAGAAGTGCATTGTGAGTGAACTTAAGGGTCTCTGCAACAATCATACGGCTCATTTTGGGGATGGCAACACGAACACTGGAGTTCATGTTGAAATTGAGGATCTCAATACTGGGTGATGTGGCCTGGGTGGCCAGGAAAGCAGTGAACTGAGGAGTCATCTCATTTTCAGTGTTGTTCCAGAGCTCAGCAGAGGTCCTGATGCTGTAGACTGGGGTGGTGACACTGATCTTACCATAGAGCTTGCCAAAGCAAGGGACACTGATCTCACTGGGGATGGCAGGGAGCTTGATCTCAGGGATCTGGAGAGTTGGAATCTCTAGGATCTTCTCTGCGGCCACCTTAGGGAGGGCAGGGAAGGAGAACTCTGGGAATGTGATCTCTGGGAGAGTAATATCAGGTAGGGTTGGCAGGTAGCTCATGGTCAGGTCTCCAAAGAAAGCATCCAAATCAAGCATCTGGATCTCAAAGTTGACAATGAAATCGATGAGCTCTATGACCTTCTGCTTGATATCGTCAAAGGAAACGGTGGTGGCTGGCACTGTGTGGAAACCCAGGATAGTGAACTCAGGGATATCCAGCTGTGTTGGAATTTCAATCTCCTGAATCTTCTCCAGGCTGACCTTCATGGAGGGCATGACCAGGTCAGTGAGAGGGATGGTGAATGAAGGGAAGTCCAGCTCAGCTGTCTTCAGTCCAGTAATTACTCCCTCAATGATCTGTTTGACCTCGCTGACAATTTGTTGTTCACCAGCAAACTTATGGATCACCTCAATCACATTGCCGAACACCTCACTGATGACGGTGGTGACCTTGGTGTAGTGTTCGCTCAGCTGCTGCAGGAATGAGATGATATAATTTCTGAGGTCCATATCGGTGATTCTCTGCTTCAGGCTGTCAGAAATTACCTTAAGGTCATTAAGGATGGCATGGTCAACCATGTCCTTCACTGTTTTGATCATGTCTGCAACCTTGATTTCCCTCAGATGTTCAATGAAGTTAAGTGCAGATGACACAACAAAGTTGACAAACTCTCTTGAAGCCTGAAGTTTCTGTGGGATCTCAAGTGCCTTGATCAGCTCGTTTACATGAGCGGTGTATTCAGCAATCATCTGGTTGGTTTCATCCACATAGGCATTGTAATCAAATGACTTCAGCTTCTGGATAACAGAGTTGAGATACTCGTTCAGCTGGTCAATCACCTGCTTGATCTCGGTAGCTTTTAAGTAGTTGATGGCTTCTTCCAGCATCTGCATTACCTTCGCTGGGATATCGATGGCCTTCAGGTTGTTAACAAGGACCTGAATTGTTTCACCAATTTTGAACTGCTTAATGAGGTCCACAACCTTCTCCAGGACTGCTTCAACCTTCTTGTCAACATCATATTTGACAATCAGTTCTGTCAACTTGGCATGGAAAGTATTCAACTTGCCAAAGATGTCGAATTCCTGAATCACTGCCTTGACAGGCTCAATAGCCTTGCTGAATCTTAGCCAATCTTGCTGAAACTGATCTATCAGCTGCTCAAGATAAGCTTTCAAGTCGGAGGTAATGCAGTTCCTCAGATGCTCAGCAAATTTGGTTCTGTCGAAGTTCTCAATGAACTTCTTCAATTCACTCACTGCATTCTCAAGCGTAGCCTTGATTTCAAATGTGGCATCAATGTCGTGCAAGAGTGGAATGCTGCTGTCCTTCAGTTTCTGCATGTCAATCTGCTTGATCAGCTCTTCAATGGCATCAATGACACCTATGATCATTGTAGTTAATTCATACTCATTGTCGATGGCAGTCAGCTCCTGGTTGAGCCACTGGATGACAGTTTCACACAGGCTGCCACTCGCAATCATATCATTGGTAACATCAACAATTCCCTGAATGCGGGATGACAGATCAATCAGCAGGTTTTCAAAAGCTGTCTTGAGGATCACCAGAAAGGCCTCTAGGTCTTCCAGAGAGATGGCATACACCTGGGTGAGGGTAATCAAGTCCTGTTTGAGCTGGACAGCCTTGCCTTCAAGATTCAGTTTGGTAACAAAGTCACTCACATGCTGGGGCAGAGCCTCAAGCTTAGCCTTGATCTCTTCACTGTTAATGTAATTCTTCAGTTTCTCTGCCATACTCACAATAGTGATCTTGATGTTTTCGAGGATTGCAGGCAAACTTTCAAGGAAGGGCAGGTTAATCAAGTGACTGTCAGTGTTCTTATCATACTTCAGGAAACCAGAAATTGTGAATTCCTGGTCTTCACTGGCAGCTGTGTTCAGGAGGCCGGTGAGGAGGGTTGCAGACAGCTCCAGTCCAAGCCTTTCAGCATTGTTGTAGGCACTCACTTCCTGATTGAGAGCATGGTTGTTCACCTTGGACTTCACCCTGAGTGTGGCTTTCTGCTCCTGGGGAGTCAAAAGTGTGTCCATCTTGTTGTCCAGTGTGGTCTCCAGGGAGAAGCCATTGTCCAGCTGCTGAGTGATGGAGGCTCTGCATTCATGAGAGCTGGCAAAAGCCAGAGGCTGTGCTTTAAGAAGGAACTTTCCATAGAGCTGAGCACTCTGCTTGCCATACAAGGTCAGGTCACCATCAGCATTGAAGATGGCGTCAAGATTGAAGTCGAAGGGAATAATGCTGGCACGGATGGTGTTGTCAAAGCGGAAAGGCTGGGAGTTGAAGCGGGCATCATCTTGGATCCTTGCAGCAAGGCCAACAATTTCAAGCTCAGTGTTATGGCTCATGTGAGCACCGAGGAGCTTTCCAGTAGTACTGCACTTAGCATTAGCGGTCAAGTCTGCATAGTTGATCTCATAGGTGTGTTTGAGCTCTTCCTCACCATAGGCCGCCTTCAGGCTTCCAGTAAAGTCAATTTTGTAGATCTCTGCCTTCAGCTGAGCCTCGTTGACTAGGTTGGCTGCCAGCAGTTTCAGTTTATTGTTCACATTTACAGAGGCAGTGTAGTCCTGAAGGTCAATGGTGATGTCATGTGTATAGGAAGTGCTATCGCTGACAATAGCCTCAGCCTTTGAGGTGAAGGCAAGGCTGGAGAGAGTGATGGTCAGTGAGTTGGCATTCTCAACCTTCATGTCATTCAATGCACTCTTGGTCTCAATGGAAAGAGTAGCCTTGGAGGCATCAATTCCACCGTTGAAGGTGTTCTCCATGGTGAAGTGGCCCTGCAGGGTGGTTGTTCCGCTTGTGGCCAGGCCATCCTTGTTCATTGTCAGGGTAGCTTTGTGCGCAGCTTTGTTCTCAAGCAGCTTTACAGTGGCATCACTGTTCACAGCCAGGCCATTGACATCCAGGGAGGCAGTGACAAGAGAGTATATGCGGTTCTCTGAGTGTTCAGTGTTGGTCTCCATCTTGATTGTGACTGCTCCAGAGCCAACAGAACCCTCAGCCTGGTTGTGGATCTTCATGCCAAGGGCAAGGGCATTGGTGTCACATTTCAGGGACAGCATGTTGTCCTTGAACACAAGTTCAGCATCATGGGTCAGGATGTCTTCGAATGCATTCGTGTTAGATACAACAGACAGCTCGCCATTGGCAAAGGATGCAGCAATGGTGTTCTGGGCCTTAAGTATCGTTGAATCAATTTTCAGGGAAGATTCAATCATTGCCTCTGGTCTGAATGGGAAGATGGCAAAAGACTGGGTGGTGATTGTGGTGCCATAGACAGGTCCTGCTTTGACTGTTCCCTCCAAGTTGCTATCACCAGAGATCTTCAGTGTTGGAGCCAGTATTGGTGCTTCAGTATTGAAGCCAACATGGCCGGTGTGCTCTAGGTTAACACTCAGACCCATGGGGCTTGTTGCTTTGATTTTGCTGCTGGATTTCACATTGATCTTGTTGTCTGTAACAGTGCCAACTTCCCTTATGCTAATGCTGGCATCAAGGAGCTTGTGACTCACGGAGGTCTTCACATGGGCATTGATGGAATCAGCAGGACTGCTGGAAAGCAATCCAGATCCTGTTTACAACACAGAAATAACAATTATTGATTATTGCACAACTAAACATTTTCCAGATTGTGTAATTCTCTATTATTTACAAAGGCATTATAAGATGTTTGGAGGTGGAACACTACCCTCAATCTTGATGCACAGGAGTTCCATTGAGCTGCTGCCTGTCACATCAAACTTGGCAGAATAGCTTGGTGTCTCAGCGGCATCTTTGCCAGCAGACACAGAGCCCTCCAAGTTGTAGAAGTTGCTCTTCACTTTTGTGGACACCTCAGCTTTTCCAAAGAGGGGCACAAACACATCAAGGGTCTCTGGGATGAAAAGCTCAGGGATGGGGATCTCCATGGATGCAATGTCCAGGCCAAGCTGGGGCAGAGCCAGGTGTGGTGTGGTCAGTGCAGCTGGGAAGTTCAGCTCCTCAGGTGATTTTCCACCAAGAGGCAGGGGAATGGCGATGAAGATACGCTCATTGTTGAAGTGGTAAGCAGCTGTGGCCTCGCTTTTTAAGAAAATTATATTTAATCATAAATTAATCATGGAATCAAAAAAATCTGTTAATGTATTGATATAAAATTATTCTTATGGTAGTTGATCGATGTAACTTACGCATTCAGGAACAGTTTCTCAGGCAGAGTCATCTCCAGCATCCCAGGGACTCTCAAGTTCTGCATGTATGGGATATCAGCAGCATATTTCTCCAGGTAGTTGTTGGTTGCCTGTAATATAAAAATATAGTCATATATTAAGTTCAGAGTAGACAAAATAGTGATCAGACGATAAAAGTCTTAAAAAAAATAAGTTTTACCTCTACAGACTTGGTCAGGATGTGACGGACTTTCATGTCGGTCTGGCCCACCTGCTGATCAAGAACATCACTGACCATCTTCTGGATTGCCTCGGCATGAGGGAGGATGTTCTGGATCTCAGAGTTCATGTCAGACTTGACCTCAGCCACAATCTTCTCAACATCTACAAAGTAGGAGAAATTCATTGTAAATTAAATTACATTTTAATGACTTTCCCATGGATACTTCATTTAAAGCCTGGCAAAGCTTTCAGAAACATACAGTTAAAGTTGATCAAGAAGCAAAACAATTTATCATCCTACAAAGGTTGGTCGATATTGAAAGCCTGCATACCATATTTTAGGGTGATCTTTTGTACTGAGGTGGTCTCTGGGAGCTTGATGTCACTCTCAAGCTCAAGTTCCAGTTCCTCACCACGCTTCACGTTGGCTGTAACTGTGGCATCAGCCTTGATTGAAGGGACAAGCAGCTGCACCTGCAGCATAGCATCCTTCATGGCCTCAATTCTGCAAATAAGAAAACTATGAGTCAGTTGGAAATTGGAAGAAATGGAACACAGAAAAAAACAAAACAGTGAAGTACTTTGTGGGGTAGCATTGTCGGCTTACTTAGCGCGGCCAACCAGGGACAGCTGAGGGATGTTCTTGTTGATGAGGTCAATGGAGATGGAGTGTATTCCTTTGCCCTTGGTTTTGCCATCAACAACACCCAGTCTGATTCCGGCCTCCAAGTCAAAGTCAGGGATCTGTATGTCAGTGGTGAGGACATTCTTCCTCCTGTTGTACTTCACGGTGGCTGTGGCCTCAGTGGGTTCAGAACCTGTGTCCAGGTTAAACTAAATAAGTTAGTCGCCAAGGAAAAGGCTTTACGGTAGAAATGGACTCTAAAAGATGGCTTTTGTAACTTAGAGCTATACCTTCTGCCTTCAGGACCACCTTTACAGTGTCAACTTTGTGACTACCTTCTTCTCCCTCCCTGAGGAGTTCGTAGCCGATGGTGGCCGTGTATTCAGTGACCTCACCAGTGGGGTGGAGTTCCACAGCAAGCCTATAGAAATGTTTAATTTCCAAAAGTTATGGCTCAGATCAATTTCTCCCTGGAAATAGGAAAACATAAATGGAGCATGTTAAAATGTATTTGCATAGGACTAGTACTTACTTGCTATCTCCGGTAAAGGGGAAGTAGGGTGCAGTGTCGTGGGAGCTAGCATCAGAGTACTGGAGGGTGGTGCAGTACTTCATACCAGCTAAGAATGGAGTGCACTCAGACACATCAATTCTGTCCTCTACCAGAGAGGGGATGGGTTTCACTCCAGCAGAGGTTACTTCGAACAGCTTGTTGCTATAATAGGGGAAAGTAAATGTTTAGGCTCAGATAAATATTGGTCATCAAGTATTATCTGAATGATACTCTGACACTTACGTGATGCTGATGAGCTTGGCAGGACCCTGAGGAGCAGGGATGGTCAGCTTGACCTGGGTGTCAGCCATGACGATCTTAGCGCTGAGCCCACTCTCGTGGTATAGGCTGGTGTGCATCTCCAGGCCAGAGAGAAGGTACTCAGGAATGTGGGAACCAACCCGGGCCACAAATTCAATTCCAGCGGATGGCATGAAGGAGACCTCGCTCTGTGGGAAAGGGATCAGTCAAAGTATATTATATAGATATGCAAAAAGACTTACTGACATCACATGTATTAGGGTTACTACAAATAGAAAATAAATCTAAAAGTTTACCATGTCGGGTGTAATGTGCAGTCCTCCCTTGATGCCAGGGGTGAAGGTTCCAGACAAGGCAATCTTCAATGGCACACCAGTGGAAGTTGGCAGGAAGAATTCATTATCCATGAAGATGTAATGGGCAAAGACTTCATTGTCAGCGTTGGTCATCAGTCCCTTCATCAGCTGTGGAACATGTACAGTTGAAGTCGGAAGTTGACATACACCTTAGCCAAATACATTTAAACTCAGTTTTTCACAATTCCTGACACTTAATCCTAGTAACAATTCCATGTTTTAGGTCAGTTGGGATCACCACTTGATTTTAAGAATGTGAAATGTCGGAATAATAGTAGAGAGAATGATTTATTTCAGCTTTTATTTCTTTCATCACATTCCCAGTGGGTCAGAAGTTTACATACACTCAATTAGTATTTGGTAGCATTGCCTTTAAATTGTTTAACTTGGGTCAAACTTTTTGGCTAGCCTTCCACAAGCTTCCCACAATAGGTTGGGTGAATTTTGGCCCATTCCTCCTGACAGAGTTGGTGTAACTGAGTCAGGTTTGTAGGCCTCCTTGCTCGCACACGCTTTTTCAGTTCTGCCCACAACTTTTCTATAGGATTGAGGTCAGGGCTTTGTGATGGCCCCTCCAATACCAATACCTTACCTTAAGCCATTTTGCGACAACTTTGGAAGTATGCTTGGGGTCATTGTCCATTTGGAAGACCCATTTGCGACCAAGCTTTAACTTCCTGACTGATGTCTTGAGATGTTGCTTCAATATATCCACATAATTTTCTTTCCTCATGATGCCATCTATTTTGTGAAGTGCATCAGTCCCTCCTGCAGCAAAGCACCCCCACAACATGATGCTGCCACCCCCGTGCTTCACGGTTGGGATGGTGTTCTTCTTCGGCTTGCAAGCCTCCCCCTTTTTCCTCCAAACATAACAATGGTCATTATGGCCAAACAGTTCTATTTTTGTTTCATCAGACCAGAGGACATTTCTCCAAAATGTACAATCTTTGTCCCCATGTGCAGTTGCAAACTGTAGTCTGGCTTTTTTGGGGGGGTTTTTGGAACAGTGGCTTCTTCCTTGCTGAGCGACCTTCCAGGTTATGTTGATATAGGACTTGCTTTACTGTGGATATAGATACTTTTGTACCTGTTTCCTCCAGCGTCTTCACAAGGTCCTTTGCTGTTGTTCTGGGATTGATTTGCACTTTTCGCACCAAAGTACGTTCATGTCTAGGAGACAGAACGCGTCTCTTTCCTGAGCGGTATGACGCCTGCGTGGTCCCATGGTGTTTATACTTGCGTACTATTGTTTGTACAGATGAACGTGGTGCATTCAGGCATTTGGAAATTGCTCCCAAGGATGAACCAGACTGGAGGTCTACCATATTTTTTTTTCTGAGGTCTTGGCTGATTTATTTTGATTTTCCCAAGATGTCTAGCAAAGAGGCACTGAGTTTGAAGGTAGGCCTTGAAGTACATCCACAGGTACACCTCCAATTGACTCAAATGTTGTCAATTAGCCTATCAGAAGCTTCTAAAGCCATCATTTTCTGGAATTTTCCAAGCTGTTTAAAGGCACAGTCAACTTAGTGTATGTGAACTTCTGACCCACTGGAATTGTGATACAGTGAATTATAAGTGAAATAATCTGTCTGTAAACAATTGTTGGAAAAATTACTTGTGTCATGCACAAAGTAGATGTCCTAACCGACTTGCCAAAACTATAGTTTGTTAACAAGAAATTTGTGGAGTGGTTGAAAAATGACCTAAGTGCATGTAAACTTCTGACTTCAACTGTAGATTTAGGGTAGTTTACATTTTTTATCATTAAGTGTCATTCTTGTCAGATTAATTAACCTATAGACTCAAAAACGATCATTAATGTCTATGTGAATTGATAGTGTTGCACTTTAATGTATCTTGTACATACATCAGTGGGGAACATCTTGAGCATGTTGTCTATCATCAGACCAGCAGAGTAAGCCATCTTCTCCATCTCATTGGTCTTCAGGTATCCAAGTTCATCTCCCAGCAGTCTCAGGTAAACCATAGCCTCAGGGGACTCCTGAGCCTTCAGATCCCTGACCAGTTTGTTGAGGTTGCGGCCGATTTCTCTCATGATGTTCTGGGAAGCCTACAGAATATTGTTTTTACAAGGAAATAAGCAGTTAGCTTATGCTACAATTAAATAATTTGCATCAAAATCGCACTAATTAAAACGTTCAGTAAGGAAAGAGGAATTACATAGTATGGTTTTGAATACCTGTCTCTTCATTCTGTCTTTCTTCAGAGCGGTCATCATCCTCTTCATGACCTCATTGACCTGCAGGGGCATCTTGTCAGAAATGAAGTAGACGGTCTGTAGAACTGTGTCAGGGAAGAACCCGTTCTCTCCGAACAAAGCCTCAACAGTTGGCTCAAGTCCTTTGCCTTCCATGCCAACCTTACAAGTGAAGAGAATGTTCACCATGAGACCGATAGAAAAATAAGTATATATTCTGCAAAAAAAACATAATCCCTATAAGAGGCTAGGGGAACAACTTAAATAGTATTTTTTACCTCCACCATGTCAACATTGTAGCCGAATGCCTTCAGGGTCATCTCCAGCATCACTTCCTTGGGCAGATAGCTGGTGCCCTCGAAGAGCATATTTCCTTGCACAGATCCAACCATGTAGTTGCGGGAGAACTTGGTGGGATCCATGACAGTTCCAACCTCATTGTCCTGCAGGGCATCAAGAATCTTCTGTCTCAGCCTTTAATGGAAGGAATCATTTATTACATCGTAAAACCTATGATGAGGAGGGGACAATCGAACAGAATCTTTCTGTTAGCTGAGGCAGTAAATACTGCAGATGATATCTCTCACATACTCCTGGGTCTCGGCTGCTGTGGATGCCAGTATATTAGTCAGGTGGGAGATGACAAAGCTCTTGGCCTGCTGGTCTTCTTCGATGGGCAGAGCAGCGGCCAGCTGAGCCAGTTCAGCAGGCTGGGGATCCTTCATCAGCACCAGGTAGGCAGCAACGCGCTTCTGCAGGGGGCTAGCACCACTCAAAAGAACCTGCATGAGCACCTCTCTGCCCTGTAAACAGTATAATGTGTATAATAGTACTGCAGTGAACAAAGAGTTGATGGTTTCCATATATATTTTTTAAAGCTAATAGGAAAAGAGTGAGTTACCTCCTCAGGGACAGGGGTCTGTCTGAATGCCTGAATGGCAGCCTGTTGGACTTCCAGGGAAGCAGCGGGCTCGTTTACACACTGGATCACAGCAGACTTCAGGCCAGGACTGGCGGCTCCCATGGCTGCGGCCATGTTACCAATAACCTGGGGCACAGAAAGAAGCAAACATGAATTATTCTGATTCAAATTGTTGTTTGCTGTGTGAGTAAAGCTGAAAAAGTTAAGGGGAGCGATGGAACATTCACCCTCAGGGCCAGGAAGTTCTGCTCCTTGTCACCAGTGCAGTCACCCAGCTGGGCAACAGCAAACTCAGCCACAGCCTCTATCTCAGGGGTCACTTTGCCCTCGGCCTTGTAGAATCTGATGAGGAACACAATGTGAAATTCAACATAAGAATTTCATTGTCTGCATCTGCTTAGTTCCATTTAGAAAATATGTTACTTTAAAATGTCTGTTTACCTCTTGACAACATTGCTCAGGGCATACAGGATAGGCTTGCTCTGCTTGTACCGTGCCATAGCCAGCATGTCGTTGACCAGGAGGGCAGAGGGGTTGGGGACCAGTCCCATGGCGAACACGATGGCATCAACCTCAAAGGCGGAGTTGTCGAAGGTCCTGAGGATCTGCATGATGGCACTGCTGCACTCTGGGGTACCGCACTGGGCCAGAACCTGGTAGGTCAGGGGTCCGGACACCTTCAGGGCCTCGGGGATAGCAGGGCTCAGGGTCTCAGCCTTCATTCCACGGACCATGCTCACAAGCTGCTGGAAGAGGTGGGCTCTCTTCTCACCGTTGGACAGAGTGGCCAGTTCCCTCAGGACAGCCAGAGGAGCATCCTTGTCCTGAACAAAGCTCTTGTCCTCAGCAGCCTCCATTGGCAGACCCTTGAGGTTGGCCACATCTGCAGGAAGATAAAGTCAGTTTTGACACTGAGCGGGTGAAATTATTTTTCAATCATCTTCATAATTAGAATGCAATGTAAGGGATACTTACTGTGGTCAAAAACTCTCTCATTGTATGTGGAAACCTCCAGCAGAGTCAGGAACTGTTTTCCAACGTTGGTAACTCCATACTCTCCCCTGTGAAAAGCCAAGGAGATGATAAAGACTTATGCAACATCTCTTAACATTGCAGGAATGTATTTCATAAAACATTATAGGCATAATGTTTTACACACTTGTGAGAGAAAGGCACCAGGATGTGGTTCTCAGTGCAGGCACCAGAGATCATGTGCTTCTTGTCATTGTCAAACTTGTAGTTGCATGTCTGGGAGCTTCTGATCAGCTGAGCAAGAGGATAGTGCTGTAGGAGGAGAAATTATTATAGTTTATAGGAGTTAAATAGTGAATAAGGAGCCATTAGTTGTCATTTAAGGTGCATTTCAGCTGCTGGAGTGGAGAAAGATAATTACTTTGAAGGGTTTTTGTAAAGGACTTGAAAAGTTAATTAGGATTAATACATCATTTATGGTGTATTTTAAGAATCTAACCAGCAACTTTTACTGTCTTACAGTCTTACCATGCCAGAGATGAGGGCCAGGGGGCTGGTGTGGTCCCTCTGGGGGATGAAGTGGTCGCATTTGGACAAGTCCCTGTTGAGAGTGATATCAGTAGCGATGTCCTCCATGGCATTGACTATGTAGTTGGTCTTGCACATGCCGTGGATGGTGGGCTGAGGGGAAAGTCAATGATCCTTGTCATATTTGAATAAATATAAATACTTATTTATGTTTTCTTAAAAACTGAATGTGACAAATTGCTCTCTGCAGAGACATGAACATAATTTTCTTGGCTAGTCTTGTATCTTGTAGTGCATCACATCGGCGTGCCAACAGTACTGCATACCCTTTCATTTATTATTGCTTTATAACAATAATTACATTTTTGTTTCTTGGATTCACTAAAACGAGCACCAATATGTACCATTGTCTACCAGGTAGTTTCCAATTGTATTGGATAATATGGAGTAATAAGGTACACACTGTTAGTAATAAAGTACCCATTAGAGTAATAAAGTACTCAATAAGAAGTTACTTGCTACTATCACTGAAACTACACTGTAGGACAAAGTGTGTAGTTATGATTAGGGTTTTTTCTGAGAAGATCAACATACCATTTTCTTGTTGTTCTCCTCTTCCAGCAGGGGCACGGCAAGGGCAGAGACAATACCTCTCTTGATGTTCAGGATGGTCATGGACTCATCCTCCTCCGGGTACAGTTTGACATCGTACACTCCCTCAACCACAACCTTCAGAGGATGTCTGAGCAGGGAGAGAGAGGTGAGAGGTTGGTTACCAGTTGTTAACTCCAAATTACAGTGTGCTTAATAGATGAGAGGACAAGGAATTTTTTACAAATATTGGGGACAAGGGTTGGGTTAGGGCATGTGTGACAGCTTTGGGGTCTTACTTCTCCATGGCAGCAGCGAAGGCATCAGATCCGGGGGCAGTTCCGAACACAGGGTTGCCCTCTGCGTCCATATCGACAACCTCACTCAAGCTACAGCCTGTGGTACGCAGGATGTAGCTGCAAGACTGAGGAACTTCAATCTCGACCTGCAGGGGGAGACAAAGAGGTCACTGTTACTAATTCTGCAAACACAGGAGACGCAGCATGAGAACTTGTGGGCTATCCTATATGATTAGAACATGCTAGCTTGCGTCCAAATTTGCTGTCGTTGTCTCATTGCAAACAATGAAATTCTGTTTTTTCATGAGTCACCCTTATGTACACAGCATAACTTTGATGTTACTGTAATATTGATGGGCGTACCTTGCAAGAGGCCTTTGGTCCATTCCTGAGGTTGGAAGCTCCATTCACGGCATTCAGGGACTCTGCTTCATATTGGTATTCATATTTGTGAAGGCTCTTATACCTTTTTGCCACTAGGGTGGAGGACAGAAATACTTGCAAAGTTAACGCAGATATTTAATTATATTCCAAACAAGCTCATCTACTACAGCTTAACAGGTAGAATTTGACTCTTAATTGATCTCGATAGTAATTGTTTTGTGTGCTTCCGATGGCAATAAATAGCCTGCTTTCTGTTAGAGCTAAAACAAAGCCTTTGTGATTTTTCACTTACGTAAGCATGTTGGATTTTCTTCTTCAGCATTGTCTTGGGCATCTGTAAGGGAAAGATGCATAACTACGTTTCTTTTGAAATACAATGTATTTGAAAATGTGACTAGTGACTGTCTTGCTTATTAGTCTATGAAAAATGCTAAACGAGATATTGGCCTGATCATTTTAAAGGCAGACAATTCCAAGGTGCTACCACACCTTTAACCTTTAAAATGTACAATATTTGATGCACATTTCTGTAAAAGAATGTAATACATATTTCTTAAATGTATGGTGTAAAATGTTGGGATTGGGAAGAGGGGCGGAAGATGAGGAAAGTTGGAAAGAGTTATATAGGGCAGGGGGCGGCGAGGGATTACTTTTGGCCCCCCAAATTGTTTTTGTCATAAAAGACTGTAAAATCAACAGGAATTCAGAGAAAAATTTGTTTAATTTAGGAAATCTGTTCCCAAGTATTCCCACAACTAAAAAAAGAGACGTATGTGATCATGTCTCAATGCAATCAAGGTATAAAATGTATTGTTATTTTGCAAATACAATCTCTTTTTGTCCTTTGTTGTGGTCAATTTGCAGTGTACAAATTATTATAACTGTGTTCCTGACCATCCGCTCTGACAAAAATCGTCCTGCGTTTGAAATATGTGCCTACCCCTGATATAGGGTAATGTAAGATGCTTATACTTTGTGATGTGATATATTAACATTTCAATACATACAAGATTTTACACAAAAATAGGTTTATTTGGCATCAATTTGGCATCTGTTGAAAACTATAAACCTCTCCAAATTAAAACATATGATAAGTGTCACAAAACCCTTTTTCTATAGACAGTTAAACAACCACGTTTTCCAGAAGCAGGGAAAGGTCAGAAAGGTACTTACAGGCCAAGGCAAGGGTGCTCAGAAGAAGCAAAAGACAGAGCTTTGCGTCCCCCATGATGGGTTGGTTGAAGCTCTTTCCTTAAGGTTTGAGAGTACTCAGTCGAGACTGATTCCTTAACCCCAGCACAATCGTTTTATACCCCGAGAGAGGGGAGGGGTTGGTGGGAGTCACAGACAGTGCTGATGTCCCTGCTCCAAAGTCCATCCCACCCATCCCTTTGGAGAGACACAGGCGAGGGGCTGTTCATGGATTCCAAGCATCTGTAAACATTATCTATTAGTCATAGATTTTGTTAATCATATAGATTTAAGCAGATACAATGATGCACTGACAATACATTTATTTTGTTCGCGCCCACCCCCCCAACATACACACACACGAACACAACTTCTTTCCACAGCATAATACTTATGTTTTTAATTACATACTTGTATATAGCTACATTGAACATGTTTTTATTCAATCTTTTTGCATTCTGTGCTTTTTTATATACACCACCTTTCAAAAGTTTGGGGTCACTTAGAAATGTCCTTGTTTTTGAAAGAAAAGCACATTTTTGGTCCATTAAAATAACATCAAATTGGTCAGAAATACAGTGTAGACATTGTTAATGTAGTAAATGACTATTGTAGCTGGAAACGACAGATTTTTTATGGAATATCTACATAGGCGTACAGAGGCCCATTGTCAGCAACCATCACTCCTGTGTTCCAATGGCACATTGTGTTAGCTAATCCGAGTTTATAATTTTAAAGGCTAATTGATCATTAGAAAACCCTTTTGCAATTATGTTAGCACAGCTGACAACAGTTTTTGTCACACCCTGATCTGTTTCACCTGTCTTGTGATTGTCTCCACACCCTCCAGGTGTCGCTTATTTCCCTGGTGTATATATCCCTGTGTTTCCTGTCTCTCTGTGCCAGTTCGTCTTGTATGCCTTTCAAGTCAACCAGCGTTTTTCTTGTAGTCCTGCTTCTATTCTCTTGCTAGTCCTCTCGGTTTTTGACCCTTGCCTTTTTTCTGGACTCCGAACCCGCCTGCCTGACCAGACCTCGAGCCTGCCTGCCACTCTGTACCTCCTGGACTCTGAACTGGTTTTGACATTTTGCCTGTCCACGACCATTCTCTTGCCTACCCCTACCCCTCTTTAGACTAGTTGAGTATCTGGAGCATCAGCATTTGTGGGTTCGATTACAGGCTCAAAATGGCCATAAACATGTGAGTATATTCTTGTTCTGAGAAATGAAGGCTATTCCATGCGAGAAATTTCCAATAAACTGAAGATCTCGATCAACGCTGTGTACTACTCCCGTCACAGAACAGCGCAAACTGGCTCTAACCAGAATAGAAAGAGGAGTGGGAGGCCCCGGTGCACAACTGAGCAAGAGGACAAGTAGATTAGAGTGTCTACTTTGAGAAACAGACGCCTCACAAGTCCTCAACTGGCAGCTTTATTAAATAATACCCGCAAAACACCAGTCTCAATGTCAACATTGAAGAGGCGACTCCGGAATGCTGGCCTTCTAGGCAGAGTTCATCTGTCCAGTGTCTGTGTTCTTCAGCCCATCTTAATCTTTTTAAAAATATTTTCTATTTATTGGCCAATCTGAGATATGGCATTTTTTTTGCAACTCTGCCTAAAAGGCCAGCAGAGAACTCTGGATCTTCCTTTCCTGTGGCGGTCGTCATGAGAGCCAGTTTCATCATAGCGCTTGACGGTTTTTGCGACTGTACTTGAAGAAACGTTAGAAGTTTTCAGGATTTACTGACCTTAATGTCTTAAAACAATGATGGACTGTCGTTTCTCTTTGCTTTTTTGAGCTTTTTGCTATAACATGGACTTGTCACCAAGTTCAATAACCAGAATGCAAATGGGGAATTTATTAGGGATATTTGCACATGTTGGGAAGGGGGTGATCCAGCAACCAGTTCACAACAGATAATTCTCCTGCTTCTCTCACTCTTCATAACACGTGTTTCCCTCTCGGTCCTCTCCCTCTGTGCAGCCCACTTCACTTACTCTTTTATCCCCAAGCACTCAATGGCTTAATGATCCACCAGCTTGCCTCGTTGGGGCAGGAAGTCCATATAAGGCTCGGTTGGGGAGTCAGCTGGCTGCAAGATATCTTCCTTCAATCACCACTCAATTCGGGCATGGGGTAGGCGTCGAACTTTGAGATTTCATTTAACTTTCTAAAATCATTACAGAAGCGAATGGTGCCGTCTGGTTTCGGGATCAACACTATGGGGCTAAACCACTCACTATTCGACTCTTTGATGATTCCAGCTTCCAACATAGTTTTTACCTCGGTCCTAACGGCCTTTCTCCTTGCTTCTGGTATGCGGTAGGGTCTCAACTTCACCCTTTTCCCGGGTTCGGTGAGGATGCTGTGCTGTACCAGATCAGTGTGTCCCGGTTCACTGGAGAACATATCCTGGTTTCGGCCGACCAACTCCATCAGCTCCTGCTTCTGTGATTGTCTCAGCTGCTCCCCCAGTGGCACCTCCGCCGGCTTGGTCTCTGTGGTAGCCTTCTTCGGGGGAATAGAGGAGAGTACATCACGTGCATTCCATTTCTATAACACATTTACATGGTAAATCTGGGTCAGATCCCTACGTCCCGGGTGTCTGACCTATAATTAACTTCACCCACTGTCTCTAGGACTTCATATGGCCCGTTCCATTGGGCCAAAAACTTACATTCTGAGGTGGGTGCCAACACCAACACGTTGTCTCCTGGCTGGAAGTCTTTTTGTTGTGTCCCTCTGTTGTACACCTGCGCTTGGGCATCCTGGGCCTCCATCATGTATTCCCGTACCAGGGGCCACAGGGTTGCCATCCAGTCTCTCATGTCTTCAACGTGTTCCACCATGGTTTGATGGGGCGACGGCTGCTGTTCCCAGGCTTCTTTAGCCACATCCAGCAGTCCTGGGGCCGTCTCCCGTGCAGGAGTTCAAAGGGAGAGAACCCTGTTGAAGCTTGGGGCACTTCTTGGATCGAGAACATCAGGTAGGGTACTAGCTGATCCCAATTCCTTCCATCTGCCTCATCACCTTCTTTTGCATCTGTTTTAGGGTTCTATTGAATCTTTCCACCAATCCACTGGGTCATTTTCATTAGTTTGCAGAGATCCTTCATGATTCGCGACATGAACGGGGTTCCCTGTTCGGTTAATATCTCGTCGGGAATGCCGATTCGGGAGAATAGCATGACTAACTTGCGCGCGATTCCCTTGGTAGCCATGGTGCGCAGGGGAATGGCTTCTGGGTACCTAGTGGCATAATCCAGAATCACCAGGATGTATTGGTGCCCTCGGTTGCTCTTGGGTAGAGGTCCCACCAGGTCCATTGCGATCCTGCTGAAAGGGACTGAAATTATGAGTAGGGGTATTAAGGGCCTGCAAAATTGTGTGTTTTGGCGCCACCTGCTGGCACTCCAGGCAACTGCGGCAGTAATCCTCCACTTCAAGATATCTTCCTTCAATCACATCTCCCTGCCATCTGCCATAACCAGGTGAAAGTCGGCTAGTGATGGCTATTTAACAGTCTGATGGCCTTGAGATAGAAGCTGTTTTTCAGTCTCTCGGTCCCAGCTTTGATGTACCTGTACTGACCTCGCCTTCTTGACAATAGCGGGGTGAACAGGCCGTGGCCAGGGTGGTTGATGTCCTTGATGATCTTTTTGGCCTTCCTGTGACATCGGGTGCTGTAGGTGTCCTGGAGGGCAGGTAGTTTGCCCCCGGTGATGCGTTGGGCAGACCGCACCACCCTCTGGAGAGCACTGCGGTTGCGGGCGGTGCAGTTGACGTACCTGCTGGTGATACAGTCCGATAGGATGCTCTCATTTGTGAGGGTTTTAGGGGCCAAGCCAAACTTCTTCAGCCTCCGGAGATTGAAGAGAAGCTGTTGCGCCTTCTTCACCATGCTGTCTTGTGGGAGGACCATTTCAGTTAGAGTACACCGAGGAACTTGAAGCTTTCCACTTTCTCCATTGCGGTCCCATCGATGTGGATGGGGGCGTGCTCCCATTGCTGTTTCCTGAAGTCCACAATCATCTCCTTTGTTTTGTTGATGTTGAGTGAGAGGTTATTTTCCTGGCACCACTCTCCCAGGGCCCTCACCTCCTCCTTGTAGGCTGTCTCGTCATTGTTGGTAATCATGCCTACTACTGTTGTGTCATATGCAAACTTGATGATTGAGTTGGAGGCATGCATGGCCACGGGTACAGGAGGGGGCTGAGCATGCACCTTTGTGGGGCCCCTGTGTTAAGGATTAGCAGGTGTAGGTGGAGGTGTAATTTCCTACCTTCACCACCTGGGGGGCAGCCCATCAGGAAGTCCAGGACCCAGGGGTGGGGGGGGGTTCAGAACCAGGGCCCCGAGCTTAATGAGGAGCTTGGAGGGTACTATGGTGTTGATCATTGACTATAGCTCAGCATTCTTACATAGGTATTCCTCTTGTCCATATAGGATAGGGCAGTGTTTTTTTACCTTTATTTTACTAGGCAAGTTAGTTAAGAACAAATTCTTATTTTCAATGAAGGCCTATGAACAGTGGGTTAACTGCCTGTTCAGGGGCAGAACGACAGATTTGTACCTTGTCAGCTCAGGAATTTGAACCTGCAACCTTTCGTTTCCTAGTCCAACGCTCTAACCACTAGGCTACCCTGCCGCATCTGTGGATCTATTGGGGCAGTAAGCAAATTGAATGGGTCTAAGGTGACAGGTAAGGTAGAGGTAATATGATCCTTTTCCTCTTGAGGATCACTAAGAAGCGCTGGGGCGCTAGCGCCCCCGTTACCGACACTACCCGGTGAAATGTAAGGCGCCAAATTCAAAATCCAAAAGTTGAATTATTAAACATTCATCAATATACAAGTGTTGCATAGTCATCAAAAGCTCAGAGTCTTGGCAATATCACAGCATTGTCAGATTTCAAAAAGGATTTACGGCAAAAGCACAACATTTAATTTTTTGAGGATAGCACCTCTCATATTTTATGCATTCGCATAAATCTATAACCAGCGCGGGTCACACAAAACACATATAAAATAAATCACTTACCTCTTGAAGAACTTCTGCTGAGGGCATCCCAAGTGTCCAATCAAGACAATCCATGGTTCTTTTGTTAGAGTCATTTATTATATCCATAAATCTCTGTTTGGTTGGCGCGTTATGTTCAGAAAATCGACTGTTGAGTCGCACGTTGTACAGTGAAGAGAAAGCATTCAAATTATACCTATCAACTTTGCTCAAACAAATCAAACATCACTTATAATGCATCCTTAGGTATACTTGTATGAATATTAACGATTATATTTTACACTGATGATATCTTAAAGAATATAAAAGGAAAATAAAGAGGAGCGCGCTCGCGGTCTCGCGCCCAGGAAAAGTTATTGACATCCGTGGTTCTTTCACCAATTCTTCTTCTGTTTGGCTCTCTTCCATGATAAAGCCATGAAACACTGTCTAACGACTGTTGAAATCTAGTGGAAGCCATAGGTACTGCAATCTGGGAGCTATTTTACATGGATTTCAATAGGAAGCCTATCAAACTGAGGAAATGTCACACACTGGACAGAAATTCCTCGGGTTTTCGCCTGCTATATCAGTTCTGTTATACTCACAGACATTATTTTAACAGTTTTAGAAACTTCAGAGTGTTCCCTATCCAATAGTTATGTGCATATCCTAGTTTCTGGGCCTGAGTGGCAGGCATTTTACTTTGGGCACGCCAGACTCTCCAAAACCGACACCACTGCTGCTGATCCCTAAGTAGTTTTAACTAGCCTCTCAAAGCACTTTGATGACAGAAGTGAGTACTAATGATGACAGAAGTGAGTACTACGGGGCAATAGTCATTTAGTTATGTTAACTTTGCTTTCTTGTGTCCAGGAACAATGGCTGACATCTTGAAGCAACAGAAGAGAGCCCAGAGTCCTTGGTAGTTGGCCGTGTCGGTGGCACTGTATTATCTTCAAAGTGGGCGAAAAAAGGTGTTTAGCTTGTCCGGGAAGCAAGACGTTGGTATCCGCAATGTGGCTGGTTTTCCCTTTGTAGTCTGTGATTGTCTGTCTGTAGACCCTGTCACGTGTTTGGTGTCTGAGCTGTTGAATTGCGACTCCACTTTGTCTCTGTACTGACATTTTGCCTGTTTGATTGCCTTACGGAGGGAATAACCACACTGTTTGTACTCGGCCATATTCCCAGTCACCTTGCCATGGTTAAATGCAATGGTTTGTGCTTTCTGTTTTGCTCGAATGCTGCCATCTATCCACGGTTTCTGGTTTGGGTAGGTTTTAATAGGTACATCTACATCTGGGTACATCTCCTATACACTTCCTGACGAACTCAGTCACCGTATCCGTGTATTCATCTATGTTATTCTCAGAGGCTTCCAGGAACATATCCCAGTCCGAGTGATCAAAACAATCTTGAAGCATTGATTCTGATTGGTCAGACCAGCGTTGAATGGACCTTAGCACGGGTACTTCCTGTTTGAGTTTCTGCCTATAGGAAGGGAGGAGCAAAATGGAGTCGTGATCAGATTTGCCGAAGGGAGGGCGGGGGAGGGCCTTGTAGGCATTTCGAAGTAGCAGTGGTCCAATGTTTTTCCAGAGTGAGTTTGTAGAACTTCTGTAGCGTTTTCCTCAAATTTGCTTTGTTAAAATCCCCAGCTACAATAAATGCGGCCTCAGGATATGTGGTTTCCAGTTTACATAAAGTCCAGTGTAGTTCTTTGAGGGCTGTCGTGGTATCGGCTTGAGGGGGAATATACACAGCTGTGACTATAACCAAAGATAATTCTCTTGGGAGGTAATACGGTCTGCATTTGATCGTGAGGTATTCTAAGTCAGGTTAACAAATGAGTAGTTAATCATGAAACATACACTCCCACCTTTCTTCTTCCCTGAGAGTTCTTTATTCCTGTCTGCGCAAAGCACTGAGAACCCAGCTCGTTGTATGGATGGGGACAATATATCCTGAGAGAGCCATGTTTCCGTGAAACAGAATATGTTATAATCCCTGATGTCTCTCTGGAAGGAGATCCTCGCCCTGAGTTCAGCCTCTGGAATAAATTCAATTGCCCTGGGGGTTACGAACAAAGGATCCAATTCGGGAAAGTCGTATTCCTGGTCGTGATGCTGGTGAGTTACCGTCGCTCTGATATCCAAAAGTTCTTTCCGGCTGTATGCAATACAACAAAAACAATTATGGGCTAATAATGTAAAAAATAACAAAGCAAAGCTGCTTAGGAGCTACAAACATAGCAAAGCTGCTTAGGAGCTACAAGCAAAGCTGCCATATCTGTTGGCGCCATCTGTCTAGAGTCCAGCTTGAATTTTATGTAAACACCCATACCTTGTCACAACCCAACTGATTGGCTCAAACGCATTAAGAAGCAAAGAAATTCCACGAATTAACTTTTAACAAGGCACACCTGTTAATTGAATTGCATTCCAGGTGACTACCTCATGAAGCTGGTTGAGAGAATGCCAAGAGTGTGCAAAGCTGTCATCAAGGCAAAGGTTGGTTACATGATTCCACATGTGTTATTTCATAGTTTTGATGTCTTCAATATTATTCTACAATGTAGAGAAAAAAAAATGGAAGGAGTAGGTGTGTTCTAACTTTTGACTGGTATTGTGTGTGTGTGTGTGTGTATACACTGCTCAAAAAAATAAAGGGAACACTTAAACAACACAATGTAACTCCAAGTCAATCACACTTCTGTGAAATCAAACTGTCCACTTAGGAAGCAACACTGATTGACAATAAATTTCACATGCTGTTGTGCAAATGGAATAGACAACAGGTGGAAATTATAGGCAATTAGCAAGACACCCCCAATAAAGGAGTGGTTCTGAAGGTGGTGACCACAGACCACTTCTCAGTTCCTATGCTTCCTGGCTGATGTTTTGGTCACTTTTGAATGCTGGCGGTGCTTTCACTCTAGTGGTAGCATGAGACGGAGTCTACAACCCACACAAGTGGCTCAGGTAGTGCAGCTCATCCAGGATGGCACATCAATGTGAGCTGTGGCAAGAAGGTTTGCTGTGTCTGTCAGCGTAGTGTCCAGAGCATGGAGGCGCTACCAGGAGACAGGCCAGTACATCAGGAGACGTGGAGGAGGCCGTGGAGGGCAACAACCCAGCAGCAGGACCACTACCTCCGCCTTTGTGCAAGGAGGAGCACTGCCAGAGCCCTGCAAAATGACCTCCAGCAGGCCACAAATGTGCATGTGTCTGCTCAAACGGTCAGAAACAGACTCCATGAGGGTGGTATGAGGGCCCAACGTCCACAGGTGGGGTTGTGCTTACAGCCCAACACCGTGCAGGACGTTTGGCATTTGCCAGAGAACACCAAGATTGGCAAATTTGCCACTGGCGCCCTGTGCTCTTCACAGATGAAAGCAGGTTCACACTGAGCACGTGACAGACGTGACAGAGTCTGGAGACGCCGTGGAGAACGTTCTGCTGCCTGCAACATCCTCCAGCATGACCGGTTTGGCGGTGGGTCAGTCATGGTGTGGGGTGGCATTTCTTTGGGGGGGCCGCACAGCCCTCCATGTGCTCGCCAGAGGTAGCCTGACTGCCATTAGGTACCGAGATGAGATCCTCAGACCCCTTGTGAGACCATATGCTGGTGCGGTTGGCCCTGGGTTCCTCCTAATGCAAGACAATGCTAGACCTCATGTGGCTGGAGTGTGTCAGCAGTTCCTGCAAGAGGAAGGCATTGATGCTAAGGACTGGCCCGCCCGTTCCCCAGACCTGAATCCAATTGAGCACATCTGGGACATCATGTCTCGCTCCATCCACCAACGCCACGTTGCACCACAGACTGTCCAGGAGTTGGCGGATGCTTTAGTCCAGGTCTGGGAGGAGATCCTCAGGAGACCATCCGCCACCTCATCAGGAGCATGCCCAGGCGTTGTAGGGAGGTCATTCAGGCACGTGGAGGCCACACACACTACTGAGCCTCATTTTGACTTGTTTTAAGGACATCACATCAAAGTTGGATCAGCCTGTAGTGTGGTTTTCCACTTTAATTTTGAGTGTGACTCTAAATCCAGACCTCCATGGGTTGATAAATTTGATTTCCATTGATAATTTTTGTGTGATTTTGTTGTCAGCACATTCAACTATGTAAAGAAAAAAAGTATTTAATAAGATTATTTCATTCATTCAGATCTATGATGTGTTATTTTAGTGTTCCCTTTATTTTTTTGAGCAGTGTATATATATATAAAATGTATTTAATAGAAACAAGCTGTGCAATCATAATTCTCTCTTTCTAAATATACATTATTTATGAATATTTATGAATTCTTAATTTGATTCAGGCAATACATCTGTACACATTTCTAAGACAAAATGTAAAAAGGTCAGAGCAGATCATTTTGTTGCGTTGGTTACACAGCTATCAATGTATTTTACTTACATACATACAGTGGTAGTAAAAATTCCTTGCTGCAACAAAGTTATTGTATCCCGAATCCAAGACAGGCTGACATCTCCTGTATGCTCCCATTCTTTAATGAACAAAAGTTATCAACAATGAGCCATGTGTATCATTATGAAGTTCATGTGAAGTCGTAAATCATCAAAATGAATTGCTGTCTTTGATTGGCTTCAGTGCCAGGACACTTGCCAATATTTAGTATCTTTGCCAAACTCTGAACTAGGTGAGACAATGAACCCCACGTGATACAGTTCATGCAACATTTGATTGCCCTGCGGCTATACAGGACTGGCTGGAGAGAGAACACATACAGTAGCAGAAACAATAAATAACTATGCTTTTATTTTCTCCTGTTTGGTATGTTTGTCATTTTTATTTTGATAAAATGAATAACTCTACATTTCATCAATTAAAATTGATTAAAGGACATGGATTGATAAAGACCTACTGTTTATCAGTCCATAAAATCATACTTAACATGGATGTTGAGAATGGGTTAAAGTGTATAACTAATTGACTCAAGGAGAGGACCGAAAGATGAAGCATATTAGGACAACATCTCAGAGGTTTTTGTACCTCTGATTCAGAAGGGTTGGGGTTAAATGTGGGAGACATTTTGGTTGAATGCATTCAGTTGTACAACTGATTAGGTACCCCCCTTTCCCTTTCCCTATCAAATTCAGCCTTTCAAAACACTAGCATATCTTATAAGGCATGCACACCTGTCATTTCTGTACGCTACAAGTCCAGATGGGATCAATATTATAAATGAACATGTATACCCAACCAATATCTGCATCGTGCTTTAAACATACTGTAATCCTCATAAAATGATAGAAATGACCTGCTGTGCTACACTAGCCCTGCATAGAAAAATTATGTCACAACGTTCTTGAAAAGTAAAATTACATTACCATCAATTATATTGCTAAATTACTGCATCAGCAAATCTCAGAAACTTGTCTGCCAGGTGGAAAAGTCTCCTCACAGTTTATATTTGTGCTGAGGATTGCCTCTACCGCACATTGTTACCACAGGAGGTTGATGGCACCCTAATTGGGGAGAACTGGCTTGTGGTAATGGCTGGAGCAGAATTAGTGGAATGGTTTCCATGTGTCTGATGCCATTCCATAGACTCCATTCCAGCCATTATTATGAGCCGTCCTCCCCTAAGCAGCCTCCACTGATCACTACATAGCTACATTGCTACATTGCTGACTGATAGTCAACCTCATTTAACTAGAGCCCAGTTGTTCTCGACCAAGGTACAGGAAGGGATCAGTGCATGCTCACTGAGTACGGTCATTGATCTTTGAGTACCTGATGGAGAGATGGAAAGAGAACTTCATAAGCAAGGGTCAAAGGTGGAGATAGTTATGCTGATGCATGTATTTGCAAAGAGTCTCCAAATGGATCCTTGACTACAAAGGGTCAACAGAACACCAGTATGATGACATTAAGTACCTTTTGTACGTACTTTGATTCATCAAATGGAAGGAGAGGATTGATAACACACAATGTACACCCATCCAATCATGCCATAGAGTTTCTATTTGTTCATGAATTGCAACATGTGTCCAGTCTCTGCCAATGGGTTTATTTGCAGGTTATATTTAGATGGAGGGATGAACAAACTCAATATCAGATCGCTATCTTTTCAACTCTATCGTGCATACAGTCAGTTTCACAACACATGCCAAGAGGGAACACATACACTGAACAAAAATATAAATGCAACATGCAACAATTTCTAAGATTTATAGTTCATATAAGGAAATCAGTCAATTGAAATGAATTCATTAGGCCCTAATCTATGGATTTTACATGACTGGGAATAAAGATGTGCATCTGTTGGTCACAGATACCTTTAAAAAAGGTAGGAGCGTGGATCAGAAAATCAGTCAGTCTCTGGTGTGACCATCATTCGCGTCATGCAGCGCAACACATCTCCTTCGCATAGAGTTCATCAGGCGGTTGATTGTGGCCTGTGTAATGTTTTTCCACTCCTTTTCAATGGCTGTGCAAAGTTGCTGGAAATATTGGCGGGAACTGGAACAAGCTGCCATACACATCGAACCAGAGCATCCCAAGCTAGCTCAATGGGTGACGTGTCTGGTGAGTATGCAGGCCATGGACGAACTGGGATATTTTCAGCTTCCAGGAATTGTGTACAGATCCTTGCAACATGGGGCCGTACATTATCATGCTGAAACATGAGGTGATGACGGCGGATGAATGGCACGACAATGGGCCTCAGGATCTTATCACGGTCTATGCATTCAAATCTATGCATATCATCTCTATGCATTTAAATTGCCATTGACAAAATGTAATTGTGTTCGTTATCCGTAGCTTATGCCTGCCCATAACATAACCCCACCGCCACCATGGGGCACTATGTTCACAACGTTGACATCAGCAAATCGCTCGCCAACACGACACCATACACGCTGTCTGCCATCTTCCTGGTACAGTTGAAAACAGGATTTATCCATGAAGAGCACACTTCTCCAATGTGCCAGTCGCCATCATAGGTGAGCATTTCCCCACTGAAGTCAATTACGACACCGAACTGCAGTCAGGTCAAGACCCTGGTGAGGACGACAAGCACACAGATGAGCTTCCCTGAGACTGTCTCTGACAGTTTGTGCAGACATTCTTCGGTTGTGCAAACTCAGTTTCATCAGCTGTCCGGGTGGCTGTTCTGAGACGATCCCGCAGGTGAAAAGACGGATGTGTGGGTCCTGGGCCTGCGTGGTTACACATGGTCTGCGGTTGTAAGGCCGGTTCGATGTACTGCCAAATTCTATGAAACAACGTTGGAGATGGCGTATGGTAGAGAAATGAACATTCAATTATCTGGCTACAGCTCTGGTGGACATTCCTGCAGTCAGCATGTCAATTGCACGTGCCCGCAAAACTTTAGACATCTGTGGCATTGTGCTGTGTGACAAAATTGCACATTTTAGAGTGGCCTTTTATGTTCCCCAGCACAAGGTGCACCTGTGTAATGATCATGCGGTTTATTCAGCTTCTTGATATGCCACACCTGTCAGGTGGATGGATTATCTTGGCAAATAATAAATGCTCACTAACAGGGATGTAAACAAATTTGTGCACAAAATTTGAGAGAAATAAGCTTTTTGTGTGTATGGAAAATTTCTGGGATCTTTTATTTCAGCAAATGAAACATGGGACCAACACTTTACATGTTGGTTTGATATTTTTGGTCAGTATATATAGGATTCAAGGCATTACTGCAAAATGAGCAAAGTAGCAGCAGCAGCCCAATGTTTCATGTCCTCATGCATTGCTTGATTGTTGCTTGTTGTGATACAGGCATGTAATTTATTAACTAGCTGGTCAATTGGTCATTACATTTATCTTGAGAGCTTTGGCGAACTGCCAGCTCAGGAAGACTCTTACCAGTACTGAAGAAAATTACTGAACGTCGCTAGAGAGACAGCTACCACTCAACTGATGCAACCCACCGATACCACTGAACTAATACAAACTACTGATACCACTGAACTCATACCCACCGATACCACTGAACTAATACAAACTACTGATACCACTGAGCTCATACCCACCGATACCACTGAACTAATACAAACTACTGATACCACTGAGCTCATACCCACCGATACCACTGAACTAATACAAACTACTGATACCACTGAACTCATACCCACCGATACCAACATTGATTCAACCTGTTTTTGCCCAGTCAGATTATTCATATTAGGGATATCAATGGTTGGCTGGTTATTTTTATTATTTTTAGACACTTGCTGCCATACTTTCATCAGAAAACGAAGAAAATGAGGTTTAGTATTTGAAACTGTGTTCAAATACAGCGGCAGCACAAGCAACCACTTTAAAACAAGCCTGTCATCACAGATCATAAAACAAACAACACTCACATCCATGCCATTGGTTTGAGGTGAGCTCAGGGCATTGTTTACAGCTTTGCTAGTTGACAGATAGAGTCAAACTTTATCCTCAACAAAAGACAACAAAAAACCTCAGATTTTGCATGTGCATTTAGAGAGGATGTCTGCAGACATTGACAGCACATAGATATACAGGAAATAGGTACAGGATGCTTCAAAGGGATTTTACTGTAGACTGGTGCATTAAAGCTCTATGACATTAGTCTCCCTAGGCAGACCTGTTGCCTTCCACATTAACAATGTTCTGACATACACATCTGCACAGACATGAAACTTCCGATTGGTATAGTCGAAAATGGATGCGCAGGAAATCCGCCCAGAGCCTTATCCGCTTGTGCCCTGGCGTAAACATCTCCACCGGACACAAAATTGGTAGCTAACTATATGGAGATCGTGGAGGATATTTTCAATTAATGTACAGTGCATTCGGAAAGTTAAATGTATTAAAACCTTTTTTTCTTCTCATCAATCTACACACAATACTGCTTATTGATAAAGTGAAAAAAAAAAATTGGGGGGGCAAATGTATTAAAGGTAAAAATAGAAATACCTTATTTACATAAGTATTCAAACCCTTTACTATGAGACTCGAAATTGAGCTCGGGTGCATCCTGTTTCCATTGATCATTCTTGAGATGTTTCTACAACTTGATTGAAGTCCAGCTGTGGTAAATTCAATTGATTGGACATGATTTGGAAAGGCGCACACCTGTCTATATAAGGTCCCGCAGTTGACAGTGCATGTCAGAGCAAAAATCAAGCCATAAGGTTGAAGGAATTGTCCTTAGAGCGCCGATACAGGATTGTGTCGAGGCACTGATCTGGGGAAGGGTACTAAAAAAATTCTGCAGCATTGAAAGTCCCCAAGAACACAGTGGCCTCCATCATTCTTAAATGGAAGAAGTTTGGAATCACCAAGACTATTCCTAGAGCTGGCCACCCGCCCAAACCACTGAACAATCGGGGTAGAAGGGCCTTGGTTAGGGAAGTGACCAAGAACCCGATGGTCACTCTGATCTAGCTCCAGAGTTCCTCTATGGAGATGGGGGAACCTTCCAGAAGGACAACCATCTCTGCAGCACTCCACCAATCAGGCCTTTATGGTAGAGTGGCCAGACAGAAGCCACTCCTCAGTAAAAGGCACAATACAGCCCGCTTGGAGTTTGCCAAAAGACACCTAAAGGACTCTCAGACTATGAGAAACAAGATTCTCTGGTCTGATGAAACCAATATTGAACTCTTTGGCCTGAATGCCAAGCCTCACGTCTGGAGGAAACCTGGCACCATCCCTACGGTGGTGGTGGCATTATGCTGTGGGGATGTTTTTCAGCGACAGGGACTGGGAGACTAGTGAGGATCGAGGGGAAGATAAATGGAGCAAAGTACAGAGAGATCCTTGATGAAAACCTGCTCCAGAACGCCCAGGACTTCTGACTGGGGCGAAGGTTCACCTTCCAACAGGAAGACACAGCCAAGACAACACAGACGTGGCTTCGGGACAAGTCTCTGAATGTCCTTGAGTGGCTCAGCCAGAGCCCGGACTTGAATCCGATCGAACTCTGGAAAGACCAGAAAATAGCTGTGCAGCAACACTCCCCATCCAACCTGATCTGCAGAGAAGAATTGGAGAAACTCCCCAAATACTGGTGTGCCAAGCTTGTAGCGTCATACCCAAGAAGAATCAAGGCTTTAATCGCTGCCAAAGGTGCTTCAACAAAGTACTGAGTAAAGGGTCTGAAAACTTATGTAAATGTGATATTTCAGTGTTTTATATTTAATAACTTTGCAAAAAATTTATCAAAACCAGTTTTTCTTTGTCATTATGGGGTATTGTGTATAAAATTGATGAGATAAAAAAACGATTTAATCATTTTTAGAATAAGGCTGTAATGTAACAAAATGTGGAAAAATTTAAGGGGTCTGAATACTTTCCGAATGCACTGTATTTCAAGTGAGTAGTTTGGAATGCCTTACAAAATACTTTTAAATTGGAAGAACTTGTCCCGATTGGTATTTTTAAATCACTGATGAAGGATCTTGAGACTGATTCCCTGACCTGACAATGTTTTTAAATTGCTGTTTAATGATTTTGTTATACTCTTGTGAATTCTATGGTTTTTACTAGATTACTTGTAGTTTTTTATGTTGCTGGTCTGTAATTTTGTAATGACTTGGTGCTGCCTATCTTGGCCAGGATGCTCTTGAAAAAGAGATTTCAAATCTCAATGAGCCCTTCCTGGTTAAATCAAGGTTAAAAAAAATGTTTTTAAATGCTCAGTGACAACTAACATTAGCGCTACAAGCTTTCCACTACTGACTGGCTGTGGCCGTAAGCCTAGTTATCTGCATCCACATTGGGTCTACCTCTGTGATGGGAATATTAGCACAATTCCCGCCCGAATTCTAAGCTCTGCATACCTAAACTTGTGATTTGTTGGGAGAATTGTCTGTCTGAAGAGCACCCTGCACAGAAAACTCCCCATTTTCCCCAGACCTAGTGTTTTTGCCTTAGGCCTGGGATGTTTGAGACTACTATGACATCCTTTAGACCATTATTCTTATATAGTGTATGAGCCACTGATGAACGCATTCTGCTGTGATGTCATACCCAGAAGATCGGCACTATCTTGCGCGAAATAATATAGGTAAACCAAACATTAGTAAACCTAAAGACTTGATTCTGATTTAGTTCCACACATTTTTTTATTTATTTTATTTCACCTTTATTTAATCAGGTAGGCCAGTTGAGAACAAGTTCTCATTTACAACTGCGACCTGGCCAAGATAAAGCAAAGCAGTGTGACAAAAATAACAACACACAGTTACACATAGGATAAACAAACGTACAGTCAATAACACAATAGAAAATCTGTATACAGTGTGTGCAAATGAAGTAAGGAGGTAGGGCAATAAATAGGCCATAGTGGCGAAGTAATTACAATTTAGCAATTAACACTGGAGTGATAGATGTGCAGATGAGGATGTGCAAGTACAAATACTGGTGTGCAAAAGAGCAGAAAAAAACAAAAAACAAATATGGGGATGAGGTAGGTTGGTTGGGCTATTTACAGATGGGCTGTGTACAACTGCAGCGATCGGTAAGCTGCTCTGACAGCCGATGCTTGAAGTTAGTGAGGGAGATATGTCTCCAACTTAAGTGATTTTTGCAATTCGTTCCAATCATTGGCAGCAGAGAACTGGATGGAAAGGCGGCCAAAGGAGGTATTGGCTTTGGGGATGACCAGTGAAATATACCTGCTAGAGCGCGTGCTACGGGTGGGTGTTGCTATGGTGACCAGTGAGCTGAGATAAGGCGGAGCTCAACCTAGCAAAGACTTATAGATGACCTGGAGCCAGTGGGTTTGGCAACGAATATGTAGCAAGGGCCAGCCAACGAGAGCAAACAGGTCACAATGGTGGGTAGTATATGGGGCTTTGGTGACAAAACGGATGGCACTGTGATAGACTGCATCCAATTTGCTGAGTAGAGTGTTGGAGGCTGTTTTTTAAATGACATCGCCAAAGTCAAGGATCGGCATGATAGTCAGTTTTAAGAGGGTATGTTTGGCAGCATGAGTGAAGGATGCTTTGTTGCGAAATAGGAAGCCGATTCTAGATTTAATTTTGGATTGGAGATGCTTAATATGAGTCTGGAAGGAGAGATAACAGTCTAGCCAGACACCTAGGTATTTATAGTTGTCCACATATTCTAAATCAGAACCGTCAAGAGTAGTGATGCAAGGCGGGTGGGCGGTTAGCGGGCAGCAATCGGTTGAAGAGCATGCATTTAGTTTTACTAGCATTTAAGAGCAGTTGAAGGCCACGGAAGGAGTGTTGTATGGCATTGAAGCTTGTTTGGAGGTTTGTTAACACAGTGTCCAAAGAAGGGCCAGATGTGTACAGAATTGTGTCGTCTGCGTAGAGGTGGATCAAAGAATCATCCGCAGCAAGAGCGACATCATTGATACAGTGGGGCAAAAGAGTATTGTCAGCCACCAATTGTGCAAGTTCTCTCACTTAAAAAGATGAGAGAGGCCTGTAATTTTCATCATAGGTACACTTCAACTATGACAGACAAAATGAGGAAAAAAAATCCAGAAAATCACATTGTAGGATTTTTAATGAATTTATTTGCAAATTATGGTGGAAAATAAGTATTTGGTCACATACAAACAAGCAAGATTTCTGGCTCTCACAGACCTGTAACTTCTTCTTTAAGAGGCTCCTCTGTCCTCCACTCGTTACCTGTATTAATGGCACCTGTTTGAACTTGTTATCAGTATAAAAGACACCTGTCCACAACCTCAAACAGTCACACTCCAAACTCCACTATGGCCAAGACCAAAGAGCTGTCAAAGGACACCAGAAACAAAATTGTAGACCTGCACCAGGTTGGGAAGACTGAATCTGCAATAGGTAAGCAGCTTGGTTTGAAGAAATCAACTGTGGGAGCAATTATTAGGAAATGGAAGACATACAAGACCACTGATAATCTTCCTCGATCTGGGGCTCAACGCAAGATCTCACCCGGGGGTCAAAATGATCACAAGAACGGTGATCAAAAATCCCAGAACCACACGGGGACCTAGTGAATGACCTGCAGAGAGCTGGGACCAAAGTAACAAAGCCTACCATCAGTAACACACTACGCCGCCAGGGACTCAAATCCTGCAGTGCCAGACGTGTCCCCCTGCTTAAGCCAGTACATGTTCAGGCCCGTCTGAAGTTTGCTAGAGAGCATTTGGATGATCCAGATGAGGATTGGGAGAATGTCATATGGTCAGATGAAACCAAAATAGAACCTTTTGGTAAAAACTCAACTAAATCGTGTTTGGAGGACAAAGAATGCTGAGTTGCATCCAAAGAACACCATACCTACTGTGAAGCATGGGGTGGAAACATCATGCTTTGGGGCTGTTTTTCTGCAAAGGGACCAGGACGACTGATCCGTGTAAAGGAAAGAATGAATGGGGCCATGTATCGTGAGATTTTGAGTGAAAACCTCCTTCCATCAGCAAGGGCATTGAAGATGAAACGTGGCTGGGTCTTTCAGCATGACAATGATCCCAAACACACCGCCTGGCAACGAAGGAGTGGCTTCAGAAGAAGCATTTCAAGGTCCTGGAGTGGCCTAGCCAGTCTCCAGATCTCAACCCCATAGAAAATCTTTGGAGGGAGTTGAAAGTCCGTGTTGCCCAGCGACAGCCCCAAAACATCACTGCTCTAGAGGAGATCTGTATGGAGGAATGGGCCAAAATACCAGTAACATTGTGTGAAAACCTTGTGAAGACTTACAGAAAACGTTTGACCTCTGTCATTGCCAACAAAGGGTATATAACAAAGTATTGAGATAAACTTTTGTTATTGACCAAATACTTATTTTCCACCATAATTTGCAAATAAATAAATAAAAAATCCTACAATGTGATTTTCTGGATTTCTTTTTCTCATTTCGTCTGTCATAGTTGAAGTGTACCTATGATGAAAATTACAGGCCTCTCTCATCTTTTTAAGTTGGAGAACTTGCACAATTGGTGGCTGACTAAATACTTTTTTGCAGAGGTGCAGAGCTGTTGGCCGGTGTTGGGGTAGCCAGGTGGAAAGCGTTGCCAGCTTTAGAGAAATGCTTATTGAAATTCTTGATTATCGTGGATTTATCGGTGGTGACAGTGTTTCCTATCCTCAGTGCAATGGGCAGCTGAGAGGAGGTGCTCTTATTCTCCATGGACTTTACAGTGTCTCAAAACTTTTTGGAAGTAGTGCTGCAGGATGCAAATTTATGTTTGAAAAAGCTAGCCTTTGCTTTCCTAACTGACTGTGTGTATTGGTTCCTGACTTCCCTGAAAGGTTGCATATCGCCGGGGCTATTCGAAGCTAGTGCAGTGCGCCACAGGATGTTTTTGTGCTGGTCAAGGGTAGTCAAGTCTGGAGTGAACCAAGGGCTACATCTGTTCATGGTTCTACATTTTTTGAAAGGGGCATGCTTATTTAAGATGGTGAGGAAAGCACTTGTGAAAGAACAACCAGGCATCCTCTACTGACGGGATGAGGTCAATATCCTTCCAGGATACCCGGGCCAGGTCGATTAGGAAGGCCTGCTAGCGGAAGTGTAGTGATGTAACATCATGTAGTGTTACAAATGGTCTTGAACAGCATTAGATAAGGATTTGGTCTCAATATCATATGAAATGTCACTTATGATGTTATAATATACTAGCTTTTGCCCACTGTCGTAGATACAGTGCCATACAATATTACAACAGTTCAGTGTGTCTTACATAATCTTTATGACGAAAGATTTGTTTAAGATTGTACACCATGTTCTTTGCTGGAGTGCTTCCAGAATCCTCTTCAGCCAACAAGAGAGATCAATGCTGCATTCAGTTTTTTTCCTTAACCATTATTAGCCCAGAAAAAAGTTACTAACATTTGTGCAAGTCACCTGATATCCTTCTAATTGTTCTATTTTCATGATATGGTTAGAAATATTTTTTCCTTTAATCTTTTTAACTATTTACATTTTATTTTTTTTATTATTTTATTTTATGCACTTAGAGATTATTCTTGTATAATGAAAATCACTTTACAAATGTAATACATTATTATTATTATTATTATTATTATTGTTCTAACCAATGATTAGATTGCTTTCTTCTCCTCTCAAAAATATATTTAGGCCTCTACTGTAACTGATGAAGAAAAACCTTTGTGACCTACTCTGTCACTGACATATGATCAAGTATCTTTATCACAGCAAGCTAGGGGATTAGCCAATACATTTACATAGGGCCTAACGTTATCACATCAGTGCCACTGCCCCAGAGAAAGCAAAGCATGAAGTTCAAAAGGTCTGTCTGAGACTGCCTTACACACGTGACCAAAAAACTGTCCTTGTGTGTAAAGGTGATAGATTCATACATTGAAATGGTTAGTTAAGAAACTGTACTTTGTTGAACTGTAAAAAATAATATGTCTCATAAATATAGAATTGTTTTCTGGGTTTCCCCCCCTCCCAGTTTTAGTAGTTTTCTTTCATCAAGAGAAGTACTTTGACGACTTGTCACAGCAATCCACCAATTTCATTTCCTAGTTTGTCATGTTAGCTATTTCTAATGTTCACTTCCAACTTCGCTACACTTCTATAAAAACATTTTTTAAATAGCTCACACATACTTCAACCAAATTTACATCACATCATCCATCCAGAAGATTTGTAATCGTCATAGAATTAATGTTTTTCAAACAGAACTTCTTCCAATGATTATAATTACAGTTTTCATACTTGCATTCATTTTTTATCTGTAGAGCCTGTACGAAAAGTAACACAGAAATCATGTCTAATTTTTGATAATGGTTGAAAACTGATCTAAGACTAATGACACATCTTTTGGAGTGATATCATCAAGATATAAGTTACATGAAAGTATCTGTAAGCTATTTTGCAATGTTTTTTAGAGTAGCAAACCAATGCAAAAAATTGGCCGCTAACATACCAATCTGCTAACATGACGACCTAGGTCCAAGATATCAAAATGGTGAATTGCTGTCAAAAGTGTTCATATAACTTCTCTTGAGGTAAAATAACTATTAAAGGGCCAATCTGCGGTTGAAACAATAACAAAGTATCGCCCTGCCTCTGTTTTGGTAAAAAGCTGTGGCATGGGCCTGGAGAAATGTAACCACTCTCAAGTTCATAGACAGAGCTATGGATGCAAGGACAGACCATCCATGATATCAAAATGATAGTTTTAACCATGTTATGAGGCTATACAATGTTTGTTTACATTTACAATGAGTTGGAGTAAAACAAGGTTATATTTTGGGTTCTAACGGGGTATCCCAGTTGAACTAAGCTCATGAGACATTTATAAGTTATAGTCTTCAAGAATCAATGGGTATACAGTGAGGTCCAAAAATATTTGTTGTTATGGCTCTGTACTCCAGCACTTTGGGTTTGAAATGATGCACTGTGAGGTTAAAGAGCAGACTGTCAGCTTTCATTTGAGCGTATTTTCATCCATATCGGGTGAACCGTTTAGAACATAGTGTACACAGTCCCCCCATTTTAGGGAACCAAAAGCATTGGGACTAATTCACTTATATGAGTATTAAAGTAGTCAAAGGTTTAGTATTTGCTCCCATATTCCTAGCATTTAATGAATGTACCATTCATTTATATTGTGCCCAAAATAAATGAATGGTAAATAATGCATTTTGGAGTCACTTTTATTGTAAAGAAGAATAGAATATGTTTCTAAACACTTCTATATTTATGTGGATGCTACCATGAATACAGATAATCCTGAATGAATCATGAATAATGAGGGAGAACGTTAGAGGCACAGCGATCATACCCCCAAGACATGCTAAACTCTCACAATTACCTATAACGGGAAATTAGCATTTTGGGGAAGTATGATATTTATGCCTTTGTATCTTTCTCATTCATCATTATTCACTCATGATTATCCGTGTTCATGGTGTGTTTAGAAACATATTCATATTCTATACTGTATGTATCCAAACACTAACACAAACACACATAAGCAGACTAACCTTGTACATACATGCCCTGACCGACCACACACACACACATACACACACACACACACAAAGTTACTGGACTTTGTTAAAGCACATTTGCGTTGGATCCTACCTTTGCTCTCTCGCTAATGTGCTCACCCAGTGTAGCTCCTGTACACACAGCCATGACACATGCAGGGAAGAAAGCCCCAGGAAATCACTCCTTGATAACAATGTTCCAGGAGTCGTCTCATGGTCAAGAATCGTGACACTAGACTAGAATCATGTCTAGGGCGGCAAATTGGTGTTGAGTCACAGTAGTAGCAAAGTACTGTTGGCATAGTTATCCCCAGTTTTAGGGAACGGGAAATATTATATTTTGTAGAATTTGGTGATATGAGCAAAATTGCCTCAAGATTAGAGATACAGGCCGGTAACCGGAGGGTTGCTGGTTTGAATCACTGAGACGATTGGGGGAAATCTGCAGGGACTAAGAAGGCAGCCAGAGGTTTTACCGGCTTCAAAATCCCATATACTACCTACTGTCATTGTGCCCTTGAGCAAGGCATGTTACACCTAATGAATATAGTGGTGCTGCTCTACAGTAGTCTCTGTGCTGCTCCCAGTCTGTGCTGTGTGCTGCTCTACAGTAGTCTCTGTGCTGCTCCCAGTCTGTGCTGTGTGATGTGTGCTGCTCTACAGTAGTCTCTGTGCTGCTCCCAGTCTGTGCTGTGTGATGTGTGCTGCTCTACAGTAGTCTCTGTGCTGCTCCCAGTCTGTGATGTGTGCTGCTCTACAGTAGTCTCTGTGCTGCTCCCAGTCTGTGATGTGTGTTGTGTGCTGCTCTACAGTAGTCTCTGTGCTGCTCCCAGTCTGTGATGTGTGCTGCTCTACAGTAGTCTCTGTGCTGCTCCCAGTCTGTGATGTGTGTTGTGTGCTGCTCTACAGTAGTGTCTGTGCTGCTCCCAGTCTGTGCTGTGTGTCAGGTTGGGTACTGGGACTGCAAAACATTAAGAACATCCCTGCAAATAGACCTATAAAGCAAGTATTGAATAGTATTTGTATAGATCATGATATTCTTACTAGACCAGTTATCACAATAACAATATAACAAGAAAAATGCACATATCAGAGTAGGTATGATATTGATATTCTAGGTAAGTTGACTGTGAAGATTTTGGGTTGAAAGGGGAAGGGGTTTGGGGTCTACTTAGCTAAGAGGGAAAAGTGCCATTCAGGTATTAAGCCAAAACCTAGCTACTTATCTTCCGATGAAAGCCATCAGAGGGAACCTAGCTACTTATCTTCAGATGAAAGCCATCAGAGGGAACCTAGCTACTTATCTTCAGATGAAAGCCATCAGAGGGAAGCTAGCTACTTATCTTCATGTGAAAACCATCAGAGGGAACCTAGCTACTTATCTTCAGATGAAAGCCATCAGAGGATTGGGGGAAGGTATGGCTGCAGACAAAAAGCCACTTGGATTGGAAAACTATCAATTTGAAAATGTTTATCTTTATTTGGAGCATATATTGAACATTTGAGCATATTGACATGGCTCAATCAGGCTACTGTACTGTACTAGAAATTCTGTTCTGCACCATTATGCAGTTGTACTTCGGTAGTTATCACCCATTTCCATGCCCCCCCAATGATGTTTGTTTCACTGACAATGGCTGAGTCTTGATATAGAAGACAAATGTGTCCACATTTCTTTTGCATATTCAAGAAGGTCAATCAAACGAATTCAGTAATTAGAAAAAAAGTTGAATGTCCACTACTGTTTTTTTCTCTGTTTCATTAAAATGGTAAAACAAAATTAGCCAAATTTTAATTGCAATTCAATAAAATAACAGTGGATCTGAGAGACTAATGCATAAAAATAAATAAGATAAATAAAATTGGATAAAATCAATAAAATAGATAGTATGACTAAAATCACAAAAAAAAGATGTCTTAAGATCTTTCTTAAAAATGTCTACAGCGTCTGAGGCCCTCAGATCCTCCGGCAGGCTGTTCCAAAGGCCAGGATCGTAGTGGCTGAAGGAAGCCTCACCAAACTTTTGGTTCTGATTTTAAGAACAACTAAAAGGCGGAACTGACGGACTAAGAGGAACAGACGGATCGACTGGTACTTTATCTTAAAAGCATTTCACCCATAGTTTGTGTGCAGGGCCACATATTGCTTTGAAAATCAATTCTAAAACTGACAGGCAACCAATGCAGGGACTTTAAAATAGGTGTTATGTGTGCTTATTGGTTAATCACGCACTTTGAAAACACGTGAGTATTTACATGTGCACACTGCAAACCATACAAGTAGGGTACAGTTGCCAGTCTGTGCCTCTTTAAGATATGACATTGACTGCATTGATCAGACTTCCAATCTTATCACCTATCTTTAACCCAGACAAGTTTATCAGAGGCAGACATAGGATTCAATCTGTAGCACTGAAGATCCGGGCTGTAGCACGATTGAAATTGAAAGGTAATTTCCGATTGAGACGACATATGCAACGTTAACTGTGAATACAGTCTCCACAAACATGTGTACATTGCCTTTACATTTCAATCAAGCTAGAGCGCAGATCTTCACCGCTAAGGTTTGAGTCTAGCCCCTAACGTTGGTCATCAATTTATAAATACCTTGAAGACATGGTACTAGCTGGATAATGCTGCCCTACTATCAGTATTGTGACAGTTCAGGAACAGCTCATACCTGATCGCTACTGTCCACTACGAATAAATATATGAATCAACAACAATAGTTGTGTAGCAGGAGAGCATGAGGAGGTATCTGTAGGTTAAAAAAGCGAGTGTTTGAGCTCGGACCTATGGAAAGAGACAGTACAACGCTGACATATATCGGTTACACAGTATTCCCCCTCTCTTTAGAGAAGTGTCCTCTTATACCAATGAGGAGGATGAATCTCACCGCTGCCACAAAAATAGCAAGAGAGAGTAAGAACTGTATCTGGGATTTGAAACATAGCTTCTACAATGCAGAGGCCAGCACCTAACGCACTGTACCACAAAAGCTAGATTACTTGTTAAGAATTCTTGTTAGATATTACTGCACAGTCGGAACTAGAAGCACAAGCATTTCGCTACACTCGCATTAACGTCTGCTAACCATGTGTATGTGACCAATAAAATTAGATTTGATTTGAAGCCTGGGCATTACAACGCTCATATACACCAATTACAGTATTATGAGGGTAACTTCAGCGTACTGTGTACCTGACTCTCTCAACGTACCCCGACTTCGAACATCAATTACAGTTTTTTCCAACTGCTTACACACAAAATCTTTTCATGTCACACGATTTTTGAAACCTCTCACTCAAAGTGCAAAACTACACACCAAATATCCAAAACCATAAGCTATTTCTTAGCCTTTGACTCAGTTGTCAATTGCATAAAACACTTTTTTCAAAACACTACACACAATTCTCTACCTAAAACAACAAAAATCTAACAGGAAGTGACTTGCTTTCCTTTTCCAAACACAACCAATCAAAATGCTACACTTATTCACCAGGTCACACACACACTCCTCACATGTGCAAACACTAATAGCTTAACTGATCACTAACCAATCACTGCTTTACTGTAGTATAGGCCTATAAATAGGCCAAAGGTCAGATTACCTGTTTTGAACAATGGATGCCAACAATGGACAGAGAGCAAGAGGAGTAGGAGGGAGAGGAAGAAGAGGACGAGGGCAAAGAAGAGAAGGAAGGAGAGCCATCTCTGATGAGATTAGGGCAGCACTTGTTGATCATGTGATCAACCACGGTTTGACCATGAGAGAGGCTGGACTGAGTGTCCAGCCCAACTTGAGTCGATTTACAGTGGCGTCCATAATTCGAACCTTCAGAAATGAGAACAGGTATGCAACTATCTAATTACTATTTTAGCATTACAGTAATGTACTGTAAAATACGTATGACTGCATAGTATTGCATAAACATTTGTAACTCTAAGCCATCCATTTACTGCACTGCATTGAATGAATGAGGTTGGTTATCATGCTGTACTACATTCTTTTGTACATTGTTTACAGTTCCTATGCTGAACACATACTGTGTTTGAATTCTGTACAGAGTGGAAAGGCAAAGACATCATGGAGGACAAGGACGCTTGTTTACAGATGTACAAGAGACTGCAATTATAAATATGGTTTTGGCCAACAATGCAATTAGGATTAGAGAGATAAGAGAGCATATCTTGAATAATGACACCATATTTAACAACATTAATGCTGTAAGCCTGTCGACCATACAACGCATCCTCCAACGGCACCGAGTGACGATGAAACAACTTTACAAGGTGCCATTTGAGAGAAACTCTGACAGAGTCAAGAATATGCGACATGACTTTGTAGAGGTATGTATGCAACACTACTTCCAGTACTTCAGACATACCATATTTACTCATCTGTATATCCTTTTGTCTGTTACAGAGAGTATTGGAGCTGGATGCCCATGTAATTCGCCATGAATTTATTTATGTGGATGAGGTTGGCTTCAACCTCACCAAAACCAGGCGCCGCAGAAGAAATGTAATAGGACAGAGGGCAATTACCAATGTCCCTGGACAGCGTGGGGGTAATATAACTATGTGTGCTGCCATCACTCAAAACGGGGTCCTCCATCACAATGCCACACTGGGTCCGTACAACACCGGCCATATGCTCACTTTTCTGGATGCAATTTACACAATGCTTGTCCCTGATCCAGATCAGGAGCCTGCTAGATTTGTGGTTTTATGGGACAATGTTAGTTTTCACCGGGCTGTTCTGGTCCAAAACTGGTTTGCCACCCATCCACAATTTGTAGTTTGTACCTACCCCCATATTCACCTTTTTGAAAATCCCATAGAGGAATTTTTCTCAGCCTGGCGCTGGGAAGTGTATGATTGCCAACCCTATGCCCGCATGCCGCTTCTCCAGGCAATGGAGGACGCAAGTGGGGACATAGAGGTTGCCTCTGTCCAAGGTTGGATACGCCATGCTAGGAGATACTTCCCTCGATGTTTGGCAAGAGAAAACGTATCTTGTGATGTGGGCCAGTATTGAGGCCAGACCCAGGCCGGAGAAGAGATGAAGCGTAGCTTAGCACTGGTGACTGCCCCCTACCAATTCCTGGACTGCCCCCAGGACCCCACACACACAATTGTGTTCTTTACTGTATTCTAAAGAATATACTTTTGGTTTACATATGTTTATGGTTTTGTTGTATGCTACTGTGTACAACAGTAATGTTTGGCCTAATAAATATTTTCAGTTTTTACATTGTATTGGTGTTTACAGTGTACTTGTTACCCCTCTCAGCAGATTACTTTCACTGTAGAACATTGTATTGAAATGTAGATATAAGCCTATGAAAGACCAAAGAGCTTTAGATTTAAAACAACAGTGTTTACATGGTATATCCAAAAATGTACTATTATGAAAGCAGTGTTTGCCATTTGATGCAAATGTGTTTATGGCATTTTGAATGCAGTGTTACATTTTGAAGGAGATGTGAGGCATTTTGCATTTTGTGTGTGCAGTTTGGGGAATTGTGTGTAGAGTTTTGAAAAAAAAGGAGACAGTTTTGAAAACGTGTGTAAGCAGTTGGAAAGAACTGTAATATGTTTCAATATGCAATCAAGTTTTTATCTAATTTTAACCTATAGATCTCAACCACACATCAGGGTTGCAATGTTTGGTTTTATTTCAAGTTGAATTCACAGTTGTAGACAACTCAATCACATATCAACCACAGTTGGATGCTTATTTTATGTTGTCATCTTTGCCCGGTGGGTTCGCTAACCTGTCTCATGCCTTACAGACATGCAATAGTAATTCATGATCTCTGTGTTTGATCAATACTGTTTACGCATTTCGCAATTTATCCTGTCTATTTGTTAAGTTCTTACTCTGACCCAGTGATCATACCAAACAATAATGTTAAGTTCTTACTCTGACCCAGTGATCATACCAAACAATAATGTTAAGTTCTTCTTACTCTGAGTCCTATCTTTCTATAACGAAAACAAGTCCTGATAACCCTGAACATAACGCAACTCTTGATTGAAAGAATGTAACCTCAATTTAGACACATTGGCTATTTGCCCTAATATTTATTCATTCAGTCTGTGACAACAGCAATTGAACTCTGTTATCCTGATTATATGGAACAATTACACTCTACGTATTAAGAAAAAATGTGCTTACTATGACTGTGATGTGCGGTTGTCTCTCTTACTGTAGCTAGCTATTTTAAAGGGCCAGTGTAGTCAAAAATCTGTTTTCCTGTGTTTTGTATCATTTGTACAACAGCGGATGATTTCCTAATAGTTGCTGGTTGAAAATACAATCTACACAGGACCTTCTAATCAGCCTGTTTGCATGGGCGGGAGTTTTGGCTTGCCTGGTGACATCACCAGGTGGTATATTGGTTACTAGTTTTCCCTTCCCCATTCAGACCACTCCCAGACAGTCCTAGAAACATTCTTACTTGACAAACATATTTTGGGGTAAAAAGCTATTTTGTCCATTTTAATGGAAAACTATTACAGTAAGGTTCTTAATGTTACCCAGAAATTATTTGATATGAAAATGTCTGCATTGGGCCTTTAAGATAAATGGGTAAGTCGCTCTGGATAAGAGCATCTGCTGAATAAAATGTAAACATACTATTAGCTTAGTTTACTGTTGTCTACTGATTGCAAAGTTAACTGATACTTCAGATGCTGATGAAATTTATAATTTTCATAGAAGAGAACTATAAACGATTTAGGATGCGCTTTATGACACTTATGGATGCGTCATGAACAACACTTCAAGTAAAGTGTTACCAAAAGTTGAATCAGACACATCATGGTTGCCAATAACATGTTTACATCTGTACTAGTCTCCTTCCCAGCTGGGTCTCTTGAAGCTTGACAAGCAAGATATATGCAATGATGTAACAGGTGGTATATTTGGCTTTTAGCGACCTCTTGTGGATTATAGAGTAAAGTTCCTGGGAAGTGATCCTGCTTGCTTTTCCATGTAGGCCATCCTTCAGCATGTTGCCTTGTTTATGATCACAATTCAGTCTGGATCTCAGTAACATAACTCCAAAACGTTTTGTGAGGATGGCAACTCACTCAGACATTTCCTCGCCACTCTTTCATCGCCTTGAAATCCTCAATATTAATGTAATCAACAAACGTCAGGCCTGTGTGTTCTTATACCAATTCAAAATTAATCTTATCTGTGTTTCTAAAATATCGCTATTCAAATTCAATACTCAGGTTCATCACTACTCTACAAGAACTGCTACCGATCTCCACAGCCCTTTTTTCTGCACAAGATTAGGTACATTTTCCATCTCTTACAGGGGTCAGTTTTTTTGGAACAGTCTCCTGGACCACCTCAAGCACTGCAACAGCATCAACTCTTTCAAACACAAAATTAACAAATATCTAAGGGGGGAGGTGCTATCCAAGTGTGTGTGTTCCTACCATTGTCAGCTTCCTCTTGGGGAGCTTCTGTCCCTGTGCTGCCATCCTGTTAGAAGGTAACAGATTATTTTATTACAGTGGTTAAGATGGATTTTCAATGTGTTCCATGGTGTTATTCGCCCCCTAGTGGAGCTTTCTGGTACTTAGACTGTAAGGAAGACTTGTCCCACACTGATCTGATTGCCTCTCTGCCACCGAGCTGGTCTGGTGTCACGGTTAAAGAAGCGGATAATCCTCGAAATAATGTGGAAGTTTTCCAGAGATATTGTTGCACTGGAATGTTGTCTGCCAGTGTCTGCATCCCACAAGGATTCTGTGGATTTCACACTTGATCTGAAAACACCAGCAAGGATAAAAACCCCGAAGTATGCATGTAAATGAGTTTGGTCCGTCTCCTTCCATCTCTCTCCAAACATGCCAATGACTGAGGTTTTATTTGAGTAAACATTGAAAATGGTTCCCACAGACCCGAACACCACACAAGGGTTAAATAGAGTTTCAATAAAGACACTGGGTAGTAGCCTAACGCAGAGAAATTAATCAGGGGGAACCCATTGAAAGTGTCAGCAAAAATGTTAATTGTCATGAGTCTAGCCCATTCTTTGCCAATCATAAACAGCCAATTTGCTTTGTAACAGATATTGGCCTAGAGCGACAGGGGAAGGCAGTTCTCGAATGTGATGTTGTGACCACAGAGTCCCTTTGTCACGTCCAGGACAACCGGCATCCCTTGGTTCTTCTCAAGGGCTCCTCCATCTGCCTTCCCCGTATACACTTGCAAGATCCACCCATATGATGAAGTAGCATCACAAGCAGCCGTACCCAAGACCTCAGTGTGCTGGAAACCTGACGTTGTAAAGAGGGCTCACTACGGTATTAATTATTTATTTAAAGTGCTGACATGTACACCACCCTCTTTACAACGTCAGGTTTCCAGCACACTGAGGTCTTGGGTACGGCATTGTGACATTGATATTCTGACTAGAAACTGACCAACACTGAAGTCTTTTACTCTGTGCTGTAAAGGTGAGGATCCAAGCAATGTACATTTACTGGGTAGAGCTCAAGTTTAAGTCTGTTCTTTCTTTTTTCTGTGCTTTGTGCAAGAGATAAGCTATTAAATTTGGTTGGCATGCAAAAACGTGAGAGTGGTGAGTGTACATCAAAGCTCAACAAACATTAGAGCGATGTACAGTCTTCCTGTAAAGCTGTAATATATTAAAACAGGAACTATGATTTCATGTGCTTGCCAAATTCATTCAATGCCTCTGGTCTGATTTTCTGTTTTTCTCGATGGTTGAGTTTGACTATGATATGAGGTGTGATGGACCAAGTTTGAACCTGTGTTGTTTGCGTGCCACAACATTGTGTTATCCCTATGAGCTAAAGACAAGCCTCTTACTTTACCAGGTAAGTTGACTGAGAACACGCTCTCATTTACAGTAACAACCTGGGGAATAGTTACAGGGAAGATGATTGAGCCAATTGGAAGCTGGGGATGATATGAGGGCCAGATTGGGAATGTATCTAGGACACCAGGGTTAACACCCCTACTCTTACAGTAAGTGCCATGAGATCTTTAGTGACCACAGAGAGTCAGGACAGCCGTTTTAACGGCACCCTACACAGGGCAATGTCCCCAATCACTGCTCTGGGGCATCAGGATTTTTTTTTTTAGACCAGAGCAAAGGGTGCCTCCTATTGGCCCCTACTTCCAGCAGCATCTGGTCTCCCATCCAGGACCAACATTGCTTAGCTTCAGAGGCAAGCCAGCAGTGGTGTGCTGCTAGCTATTACGCCAGGGAGCTAACGCTAGTCTCCAGGTGTTAGGCTAGGACATCCTATTCACGGTCACCATGGGAGCATGGTTCTCTGAACCATCTCTGTTACACTTAAGCTCCTTATTGACCTCCTACTATTCTCCACAACAACCCTTACATCTGATAATCATCAATGGGCGGAATCTCTCCACAACAACCCCTGCATCTGATAGACATCAATGGTCCAAATCCGGGTAATTTGGGTTTGTAACCAGGTTATCTGTGTGCAACAAGTTGTTTTAGCTTACTGAGCTAAAGCCTAGGCATTAGTTCGGGATTCGATTTATTAGGATCCCTATTAGCCGATGCCAATGGCGACAGCTAGTCTTACTCGGGTCTGACACATAATGAAATAGACATACATACAAAAGACTTAACAACAATACACTGCCGGTCAAAAGTTTTAGACCACCTACTCATTCAAGGTTTTTTCTTAATTTTTTACTAATTTCTACATTGTATAATAATAGTGAAGACATCAACACTGAAATAACACATATGGAATCATGTAGTAACCAAAAAAGTGTTAAACAAATTAAAATATATTAAAATAGCCACCCTTTGCCTTGATGACAGCTTTGCACACTCTTGGTATTCTCTCAACCAGCTTCATGAGGTAGTCACCTGGAATGCATTTCAATTAACAGGTGTGCCTTGTTAAAAGTTAATTTGTGGAATTTCTTTCCTTCTTAATGCGCGACAGTCCATCATTACTTTAAGACATGAAGGTCAGTCAATATGGAACATTTCAATAACTTTGATGTTTCTTCAAGTGCAGTCGCAAAAACTGTCAAGCGCTATGCTGAAACTGGCTCTCACGAGGACAGCCACAGGAATGGAAGACCCAGAGTTACCTCTGCTGCAGAGGATAAGTTTAGTTAGTTACCAGCCTCAGAAATTGCAGCCCAAATAAGTTCAAGTAACAGACACAACGCAACATCAACTGTTCAGAGGAGACTGTGTGAATCAGGCCTTCATGTTCGAATTGCAGCAAAGAAACCACTACTAAAGGACACCAATAATAAGAAGAGACTTGCTTGGACCAAGAAACACGAGCAATGGACATTAGACCGGTGGAAATGTGTCCTTTGGTCTGGAGTCTAAATTCTTCTACAGAGCTATAATTTAGATTTATTCAAGGACGGATAGTCCATGAGATTGGCATGATTAACATACAGTATTTTGAATCTACGTGGCCAAAAGTATGTGGATAACCCTTTAAATTAGTGGATTTGGCTATTTTAGCTACACCCGTTGCTGACAGGTGTATAAAATTGAGCACGCAGACATGCAATCTCCATAGACAAACATTGGCAGTATAATGGGCCGTACTGCAGAGCTCAGTGACTTTCAACATGACACCTTGCCAACAATCAGTTCGTCAAATTTCTGCCCTGTTAGAGCTGCCCCAGTCAACAGTAGGTGTTGTTATTGTGAAGTGGAAATGTCTAGGAGCAACAATGTCTCAGCCACGAAGTGGTAGGCCACACAAGCTCACAGAACGGCCCCGTCGAGTGCTAAAGTGCGTAGTGCGTAAAAATCATCTGTCCTTGGTTGCAACACTCACTACCTAGTCCCAACTTGCCTCTGGAAGCAACGTCAGGACAATAACTGTTTGTCGGGAGCTTCATGAAATGGGTTTCCATGGCCGAGCAGCCAAACACAAGCCTAAGATCACCATGCGCAATGCCAAAAGTTGGCTGGAGTGGTGTAAAGCTAGCCGCCATTGGACTCTGGAGCAGTGGAAACGCGTTCTCTGGAGTGATGAATCACACTTCACCATCTGGCAGTCCGACGGACAAATCTGGGTGTTACGAATCCCTTTTACCCCGTGGTCTAGGGGGAATGGAATAGAGACCCGCAACATATCTTGTGCAAATTACTATGGTGAAAAGGAACAGTGAGAACAGAAAACACAGACAACTTAAATCTACCGTCAAACACAAATAGTTTATTTTAAACACACGGTAAAGAGGTGTGGGGAAAAGGGGCTGAGCTGGACCCAAGGAAAGAAATAATAGACATTCAAAAACCCCTAAACTAATCTACCTGCGTCATGAACTGCTAGCTACCTAACCAATTAAATACAGTGGGTGGTCCGCCCAGTTCTAACTAATGTATTTAACACAGGGTTTCCTACGGGTAATGTATGCCCAAGGGCGTCTTGGCTGGTTATCCCCTTTTCCACCAACAAACAAACAGCAATACAACACAACAATACAAACTCACAGTTAATGTGAGATGCCGGCACCTAAACAAGAGGGTGCTGGCACACAACCAAACCAACATCAATGGGGCTTCACAAATACCAAACGGAGCTAGAGCTCTGTAGCTACAAAATAAGCCAACTACTAAACCACAAGAGATCAATGCATACACGAGAGTCAGTTACAAACCAAGAGTGCTACATACCAAAAACAAGCTAGAGAGAGATAACTGACTGGGGTTTTAAACCAAGGGAAAGGGGATGTGATGACAGCTGATGAGTGACACCTGTGAGTAGGGCAGAAGGAGAGAAAACAAACACACACACAGGATACCTGTATCCGTAACACTGGGTTTGGCGGATGCCAGGAGAACGCTACCTGCCCCAATGCATAGTGCCAACTGTAAAGTTTGGTGGATGAGGAATAATAGTCTGGGGCTGTTTTTTTTCATGACGCTACAGCATCCAATGACATTCCACACAATTCTGTGCTTCCAACTTTGTGGCAACAGTTTGGGGAAGGCCCTTTCCTGTTTCAGCATGACAAAGCCCCTGTGCACAAAGAGAGGTCCATACAGAAATGGTTTATCGATATTCAGTGTGGAAGAACTTGATTGGCCTGCACAGAGCCCTGACCTCAACCCCATCGAACACCTTTGGGATGAATTGGAACGCCGACTGCGAGCCAGGTCAAATCGCACAACATCAGTGCCCGACCTCACTAACGCTCTTGTGGCTGAATGGAATCAAGTCCCCGCAACAATGTTCCAACATCTAGTGGAAAGCCTTCCCAGAAGAGTGGAGGCGGTTATAGCAGGAAAGGGGGGGGACCAACTCAATATTAATGCCCATGATTTTGTAGTGATATTTTTGACGAGCAGGTGTCCACATACCTTTTGCCATAGTGTATATTTTAGTGGAAATATCAAATCATCCTTCATTATAACTTTGATGGTAGTTAAACAGTGCCTTTAGATCAAAGGACTGGTGTTGTTCTGAAACACTGTAGATAACATCTCTCCTGTTCATGCTGTCTCTTGGCAACACCTATTGCAACACTAACACATTGCCACATCTTGAACAAACTTGATGGACACTGATCATTCTGTAATATTAATTTGAGTCAAAAGTACTTAATTGGACATGTTAAGGAAAACTACATGAAACCATCTTTCCATCTGAACATTATTTACTATAGTAATGTAGTCCAAACTTCTTATAAAATAAATAATGAGTGTAATATGATACGGTTGCAGGACTAACACCAAACGTTTAAACAAATCCAGAATGTGAAATTAAATACCCACACCGATCAGATATCCTTCCATTGGACCTGCAGACTGTATTTGATCCAACAGTTACAGTTACTGTAAATTCCCGCTACTGTATCAGCAGTGCAAATCTTGTGGTGGCGAGTGTGGATTGTTCTATATCCAAGTAGGAGGGGCCTATTGGCAGTAATATTATTTAAAAATGTATTACCGAAGGCGTACATACAAAATACATACAATTGCGGGAAAGGGTTATTTTGTTTTATTAAAGTAGCCTATCAAATGCCACTATGAGGCAGATATAAAAGCTAACGACTGCAATTAGATGGAAAGGACATCCCCCACGAGAGAATTGGGCAAGTCCGGGTAAAACAGAGTAGCGGTGTGTGTGTCGCATATCATTCAAAATGAGGAACCAGCGTTGCATGAAGAAGTTGTTTATCCTGATCTCTGAATATATTTTAAAACATAACTTCCTTCAAAAATAGTTTCAAGTTGTGTAGTCCTTTCAATAGTTTAATGTTCAGACTGTATACGGTTGCTTATACCTTCTCAAGGTAATTGTAACCTTAATTTACTTGAGTTTAGTTTTTCTATTGAAGCGTTAGAAATAAAAGTTAACGGTATTGAGCCGCAACTTGGACACAACCGGACTGGATAAGCCTACCAATCTTCAGCCGACAGCACAACATCGTAAGCCAGGACATCGTAAGCCAGTATAAAACGTTGAGTTTGTTGACAGTTGGATATTTATTTTAATCGTTTTATATACTCGATGCTGGTTCAATATGGCGATGCATGTATGTGCATAATCTTGCGTCCTTCAGACTGTAGTTTAAAATCGGCAACTTTCTTGCCACGGTTAGATATCTGATCATGCGTATGTACGTCTTGTCACAGTGGTGTTTTCTGCATCAGAGAGAAGCTCATATAAGGGTTATTGTGGACTAGGAAAATAGAATGGCATTATCTGCTTTATGTAAGGGGTGGCAATAGTCAAAGTGGATGTCCTAGCTTGTTTTAGGAAATACAAAAGGACTTATAAAAACATTGAGAGGATTATGGTTGAAGACATTGAATCATGTATTCCAGCAGATATTATCACATTGTGTCACATTCTACACAATATTATTTTCACTGTCATTTATTTGGAGATAACAGAACAGGATGTTCAGAATGTATCATGCACAACTAGTACTAGAATGAACCCTCTTTTCTAACAAGTAGAATACAGACGTGTGTCTGCGGTTCTATATGCTCCATTTATATCTGCAATGCTTTGAATGCTGTGCCCAGTTGGAGATGTGCCCCAGTTGGCTAGTTACTGCCTCCTCCCTTGCATAAGTCAGCCTTAGCACCATGGTGTTGCCGTGGAGACAGGTGTGTCAAGGGACTATATACGTCTGCTACAGTTCATGCTTTTCTGACACAGTAAACCTCACACTCACAGATGGAAGTGAGAATGGTTTGCAAATGTCTTTTCCCCTCCTCGACCAAATACTGGGTCATCTCCTGACCTAGCTTTTCTCAAAAGTCTCATCACAGCCAACTTTGACAGAGGTGTGAATGAGTGACTTTAACGGTAATCCTCCATAAAGACGTTCAGTTCACTAGTACACATTTAATTGAAGCCCAGTCAGCTTCACAGCATGCTACGGTAATGAGCTTTTCAATGCCAGTATGCTGTCTAGCTGGATTCTCTCTCCCCAAGCACATCACGTGATGGATTGGCCATTTGCATTCCCAGCAAAACGCTATGATGAATACAGACGGGCCAAATAATATTTTCTCTGTCCAATCCATCTCTGGGGCAGTAGTCAGCGATGGGAAATGTGCATGTTGACGCCCCCTGACAGACATCATTAAACGGAGCGCCATTGCCAACAATGCTATTCTGGGGGGATACTGAGAATTCTCCAAATGGTTAACAGCCTGCTGTTTGTTTTGACTGTGATCATCTGGTTCACTGCAGCCAGAGAGAGATGGTGCTTTGTGTTGGGGGGAATCTTTTGACACCAGTCAGGGTCTCCCCCGGCATGTGATGATGTCACTAAGCCTGCCTGTAGGGTATGGGGTCTCCCCCGGCATGTGATGATGTCACTGAGCCTGCCTGTAGGCCATGTGTAAGGTAATGAGCTCCACGGCAACGGTCACCGACACTGGGATTAGGGGTTACTAGAGCCATGTTTAATGTGTGATTTGCTGGACCTGATGATTTGCTACATACTGTTAGAAATGGAGTGTGTTTGTAAGCCAGAGAGTTGGGACAGGACCCCCAGTCGGGAAAACGCATGTCGTGTGAGTGTGTGGAATCTGGAAGCTGTGCAAAATATTTTCATTAGCCAGTGGAAAAAGTGGAACAACGGTAGCCATGGTTATTGGGTAAAGGGTTGATCGGGATGGGGGGGTGGCTTCTACAGACTACAGTAAGTGGTAGAGCCAGAGCAACAAGAGAAAGACAGTTGCCGTGTTACTGAGAGGAAAGGCAGACATTGGTTGTGTCCAAAATGGCACCCTATTCCAATGTAGTGCGTTACTTTTGACCAGGTTCAATAGGGCTGTGGTCAAAGGAATAGGGTGCCTTTTGGGACACAAGCATTGAATGTGAAATAATAATCTCACGGGGCTGCTCATGGTGTGAACGTGCTGTGGAAGCAAACTAGGTTTAATAGGGGACAACCAGTTTCACAATCTCAGAACAAAGGCCTAATGGATGTTACTGGAGGTCATATGTGAATTTAGTGAGGGCTGTTCTTTTCCTCCGAACAAATCAAAAGTGTTGTTCTATCAGCATATGAAAGCACGTAAATTAAACCTTTTTTTCTGGGTAAAAAAGCATAATCTTACAACACATAGCGCAATGAACCGTCTGCACTTCGCATAGGACTGACGCCACCTGCTTGAATACTTGCTGGAACGCAATGGGGAAAAATAACAAAGGGATAGTTCACCCAAATGACATATTGGTTTGCTTCCCCCGTAAGCAGTTTATGGACAAGGTATGACAGAAATCCAAATAGCACCAGTCAGTAACATTTTCCACCATCTCCACCATGATAAAGGCTACAAGGAGGAATGGAAACTTCATTATACTGCCACCTTCATGCCATAAAAACAGACAAAGACAAACTGCACTGTGCTGACGTGGTACCACACTTCATGCAAGTTTCCGTGGTAAAAGCTGCGGATGTTGGCTCAAACATTAATAATCTGTTAAGTGAACGTTGCAGTTTGTTTGAATCACAGCCAAATACTTTCTATACACAAGAAAACATGGCTAGATTGCCATCCCAACTTCTGTTCATGGCACTGAATACATCATTTGAATTGGCAGTATTAGGCTAAGGTTCTAGCTGTGAAAACACCTGTCAAATGTAATGCTTTGTAACTTGCCAAGTACCAGACTGGGTAGATATCAGCCACTGACACATTATGTGCATGATTGCCATTTTGTAGAACTTATTGTTCTAGGTCTGTGAGGAGATCCACATAGCTTACAGTTCTTCCCTATGTAGCTCCTTTTCAGTAGGACATCCGCAAAGGAAGACATTGCTTTTATCAAACATATGCCCATCCTTCACTGTGTAAACGTGCATTGCTATCCAGCAAAATCTTCATCTTAAAAAATGACTACATGACATTGTTGCTATAGTGTTGTGCTATATAATGCATTATCGTACAACCGTACGATGAAGTGGTTACTTCATGGGCATCTATTGTAGTGTAGGCTACTAAGTGTTTTCTACAGAACTTTAAAATTAGAAGTAAAAAAAGAACAGCCATTTCTATCCGGAATGGAATCTTTTTGGATGTCTTGCGGGTTTGTGTGCAAGGAGGGAATAAATAGCAACGCCTGTGTTTATGTCTGACCTGGCCCTGCCAAGCAGTGAGCTGGCGTGGAAAACCGTCCATGTGACCATGTGACCCAGTCCAGGGGCGGCGCTGCCTGTTGCATCCTGGGGGTGTTACACTCTGGGGCCAGGGGGTGCGGTCGGGCTCTGGATGGGTGTGTGTGTGTCTGTGATGTTTCATTCCCAGCTGTGCACAGCTGTAAACCAAGCTAGGGCTGGTGGTGGTGTGACAGGGAGAGTTCAGGCTACTCCCAATCCACTCACCCCCTTAGAGCTCCGTTTACATTGCGACTCAGATCGAGGAAACTGCAGGAAATTACATTAAGCACTGTGGAGTGTGGACACATGATTCTTTCTGAGACGAGAGGCCTTTCTAGAAGCTTGTTAGAGCACAGTCACAAGCCCAATTAGTTTCTGTCCTCTGCTACTGTCTCTGGTATAATCTGTCCTGTGCTAATATCTCAGAGGACAGAGAGAAAGAGAGAGGTAAAGAGAGAACAGGATCATATGACCTTTTCTCTCTCTGGCCAATAAAAGCTTTGTTGATAAAGTGGAGGGAGAGGAAGTGTTATATAATGTGTCATTAAATGTGTGCCATGTGTGCAGTCATCTCGGCTCCCATGGTATAGCCTACCTAGAAATTAGGGTTTTCCTTTGATACATGTTTCTCTCTCTCTCACTCTCTCATATATACTTTTACAATGATGCCTTAAAGGCCCAAGAAGCCCCCTGCAGTGGCTAATTTCTTTCAATTTCCCCAGTAGGCTAATTAACTGAGTTCTCTTGTGAATCTGTGTTAAAAAACAACCAATATGCTGTGATGCCAGACCCTGTTATTCCCCTCTTTTTCACACATTCTTTCTCTCCCTCACTCTCTCTTGCGCGCACACACACACACACAGCTGAAAACCCCTGCCTATGTGTGTGACCACCTCCCACGTGGCCTAACCTGGTTACCTGGATTATCTAATGGTTGGCTGGCTTCTGAGGTAACAACAGCTTCGTGTGCCGTGCTGACCTTTTAGAGAGACGAGACTAACGTATTGAATCCTAGAATGCTCCCAGCCACTCTCCTTCCATCGCACGGTCGATAAATTCTCACCGCGTGAGGGGATTCAAATGGTTGCCTCGGTGACCAGGTCTCGCCCTCCCGAGTGGCACTCGGAGCATCTCAGTTGTCATCTTATCAGTATCACTCTGCCACTGCTCATAGGCTGTTCAAAGCCTCTTCGGTTAAACGTTATAATTAAGCAATAAGGCACGAGTGGGTGTGGTATATATACCACGGCTAAGGGCTGTTCTTAAGCGCAACGCGGAGTGCCTGGATACAGCCCTTAACCGCGGTATATTGGCCATATATCACAAACCCCTGAGGTGCCTTATTGCTATTATAAACTGGTTACCAACGTAGTTAGAGTAGTAAAAATACATGTTTTGTCATACCCGTGGTATACAGTCTGATATACCACAGCTGTCAGACAATCAGCATTCAGGGCTCGAACCACCCAGTATATAATAACCATCATTCAGTAGAGGTGGTTCTTCTTCAATCTCACAAGTTATTACACAACATCCAGACAGTGCGGTTTTGATTAAACCAATTTATCACTGGTGTGTTTCACTTTATGTTCCTAATGTGTGTTCCATCTCCCGTAGGAACAGAGGAAGAGGACATTGATCGAGCAGCCAGCCAGCAGACAGACATTGTGAGGAGAGCAGAAGGGGGACCTGCAGTCCTGCGTAGTGGAGATCAAGTCCCAAGTCTAGCAGCACAGTAGACTGTGAAAGAGGCTCCACATTACATTTCACTGCAATTTAACCAGGAAAGACCCTTGAGGTTCTAAACTTTGTTGCAGAGGCAGTCATGGGGAAACAGAACAGCAAACTGCGTCCCGAAGTGCTGAACGACCTGCGCGAGAACACAGAGTTTTCTGACCACGAGCTTCAGGAATGGTACAGAGGCTTCCTCAAAGACTGCCCCACGGGCCACCTGACCGTCGAAGAGTTCAAGAAGATCTACGCCAACTTCTTCCCGTATGGCGACGCTTCCAAGTTCGCAGAGCATGTCTTCCGGACGTTCGACACCAACGGCGACGCCACCATCGACTTCCGGGAGTTCATCATTGCGCTGAGCGTTACGTCACGCGGCGGCCTGGAGCAGAAGCTGCGCTGGGCCTTCAGTATGTATGACCTGGATGGGAACGGCTACATCAGCCGAGCTGAGATGCTGGAGATTGTACAGGTGAGATGTAGTCTACCAATGAGGTGAGGTGGTTCTGATGGCCCAGTGAACCTTTCTCAATAAACCTCTGAGGGTTTTCCATTGAGTGTCCCAACAGGAACAGCCAAATAACCATTTCTAGTTCTAGGAAGCACCTTTTATTCTAACAGTCCGTGGTGCTAGCAGTACCAGGGTTGTGGGTGTGATTCCTGCATGCACCATATATTCTGAATATGTGTCATTGTCAATGTTGATAGTTCTGTCCGTTGCTTTGGATAAAAACTACGGATAGATGGCCATATTAATGGAGGACTCAGCGATATGACGTTGCATGCACGAAGTAAGGACAATATCCGGAACAACTAATTACGAGGGTAAACTTCTTTGATGTTTTGATCCCATAGCTTGAAAAAGAGAGCCTCACTCTAGGAGCTCAGATGCAATAATTTAATAACCAACGTTATGACAGACAAGCTGTCTGGATCTGAGCTCCTTTTCTTTCTCAAGTGTTCTACTCCGCTAGCCAGCACCTCGCCTAAACAGGTGTGCGTTTCTTTCGCCTCCAGATTGATCTCATAGCTGCCACACTGTAGCGTGAAGCGCACCCATGCACATGTGCAGATACTGTGTTACCGTGTGAGAGCAAAGTCTTGCATCACGGTCATCTCACTATCTGCGGTGCTGCTCGTTGCAACGTCATCTCCCTGAGTCTACCTTTTTAAATTGCCATACTTTTCACTGTGGATTCGAAAGACCTCTGACAGGATCTCTCTCTCCTATTTACAACTTTTCTTTTACTGTATATATCTGAGTGATATGTTCTTTATTATTCACATCTGTGATATCATAAACGCATTTTCACCACAAGTCATGAACATTGGCTGCTACTTGTTCTCCTTTTATTCTCCTTTATCAACATGGTGATATTTGTTCTCCTCACCATTGTGGCCTGAGCAGCCTGTCCCGTATCAGTGTTGGCTCAGGCGATTGTGTGTGGTGCTGATACAAGCGAACCTGAGTAAACAAATTCCCTTGTTAAAAAGTGTCCTCAGGCCATATGCTCCTGTCTCATTGATGTTTTTATAAAGCCAGAGACCACGTGATGATTTTTCCGGGTGGTAACCTGACTGCAGAATAGTTCCATTCTGACAGAGAATATTGAATTATCTTTTAAAGGCACTATTTGCGATTTACCCTGTTGTTTAATGGTCAGACTGTATACACATTGATTCTTGAAGAATGTACCTTTTTTAATACCTTACGAGCTTAATGAAACTGTTTTGCCCAAGATGAATTCTTCTTCCTTCCGCAGGCGATCTACAAGATGGTGTCCTCGGTGATGAAGATGCCAGAAGATGAGTCGACGCCAGAGAAACGGACAGATAAAATCTTCAGACAGATGGACGTAGACAAAGACGGTGAGTTTCTTTGTTTTTAAATCTCGTTCTTCGACTTGTTCTAGTGACAATCATTTACAGTGTAAACTTGAGTCCACAAAACCCGAGCCAAGAGTATATCTTGAATGGGTATTTCACTTGAACTCTTATGTGCTATGTCTGTGTATTGAAACAGTATGGATTTCTGGTGACCTCGTTCAGAAGTGTTTTTTGGGGGGTGTTTACAGTGTAGTGTGTGTTGCTAACCTGGGGTCTCCTCTGGGCTATAGGCAAACTCTCTCTGGAGGAGTTCATCAAAGGTGCCAAGAGTGACCCTTCCATCGTCCGGCTCCTGCAATCTGACCAGGGGACCTCTCGCCAGTTCTGAACACACACACACACACAGAGATCTGAAGACAGGAAAGTGGAGAGATCTCTGTATCATCCCCCATCAAACACACATGAGAAAGAGGTGGAAGAGGCACAGTTGTCATTACAACACCCATATCAGGCAGCCATTTTATATTCTCTCATTCCATGTCTTGTTGTTTACATCATAAGTAGTTCCCTAGCCTGATCCCAGATCTGTTTGTTCGCACTATTGCATGGAGTTTGCAAGACAGCACAAACAGATCTGGGACCAGGATATCAGTTCCCAATATCCCAATGCAGCGGTTTCAAAATGCATTCTACAGCAATATGTTATACATTTGACACCCACAGTAAACATCAAATTCTACACCCACAGTACCACTGATAGACTCTGAGACATTTCCTTGCAAATGTTTTACTTCTTAATGTTTTTATTTTTGCTTGCCTTACTTTAGTCAAAGTGAAGTGCCATATCTTAATATTTGTACTGAATGTATTATTACACTAGTAAGTATTATGACTTTTTCCCCTAACGTGTCACGATAAGAAGAAATCAACCAAAACCAATATTTTGTACGTCAACCGGGGCGGCAGGTAGCCTAACAATTAAGAGCGTTGGGACAGTAACTAAAGGGTTGTTGGTTTGAATCACCGAGCCGACTAGGTGAAAAAAAATCTGTCGATGTACCCTTGGGCAAGACACTTAACCCTAATTATCTGCTAAATTACTAACACGTAAAAACCTTGGGGCGTCTCATTGCGACCTTTAAATGTAATATTCGTTAGGGACATTCAAAAATGTTTTTCACTTGAACTATTTACCGTTTCTGCAGCACAGGAATTTTGAAAAGGAATGTTTTAATACCAAACTGTACAGAAAGTTCCAGTGATGTTGTATTAAAACCAGTATATTGTAATATTTTGCAGTCACTGGTTTGTTTAGCTCCACAGGGCTTGCCAACAGAGTGGATTATCTCAGTTCTTAATAAGAAAACACTTTTGGGACCCTGACCCCAGAAACTACCCCGCAAACGGGTGTTCCCTTAGCGTTGTTTTTTAGCCTGCTGCTCCAGAAACACAGAAATAAATAAATGCCACTTTCAGTTGTTTACTTCAGGACTTCTTTTTAGTAAAATAAGAAGTTCTGCAACGCAAGCCTTGCTTCACTAATATGCTGCTTTTACGGTTTGTGTAGCTAGGATGTCATGAGTAGTGGGTTGGTTCCAATTGCGGGTGACTAAGGTTAAAAATACAGATACACACTTGCAGTCTAGTGAAAGGGTTAGAGGTTCACTACAGTCCAGTTAGAGGTCATAGCTGTGCCTGAGCTCTGCTTGTCATTCCACAGTTTACATTAATAATAATGAAATATTGAAAGTGACTTTTTATTCTCTTTATTTTTTTAACAAAAATGTAATTTTGTTTTCACATAATCAAAATAAAGTTGTGTAAGAAGAATCTACACAAGAAGTCCCACATTCCCCTTTGTCCTGCACAGACAATGTAAAATCACTGGTGTTCTCACCGAGAAAAAAAAAGACAAGTAAATCCGAAAATATAATGTTCAGCAGGTCTGTAAGGCGAAGTCAGAGTTAGAGGATTCTAGATGGATATAACCTGTTTTGGCATGGACATTGAGGGCTACCACCATTTTAAAGTAGTCAACTGGGTGGAGATTCATATGGGATAAGGAAGGATCACATGATTCCATCCGGGTCATCAGGAGGGATCAGCCAATGAATAACATACTCTTGAGCAAACATTCCATAACTGCAGTTGCCAGTAAATCGCCAACTTTGGCTTAATACCGGTTCAAACAAAACACTAGGTGGCAGTGCACCTTTTCAGTTTGCGTGCCAACTTATAGAAGAAAATGGACTACTTCAAAATGGAGATTGCCTCAATGGCGCTGCCTGTGCACTCAGATGCCATAATGGGACATATATAAAGATAATATTTCTATGGGCGAAGTCTACTGCAGGCCACGCCTCCCCACTTCACCTGACAGACAGACGGAGATGATGTGAGAAGCTGCATGTCTCTGGCCCTGTTCAAATACTTCAGAAATGTATACTTATTTCCTTCCCTTCTACCTTCCTCTAAATAATCCAGATCTGAATTGGTTGGATTGGTCAAATTGGCTGGTAACCTTGCTTTCACCTCTCCTATCACTTATAGATCTGTGCTCTATCAAGGTAACAAAGGAAGGATACTTTTCTGAATTATTCAAACAAGGTTATGCTCTTCATTTCTTTCCTCTTCTGGAGTACTTCAGTAACCGGGCGACCCAATCTACACATTGTTCCATGGGAGAGGAGAGACGGGTCACGCCAAGTTAGACCAGACAGACAAGATGGCGCCCAAACGTATCCGTCTGGATCGGCCCGCCCGGGAAGCTGGGCTCTCACAACTCTTCCTTCCCAATGACGTCGTCCAAGTCCACGTCACTCAGGTCGTAGTCATCCTCCACGGGAAGCTGGGGATGAAAGATGTAAGAACTGGCCAGACAATACAAAATATGGGTCGTAGTCATTAGTGTACAACGTTGCAAACTACAGCAAAACATTTTGCAGCAGAAAAAGGTTTTTCAAAGAAAACAATAATATCAGATGATGCCATTTCAGTCCGTTTGGTTTCTAGTCAATACTGCCCTGTGATGTATTGAATGAGTCTATTCTCCCTGACATATCTGTTCTACACTGTACATTTCTATCTGGACGTTTGGTAATGTTCTGTAACGTTACATCCTCCTGAACAGGCCACAGGCAAGACTTGTCCAAAGCCATTCTTCACTGGTAGGAAGACGTCCGCATCCCATCCACCCAGTGACCTTTGACCCTTCTCACTCACCTCTCCATCTTTGCCGTCCCAGGCATCAACAGAGTTGATCTTAGGCAAAGCCCCGGCCCCAACCGTAGCAGTGGAGCCGCGGCCTACAGACAGATCCCTAGGAGAGACAGAGAAGATACAGTCTGTCCACAGTAGCATTCTGATGTGTATACTGATTGGCTGTTCACAAGGACTTTAAAAATCAGCTTGGAGCAGAAGCATTCAGATCCAGCATCTCGCCAGGAAGAGAGTTGGGCATGCGTTGGTCCCAAATGGCACCCTATTCCCTTTATAATGCACAACTTTTGACCAGGGCCCATAGGGAATAGGGTGCAATTGGGACGTATCCATGGTCTACTCTATACTGTGTAAAGCACAAAATGAGCAGACAGCGCCCCCCCTACCTGAGGAACTCGTGAATGCCGGTCTCGCTGAATGAGCCCTTGAGCAAGGCGAACTTCATCTTGCGGGCGTTGATGGCAGCCATGGCGGGGTAGCCAAACCCTCCGATTCCCAGCGACGCCTCCAGCTCCATCTGAGCACCAGCCTCAGTCCACAGCCAGCTATATGAGATAGAGAGAGAGAGATGACTTAGTGCTAATTAAATGAAACAAAATAAGTTCTATTGGATCTATCCACAGTCAGATGAAAATCATTCAGTCAGACAGTTTGAAATCGACTGCATTGAATAATCTCCAAATCCTATTGAGTACTTCTCTAGGATACAATCATTTGTAAATCAGTCATCGTGCTGAGTCGGTGATGCGCTCAAACACAGCCTCTTTCTATATACTGACCCCCACGTTTTCTTCTTGTACTTCTCTGCCATCTTCATCATCACCTCCAGGTAGCTGTTCCTGCCTGCTGCACCTGTAACAAGGTAAGAGGAAAGAAAGGGACAGGTCAGTCTGGTACAGATCCAAAACGGCCGATAAATGCACCATCATGAGGTACAATGACTAAATGCCATATCAAACAGCCTGAGAATATAAGCATCAATTGATATAATCGAAGTTAGCACACTAAACTGGTCAGAACTGGTCTAAACTGGCATAGAGTAGTTCCATCTAACCTGTGTCCAGGATGTGGGGCAGCACAGCGATGACACAGAGCTGGTAGTCATCGCAGGTCTTCTTCAGGACATCTGCGTTAAGAATCTGAGAGAGACACACACACAATCGACCAGTCTGTCTAAAGAGAAACACTAAACTTCAAAGGAAGATTATCTTCTAGTTAAAATATATATTTTTTATTATGATTAACTTTGATGGAGAGCATAAAAAAGATATCTTGGAACCTTGTGGGTTACAATCTTATTGTTTTTATGCTCTCAAACACACACACACACACACACACACACCTACCTCGAGCAGTTCCGGAGGAGCGGCGTTGTCAGAGAACAGGTCCAGAGCGCGGGCGATGATGTCACCTCGGGTCCTCCCCCCCTGGTAGTCTTCAGGCTCCTCCCCCTTCTTGAAGATCTTAATTGTGGGGAATCCACGGACCTGCAGATACGGAAAGAGAAACGGGAAAAACCTCAGTCCTCGGCCACACTCGGTAGGCAAATGTTGTCGGACATTGCTGGCAGAAATGTCCTGAATAGAACAGACTCCTGTTCTATACAGATTCCTGTATTTCTATATAAAATCAGAGTGTTAGAAATGTATAATGCAGAACAATCTGAACGTTCTGCTGTTGTGTGCAGGCAGACAGACATCAGTGGTGATGCTACACGGATAGTATCTGACTGGTGGGTGTTCCTGCTCACCCCGTAGCGGCTGGCCAGACCCTGGTGCACGGTGGCGTCCACGGCTCCCAGGTGGACCTTGTCATTGGTCTGCTCCTTGACGGCCGAGGCTGCAGCCGCCCACTCAGGCTCCAGGCTCTTGCAGTGGCCACACCAGGGGGCAAAGAACTCCACCAGCCACACTTCACCACTGTCCAGAACCAGCCGGTCAAAGTTGTCGTCGGTCAGCTCCACGACATTCTTCTTACTTCCGCCACCACCACTACCACTCTGGAGAAAGAGTACGTTTACTTAGACATACCGCTTACACTCTGCTCAAAATGTTTAAACAAAAAGACTTGACACAATTCAACACGTTGCTAAATCTGGCTAAATTTATGTTGTAGGACACCCGGACTCATGTTCAATAGGGTACAATGTAGCAAAACGTTGTGACGGAAAATAACAACCAGTGTTCTTGTTGGACAGGTAGTACCTCCATATTTCACTTTAAACGTTTTGTCCATACTGAACATGACCCAGCCGAGGCGTCAGTAGTAGTTACCTGTCTGCTGTAGTCAGAACCACCCGACTTGCCACTCATCCTGTCCTTCACCAGAGTACGGAGAGTATTCAGGGCCCCGTCTACTATGGCCTGGCTACTACGCCCACCTGAGGGAGGAAGATTATTAACACCATTAAAGCCCAGCAATCCGAACACATTGATGTATTGTTGTCATGACCTTTTTATCCTTTGTGCGGTTGTCTGCGCCTAAAATGTTTGTACCATGTTTGTGCGCCTACTATGTTGTGCTGCTGCCATGCTGTGTTGTCGTCTTAGGTCTCTATGTATGTAGTGTTGTGATGGTTTTATTTAGTTTTTTGGTAGGCCAAGAATTTGTTCTTAATTGACTTGTCTAGTTAAATAAAGGTTAAATAAATACAAAATATTGCCAGAAAGTTACATGGGTTGTATTCACCAGACACCAAACGGAAAAAAACTGACCAAAAAATAGAAAGGGATAACCTGAATGTGTCAAATAAACACGTGTTTTTGTTTTCCGTTGCAAAATGTTTTGCTATGGGTGTGCACTAATGAATACGACCCAGGGTTGTGTTTATTAGGCACCAAAGAGAAGAAAATTGACAAACAGGGAGGGACTACCTGATCCAATAGGAAACGCTGATTTTCCTTTTCAAATGAAAAGCATTTTTAAACATTTCCCATTGCGTGCCCTAATGAACACAACCCTGGTCCATGTTAAAGATATACTGTATTATGATGTCATATTGAAGTTATGCCATTTAGCAGACGGCTCTATAGGTGGTAGGAATTGAGCCTGAGGATGAAGCTATTTGCTTTATGATGTCATATCTCTGAGTCTACCTTTAAAGTCAGGGAAAGGCCCAGCTACTAGACGTACCTTGGTAATCATCAGGCTTGTTCTTATTGGCCCCAAAGATCTTGATGGAAGGGAAGCCTCTGACACCGTACTGACCGCCCAGGGACTTGTGCTGGTCGGCGTCCACCGCACCGACCTTAACGATGCCCTGAGGGGGGAAAGAGAACAGCGAGAGGTTACAGTCAATGTCACCATCATTACTGTTGCCAGAAATAGTAATTGTATCCCTCATTAGTATAGCTCATAGAGTGCTGGTGATCTCGATTTGTTTTGTACTACAAAGAGATACACCCAGGACATGACACACTGACAAGCAGTAGCAGTTAAAGATGCAGCTGCTTATTGTGAAGGAGGCTATAGTGATCAACTGCTTGTAGTTATCAAATTGTCCTGCACAGATGTGATGGCTGCATGTGGAGTGCACTGTAGTAATGTGCACTTTATGTAGCTAGTGACATAACGCTTTAATAAAACAGCTGAAGTTGAATTAATATTGGTGTAATAACAGATATAGAGTTTACCTTCAAGGCTGTGGCTGTTTTCTTCCAGTCAGCAGTCAGGCTCTGGCAGTGTCCACACCTGTGGAGACAAACAGTTAGTCTTCCTGTTCCAGGCACCAGACTACCCACAGCATTATTCCATCTGCATTGGCAGTGTGGAGTCTATGTAAATACCATCACTCTGGGTGATAATGATCAATTCTGGTTTTGCATAGACATGCCACAGATGTTTTTCAGTCAGGATGCATGCATTTGCTTCAAGTTTATGCCAAAGGGACGATGTGTTTACTAGCTACTATTTGAACTTCTATATCAATGCTTTGATTGGCCAATATAAACTGGGGTGTATTCAGTGATTAGAATGCTGCAGAAATATTTTTGACAATTTCCTATTCTTCTTGACAGACAATGTTTTCTGTTCTTCACAATACACCTCTATCCGAACTTTCTGTATTGCTACAACCTCCTGAATGCACCCCAGGTCTATTTACTAATTTTGTGTGTCCCTCCTTGACAGGTTATTGGGATAAAGAGATGTCATACAACACTGGCTGCTTGGTGGCAATTTGTGAGTAAGTCCTCAGTTCCTCATTGGGCCCCCATCAGATTCAACCACTCACCAAGGAGCGTAAAACTCGATGATCCAAAGGCTGTCGCTCTGAAGAACCTCCCGGTTGAAGTTGGAGGGGTTGAGTTCAACGACATCATCATTAGCAGAGTAGAAGCCCTGGGCCATCAAGACCAGGGAACAACCCAACACACCTGGTGGGTAAGAGGCAGAGGAAAGGAGGAGCTGAGTGTGAGGTGTGTAGTACATTGTCATATTGCATATGCAAACAAACACTGTCCAAGACCATGTTGGTAGCTTGAAATTATGCATATCAGTGAGTTAGCTGTTAGCATATATAAACTTTCAATTATGTAGTGAATAGGCTACAGTTCAGCAGAAAAAAATGTTTTTTATACGTTGGCACATCAAGCCTAACTCCAGATAACTAGTTAACAATTTAACCTTAGCTAGCTTACATTCCAGAACCTATTTCATCAGGTTTGAACTTAGCTTGTCGTCTTTTAGCCATCTTGTCGTTGTCACTAGTTAACTAGCCTAGGTCACGAATTATTAATATTGCCATAGAGTGAATAAAAATACAATCTGATTCAGTAGCATTTTAACGTCAGATAGCTAGCAATCTTGGATACATCTTATGGCCACCATGAGCGAACCTTAGCTAAATAGCTTTGTTCTTTTTTACCATAGCATTAACTTCAAACCAATATAATACTAGTAAATCTGAACAAGCTGTTTAGACTTTCTTACCAAGTAAAAGCCCTCTCATAATTCCAGCGGATCTCTGTGAAGCAGCCCAGTGTATTGTCCTGAACAGCTCTGTTGCAGAAGAGGACCAGCGCCACAAAAAGAGAGGGCGAAAATCTTTTACCGTGGCCCACGCTGATTGGCTCCCTGCCGGCTGTGCCGCGCCACGTCCAATCAGAACTCGACGTGTAGTTTTCCCAGCCAGTACAGGATGGCGTGTAAAAGAATCACAGGAAGATGTGTGGAGAGTTCAAGCTGTGTGGAGAGCCAAAATGCTTTCAGAGACGGCCGGCCCGCTCAGTAAGCACGATTAGGCGACCGCCTATGGCGAAAGATTGACGAGGGCGGTATTTTCTGAGCCAATCTGACCGAGACGCACCTCCAACAACAACACATAAAACCTTACATAATTCTGCCCCAAAATATGACAATTTCTGTCACCCAGTGCCTTATGGGCTTTTTAGGTGAGCGCTGATGCGGCCCTTTGATAAGCATTGCCCACTTTGTCAAAGGTAGGGCACAACATATTTTGCTTGCCCATTCCCAGCGCACTTCTCCAGGGTTCTGTTGGAGAGATGCCTCACTGCGGCACTCCACCAACGTTCCATCAAAAAATGTATCTAATATAAATCATGTAGCAGATATAGGAAATGGTATGTGTCCTTTTCTGTAGCCTACAGGCTGGACATAAAATGTATGACAATGTAATGAGACAAGACACTTTTTACATCATTCATTTACACTTGTGTGTATAAGGTAGTTGTGAAATTGTTAGATTACTTGTTAGATATTACTGCACGGTTGGAACTAGAAGCACAGGCATTTCGCTACACTCGCATTAACATCTGCTAACCATGTGTATGTGACCAATAACATTTGATTTGATTTGACAGTTTCTCCAATCAAATAGCCTAACCTAAATGGCGCTCAATGAAATAAAAAATGCTAACAAACAACATATCCTAAAAATCAGGACAGGTCAATTTAAAATGGACAATATGGAATGGACAATCACAACTGTTGTCCAGGAGTTTCACCCCATTGTCATGATCAGTGGTTTTAAGTTTGTATCTGTCACTTATTGACAAGCTGATCATAGCAAAAGGAAAATACTTCTGCATTTCCCACTGTGCAAACACATTGCAAATAGGCAAATTGGATGTCTTTTTTTGGTGCAGTTCCGGACCGGCCTTGATTTCCACAGCCACGGACATAGATTTTTGGTCCAAACATAGACGTCTATCTTCAACTTTCATTGAGAACCAAAAATGAGCCTGATTTCAACACCTGGAAAACATATTTTCAGCATATGTAAAATACGTATTTTCAGTGTCTGGAAAATAAGTATTTTTCAACTTCGTTCAAAACCGAAAAATAAATTGATTTCAACATAAACAAATATGTTTTTTAGGTCCGGAAAAGTTGCATTTTCAACATCCTGGAAAATATGTATTTTAAACATACGGAAAATACATTTTCACCTTTCATTCAGAACCTAAGAACCGGAACTTAACTTTAACCTCTGGAAAATTATTTTAGAAGTCTTTTCAACTTAATTTTGCGGGCGCATTTTTGAGCGGGACGCATTTTTTGGTTTTGCCTATGGCGGAAGAACGCCAAGGACCTGCCCTGCTTTCACTCTGGTTTTTTTCTATGACCACAATGAAGTTCATTAGTCTTAACACCATAGATTAAAATCTAAAATATATATTTTTTCTTCATGTGATTTCTTATAATAATTTGGGGTGGCAGGGTAGCCTAGAGGTTAGAGCGTTGGAGGTAGTAAAGGTTCAAATCCCCGAGCTGACAATGTACAAATCTGTCGTTCTGCCCCTGAACAGGCAGTTAACCCACTGTTCCTAGGCCGTCATTGAAAATAAGAATTTGTTCTTAACTGCCTAGTAAAAAAATGTTTAAAAAAAGGCTTTGTTGCATATGCATAAGGTTCCCATAAAGTTATCCAATATTTGGATTTGTTCTTAAGAAACCCTTCACTTGAGTTCTTGTGGAATTATTGATTGCCTAAAATCTGTAGGTTATGCTATTCAAGTTGAAATAGGGCTGATCCAGCTCCTTGTCTGTAGCCTACACATTTCTTAATGTAAACAAACTGCCCAGAGGGCATTTCTAGATGAGCCAAAGTTTTGCATTTAGGCCTATAGTAGGTTGGACTTTGTTGCTTAAATCAATAGATTATACAGTGTTGGGGAAGTTACTCTGAAAATATAGTTTACCAAGCTACCAATTACTTCACACTGGAAGAAGTTAAGCTACACTAAAGCTATCCTAAAGAAACATATAGTTTACTTAACTAAAGTAATTTGAAAAGGTACCCTCATCTACCCTCATTCATTACATCCAAACTACTTAGTAAAAAATGGTCATATCTAAATCTGAAATGTCATAGACTACAAATTGCAAGAACAGATCAATCTAGAGTCAGGTGTTAACAGAATGTGTAATTTAGCCTACGCAAAAACAATGTTTCAGGTGATAATTAGGCAAGTCTGATGCCGGAAAAAATGAAATTCTTGCCTACACCCGTTTTATTTTTGCAAAAACGTTGTTTGGAGTTCCAGTAGTTAGCTACAGTTGAAGTCGGAAGTTTACATACACCTTAGCCATTTTTTTCACAATTCCTGACATCTAATCCTAGTAAAAATTCCCTTTTTTAGGTCAGTTAGGATCACCACTTTATTTTAAGAATGTTAAATGTCAGAATATTATTAGAGAGGATGATTTATTTCAGCTTTTATTTCTTTCATCACATTCCCAGTGGGTCAGAAGTTTACATACACTCAATTAGTATTTGGTAGCATTGCCTTTAAATTGCTTAACTTGTGTAAACGTTTTGGGTAGCCTTCCACAAGCTTCCCACAATAAGTTGGGTGAATTTTGGCCCATTCCTCCTGACAGAGCTGGTGTAACTGAGTCAGGTTTGTAGGCCTCCTCGCTCACACACGCTTTTTCAGTTCTGCCCACAAAATTTCTATAGGATTGAGGTCAGGGCTTTGTGATGGCCACTCCAATACCTTGACTTTGTTGTCCTTAAGCCATTTTGTCACAACTTTGGAAGTATGCTTGGGGTCAATGTCCATTTGAAAGACCCATTTGCGACCAAGCTTTAACTTCCTGACTGATGTCTTGAGATGTTGCTTCAATATATCCACATAATTGTCCTACCTCATGATGCCATCTATTTTGTGAAGTGCACCAGTCCCTCCTGCAGCAAAGCACCCCCACAACATGATGCTGCAACCCCGTGCTTCACGGTTGGGATGGGGTTCTTCGGCTTGCAAGCCTCCCCCTCTTTCCTCCAAACATAGCGATGGTCATTATGGCCAAACAGTTCTATTTTTCTTTCATCAGACCAGAGGACATTTCTCCAAAATGTACAATCTTTGTCCCCATGTGCAGTTGCAAACCGTAGTCTGTCTTTTCTATGGTGGTTTTGGAGCAGTGGCTTCTTCCTCGCTGAGCTGCCTTTCAGGTTATGTTGATATAGGACTCGTTTTACTGTGGATATAGATACTTTTGTACATGTTTCCTCCAGCATCTTCACAAGGTTCTTTGCTGTTGTTCTGGGATTGATTTGCAGTTTTCGCACCAAAGTACGTTCATCAATAGGAGACCGAACACTTCTCCTTCCTGAGCGGTATGATGGCTGCGTGGTCCCATGGTGTTTATACTTGCGTACTATTGTTTGTACAGATGAACGTGGTACCTTCTGGAATTTGGAAATTGCTCCCAAGGATGAACCAGACTTGTGGAGGTCTACATTTTTTTTCTGAGGTCTTGGCTGATTTCTTTTGATTTTCCCATGATGTCAAGCAAAGAGGTTGAAGGTAGGCCTTGAAATACATCCACAGGTACACCTCCAATTGACTCAAATTATGTCAAAAGCTTTTAAAGCCATGACATCATTTTCTGTAATTTTCCAAGCTGTTTAAAGGCACAGTCAACTTAGTGTATGTAAACTTCTGACCCACTGGAATTGTGATACAGTGAATTATAAGGGAAATAATCTGTCTGTAAACAATTGTTGGAAAAATGACTTGTGTCATGCACAAAGTAGATGTCCTAACCGACTTCCCAAAACTATAGTTTGTTAACAAGAAATTTGTGGAGTGGTTGAAAAACGAGTTTTAATGACTCCAACTTAAGTGAATGTAAACTTCCGACTTCAACTGTACATGCTACCTTGTCAAAAAAAGTAAATAACTACTGAAAACACTACCAATATTTGAATTTAGTTCAACTACCACCAAGCTACTGCAAAATCTAGTTTTACTTGTTGAACTACATGTAGTTTATTACTTCCCAAAACTGAGAATATATGGGCTAATATTGATTCAACAAACCAATTTATGTTGTTCGTGATTGCAACGTGAACCCTATTGTCGCTAGATGGAGACACTAGGCTAGACTGCAATTACGCACTCTTGGGTAACCTAACATCGTTCCATAATATGGCCATTATAAATCTGTTTTTTCACTACAACATAACTTGTTGAAATGTATTCGTTGACAACAGAGATTTACCTTTCTTGACAGGCAACATGTTTATTTTCTGTTTCGGCTTGTGTGGACATGCCATTTTCAAACGTTAGCCTGAGACAGATTTGCTTGTTGTTTTACCCTTGTGGTAGGCCACCTCCATGATGAAATAGACAAATGGTGTTGGACTGGTAATGGGGACAATATTTTCTGCCATGTGATATATGTCCGTTTCCTGGCTAATGTCTTCTCTTTACCATAAAACATAATTTATTACAGCTCTCCTCCCACTTCCCCCACACCTCCCTGTCGCTCTCTGCCCCTAGTTACTCCACTATTCATTAGCAGCCTCACATATTTATATTTGTTGTGACGCGTATTCTGCAAGACTGCGCACTGATGGACAGTAGACCAACTTTTAACAGCAGGCACAGAGGCGCTCTCTTATTTTCTGGTGACGGACTAGTGGGAGAAGAGAAGCCTGTTCATTCGGCATTGCTTGCTACAGCTCTACGCAAAAGATAAATGAAGTTTAGCCTATAGGCCTATACATTTGTGTCAAAAATTTAAGAAGATCTGAAAACTTTTCGTTTTCCTTTGATGTTCTGCAGTCTTTTACGCGCGCAGTTTCCTACGCAAGTATCATAACGTAGACTAGTTGCATTAATACAGGCCAACTATATTAATTCAGAATTTCTTGGAGTAAATCAGCAATATAGGCTACACGGACAAGTATGTGGGGAATACCGAGGACGCGATATGCTGATTGCAATGGCTCGGAGGCCAGTGAGGAGACCGAGATTGTCCTGAACATCGGTGGAGTAAAACATGTGTTATGTGGGGATGTGCTGAACCGTTTTCCGGAGACCCGACTAGCGGAACTGTGGAACATCTCCAAGGGGTGTTTGGAGGACTTATCCTCGCTTTGTGACGACTATGACTCAGGGAAAGGTGAATTTTATTTTGACAGAGACCCGGACGCGTTTAAGTGTATAATTGAGCTGTATTACTACGGGGAGATACATATTAAACGGGGCATCTGTCCAATTTGTTTCGTAAAGGAGATGGAGTTCTGGAAAATCGACTTATATTTCCTGGACGATTGCTGTAAAGGCGACCTACAGGAGGCGGAGGACGAGCTTGCAGAGATTGCCGTGAAGGTTCAAACTATTCTGGTCGACCGGGAAGGGGACCCCTCTGCCAGGGGCTGGCAATGTTTCCAAATGTGCTTGTGGAAGCTTATGGAGAAGCCGGAGTCGTCGCTGTCCGCGCGCGTCATCGCCATAGTGTCTTTCCTCTTCATCCTCATCTCCTCCGTGGTGATGTGCGTAGGCACCATCCCTGACCTGCAGGTGGAGGACGCTGAGGGCAATCACATGGAACACCCGATCTTGGAGGCCATCGAGACCGCGTGTATCGGCTGGTTCACCGTAGAATACGTCCTTCGCTTGATATCGTCCCCGAATAAAGTGAAATTCGTCCTGTCCTTCTTGAACATCATAGACTTCATGGCCATCATGCCCTTTTACGTGGTGCTGACTTTGACGTCTCTGGGCACGGCTATGATGGAGCTGGCTAATGTGCAGCAGGCGGTGCAGGCGCTGCGCATCATGCGCATTGCGCGCATCTTCAAGCTGGCGCGCCACTCCTCCGGGCTGCAGACTCTCACCTCGGCCCTGAAAAGCAGCTTCAGCGAGCTGGGGATGCTGCTCATGTACATGGGCGTGGGCGTCTTCTTGTTCTCGGCACTGGCCTACACCTTGGAGCAGAGTCACCCGGAGACCATGTTCACCAGCATCCCGCAGTCCTTTTGGTGGGCCGTCATCACCATGACCACCGTGGGCTATGGAGACATCTACCCCAAGACCACGCTGGGTCGGTGCAACGCGGCCGTCAGCTTCCTCTGCGGGGTGATTGCCATCGCGCTGCCCATACACCCTATCATCAACAACTTCGTCATCTTCTACAATAAGCAGCAGGTGCTGGAGACCGCCGCCAAGCACGAGATCGAACTGATGGCGCTGCGTTCCAGCGAGGCAGGTGCAGAGGAGAGCGGGGCCCAGATACAGCGCAGATCCGTCGGTGTCGCGGCCGGAGTGTGGGACAATGCCATGCGCTCCTGTCACAGTGACACCTACATTCCCCTACTGAAAGACCCCAGAGCAGGAGTACAAACCCCAAGCATGGACAGAAGCTTTGACAGTTCATAGCTGAGTCAAATCACCCCTCTTCACATCGCACAGCTTTAGTGGACCTACAGTATATGCCCCAAAACATCCATTGCGAGATCACAAAAGATAATAGAATCACTATAAAAACTTGGTGATCCATTGTAAAATGTCTCAAAATATAAGTAAATTAGTGTAATAATGTAACTTTTCCCAATACACATGTAACTTTTCCCAATCCCAACACATAACTTGAAAAAACATAGAAAGAGAAGACAGTAAAAGTATATGGGTGATGGAATAGTGTAAATAATATAGTAGGAACTTTTACAGTGTAGTTATTGTAAATGTAGACCAAAGTGATTGGTTCATGTTTAAGCTGGACCATTGGTGTAGGCCAAGAGTCTCCAACCAGGAGTCTCCAACCTTTTCTAGCATGAGAGCTACTTTAAAAAAAATGAAATGTGGTTAGTTACAAAATAGGCACATTCTTCTCTTCTCTCCTCTGGTCCTTAAAGAGAAAGTATTGCAATGTTTTCACTCTCAGTATACCTGGTGGTAAAATGTTGGTAATAAACAACTCTAAGGGGAGCCCTATAAAATCTGTGATTTCTTCCACAAATTATGATTTATATTTTCCTAAATTATGTATTCTCAGTTAGATTTTTCCTGGGTTTAGATATTATTATTTTTTGTTCAAGGACAAACAACGAAATTGGATCTTCTGAGTACATGTCAATGCTTAAATCACATAAAAATATTTTATTTTTTAGGTCTGGAAGAAAACACATTTAGATTTTTGAGTGTATTTCCCCTTTAATTGCGCAGCTGGCCGTTTAATTGCTCATCTGCAAGTGAGGAATGTGCTGTCTAATGTGCTGGTCTAGTGATGGTTCTGTTCTGCTACTGCTCATTTCATGGCAAAGTTAGCAAATAACAGATAATGATATACTTACTCATGATATACATCTGCCAGGTAAGCCTACTTTTCAGTTAACATTTAATTTAGAAGGTTTTGGGGAAAGTATTTCTGTCAACCCACAAGTGAGATAATGTCAATGTTGCTTTGATTGTGAGATTTATTTATGACAGTTTGCAGTGGAACACCTGAAAATTGCATGTACTTTCAGAATTGTTTGGTGAGCTGCTCATAGGTGGGCAGCGAGCTACTGGTAGCTCACGATCGACCTGTTGGAGACCCCTGGTCTAGGCATATAGCCGAGGCTACTTGACAGTCATCTCGTCTGTGATTTAATAAGGTCTAAGTGCTACAGTAGTCTGTAACTCCTCCTCTTTACAACCTTTGACTGACAGTCATATGGACCTAATCACTGGTGTATTGATAATCTCATAGAGCGGGTCGACTTGGTGCTGAACAATGCCACGTGCGACGCAGTCCACTGCATATGCATAAAATTATACAGTGCATCTAATTTTCCTCTGTAAAAAAAGTATATTAAAAGTGATTTAACTATGAATGTTTGTTCTCTATTGCATTTATTTTTTCTCTACAGATATACATGTATATATCCCACTGGGCACAGACGTCAGTTCACCATCTAGTTTTGATTTACATTTGGTTGACATTTCATTGAACTCATCACATTACACTTTTTTGGGATGAAATGACGTGGAAACAATGTTGATTCAACACATTTTTGCTCAGTGGGATGTTATAATGTGTAGCCTAATAAAATGAGATACAGTATCAGCAGACTTGTCAGCTGTGAATCTGTACTCATCTAACTAAAGTCATCATGCCTCAAAGAAAAGAGCATGCAGGGTATCCCACCGTTTCATCTGCCTTGGTTTGCAAGCAGGCTTTGGTACAACTTTACCCATTCAATTTAAGTTTATGTTTAGTTCATTAAATCTTCTCAAGTTCAGTTTTCCTGTAAATTCTTCATTCATTTCAGCCTGAGATACGTGCAGGCACACACTGTCTTTATACAGTATGTGTCTATTTAAAGTGGGGTGAGGTTGACCTTCCAGTGCCAGATAGAGAACATTCCTTGGCTCTAGGACATTTCAGTAATGGGTGTAAATTTTGCAGCAGCCCCCGAGGCCTCCCCTGAGGGTGTATGGCATATGTGGCATCAGGGGTGCAACTTTCACTGGGGATGGAGGGGACATGCCCCCCCCCACATTCTGAAATTGTATTTTTGTCCTCCCCCAGTTTTATAATTGGAATGTGATACAAAATGAAGCAACGGTGTGCTTTAGGACCATGTGGACGCCTCCGAGCGGTCGGGTAGGCTGTTTTGAGTGTTTATCCCCCCATAGTTATAATAATACAAATAAAAATAAAATACATTATGTCCCCACAACTTCTAAAACAAAAGTTGCGCCCCTGTGTGGCATACTTGATCGCTGAGTAAAGGCGTCCACATGCTTCCCACCCGAAACAGTTCGGAATAGTTTGTGCATATATTATGCCACATTTTGTTGCATTGTTGTTAGTTTTGGACTTCGGTAAGGTTTTTTCTGCTGTTAGGGCACGTTACGTTTTTTCTTGAGGCAAGCCAATGTTCGGAGCCGAAGTCTAAGCCCCTTCATCTGTGATTGGTCAACAGTTGGGATTCTTCAATAAAGTCTGTTGTCATTCAACGAGAGACGACTTGTTTTCATGCACATTTTTTCATTGAGATATACTGCACCAAACATCTCCTCGGCAAAAACGACAAAATGAATGACAGATTTCTTGAGTTTTCTTAGATTAATTCTGTCTATTCTGAGGAAGTGTATACTGGCTATGGCATCTCAAAATTGACAAACTGTAGGCCTACTATTGCCACTTTTTTCTTGTTTTCAAGTGAAGGTCCATTAAGGGAGTATGGGAGCACACTCGTTCGATTCGGCTAGCCGACTTCGGCTAGGCACCAGCCGAACTGAAGGAACTGAAGCATGCTGACGCCTTTAGGCTGCTGTGGGTAGGGAGAGAAGGGGAGGGAGGACAGGGGTGGATGCAGGTTAGCAACAGCTCGTCAGGCTGTCCACACACACACACACACACACACACACACACACACACACACACACACACACACACACACACACACACACACACACACACACACACACACACACACACACACACACACACACACACACACACACACACACACACACACACGTGTCACATGCAGCTGACTCACTGAGTCTGAATGTTTTCTTTTGAATCAATTACAGGGATCAGTGTTGAGTTACACAGCAGCAACCATTGTGATTATAAACAAATAGAGATATAATTCCTGTCCCAGCCCCCTCTCTTTCCCTCTGTCATTTTAGGATTTGGATTTTTGACTAATGTCCCTGTCTAAAAATAGGACAGTCCTCTCTGCGTTACAGAACAATTGTGGGAAGCAAGAATTCAAGGAAGAACGAGACCTAGACCCAGTTGTTCAGTGTCATGAATTCAGATGTGTAACTGATATTATATTTGACCTTGAACTGAATACTTCATTGCAAATCAATTTTGATAAACGGATCCAGTACTATTCAAAAATCTTGAAGGATTACTCAAAAACCTAGTGGACTAAAGAAGAAAATACTAAACGATAGCTTGAGTGAACTATCCCATTAAGTAAAACAAATTTCAGGTGACATCTAAAATTATTGAAATTGAACAGCTTCATTAAAACGTCCCTCAGCACTGATGGTGATGACTGCTGCCATTGTTGAGCTCTGGATAAAAGTTATTTATCTGTTCCCTAGGGGCAGACCGAGGGTGGCATGTGGTATATGTAAACAGGGGGCGCAACTTTCACGGAGGATGGGGACAAGGGACATGTCATCACCTGGATCCTGTTCTGATGTCATCACCCCCCACACACACATTCTGAAATTGCATTTTTGTCCCCTCCAGTTTTATAATTGGAATGTGATACAAAATGAGGCACTGGTTTCCTTTAGGACCATGCGAATACCTCCGAGCAGTCGGGTAGGCTGTTTGGAGTGTTTATCTGACTGGATATTTTAAATAAAAATGATTTCCCCCCCACTTCTAAAACCGAAGTCGTGCCCCTGTATGTAAATGATGTCGAGGTATCGAATTCTGCATGATATAGTCCGTAGTAGCATTAATTTGAATAAGGATGCTGAAAGGTAATGCCAAGGCTCAAAGAGATATATTCCCCACCCGGTGGGAGCGATATTTTCAGATGCGGGGAATGGGTAAGGTAATCTCCTAAATGATTGCAGATTTAGGAGGAATGGAAACCGTCTACAAAACCATTATAATTTTCAGAACATTTATATTTTTTTTAACAGAAAAGTTGAAAAGCACGCATATGTGCACTCAGAAGGCAGCTTGACTCATAGAGAGTGAAAATGCAACAACAAAAAATCATCACAAAGATTAAATCGGACCTTTCTCCAAGCGAAAATATTAAAATGGATATGACTTTGAAAAACACTTAGACACAATTTTGTAATTTTCTGAAATCTCTCCATCTCCCTCACCCTCTCCTTTTCTCTCTCTCTCTCTCTCTCTCTCTCTCTCTCTGTTCATTTCTCTATAGTAAAGAGAAATTTCCCCCTCAAACGCACTGTATGGGGCCCCAGGGGACTGTTGGGCCAATGTTCAATATGACGCAGATAGAATGTAGCCTACAGAACGAGCACAATTCCATTTCACGAAGAATGATAAGGAATGACTCATTTACCCAGGCCTATAGCTTATATACTATAATATCCAACAACATCAACAACTGATTAAACCCCAGGGGCCACAGAAATTAGACTAAATGCTAAATCTTCATCAGATATAAATCAATCAATATAATTAGGCCCATAACAATCAAAACCTCTTTCTGTAATTAACACGGAGAGAGAATATAAAGAATATAAATATAAATCTCTTGATGTATTTTCTTATAGGGCTTGTTAAAACTTTGTGATTGCATGCACACAATAACCTTTCAGCAGCATTGGAGATGGTAGAGCTAATGGGAACATGGCGTGATGCCACGTCTTTTCTCCCGGCCCGGGGAAAAAAACGCACGTGTTTTGCGAGTGTCCCGGACAACAGTGCAGGATGAGGAGAGGGCAGTGGTTGGTGTGTGAAGGAGAATATCAATAAATACTAGCTGAAGGACGTTATAATACAATCGCGTACCCTCTGGATGAAGGTTTAACAGGCCAAGCCATATGGCAAAGACTTGGCTAGGAGCAGGCCTAGGGTGAATTGCTTGGAGGGATGGTTTCCCAGACCCAGGTTAATCTTGTACCAATGATGCAAATTGCATTAATTGCTGGTCTCTTGTGGACAGACTATGAAAATGAACATCTGACCAAATTAAATTATGGGGCACATGACAAGACAATGAATACAACTGTTAAATAAAGGTAAAATAACAAAGAAGTGGTTCCACAAGAGTTTGAGACCATAGAGATAGATAGAAGTGGTTCCACAAGAGGCTGAGACCATAGAGATAGATAGAAGTGCTTCAGGCATGTTGCTGGTGATTCCCTCCACGAATGATTCTCATCGAGAGAGACAATTATATTTTATGAACTGGAACAACCTTCTTCTCAAGTGGTCTCGTCCAGAGATCACAAACGATTTGGGGTTGAAGTAAAAAACAAAAAAACATTATTGAGTGACTGTTTCATTAAGCGTAAGCCCATGGTTCCTCTGGGGCTTAATATTTATTTCACACGTTAGATTTACTCAGATCTGCATTTACCATGAATCATTATGTGACAGCAAAGTCTGCATAATGACAATGAATACGCCTAGACTAATACTTTGGGGTAATGTAACACTCCCACTTGTGCGATGTTGATGGAAAGACTGTGCAAATAGCAATAAAACAAGCACAAATATACATGGACGGATGGACCTAAAGTTGCCAATTCAGATAGATGAAGTGCTTCAGTCTACAAGCATAGATGTAAATACTGTACATGAATCTGCACTTTGAGTAAGCAAGTACTTACTATACAGCTCATGATAAATTCCCATTCCCGAATTCCTGTCTGAATTCCTGTCCATTGGGGGGCATCCCAGGAAAGTCCAAACCTCTCGGACACTCCAAGGCCCTTTAGTAAGTTTTTAACAACCTTACCGTCTGTGACACTTTGTTGTCATCATCTTGACCCTGTTCTGATGTCATCATCTTGACCCTGTTCTGATGTCATCACCTTGACCCTGTTCTGATGTCATCACCTTGACCCTGTTCTGATGTCATCACCTGGACCCTGTTCTGATGTCATCACCTTGACCCTGTTCTGATGTCATCACCTTGACCCTGTTCTGATGTCATCACCTGGACCCTGTTCTGATGTCATCACCTTGACCCTGTGTCTCCCGATTCTTTGAAGCTCATGCTTCAAAACAAACAGGGTTGAAGAGCAGTAGACACGTCGGTCAGGGGCCCAGAACCGGACCCCATTAAACCTGTATCAACAACAGCTGAGTGCTCCGTTATAGATGACAGGTTAAATCCCACCAGGATAGACAGAGCCAGAAAAAATCTTCCAGTCACACGCACACAACCCCCCGCCTGCCCCACGCACACACACATCATCTCTTTAGAAGAGATTATAAGTACACTTTATATGTCCCCTCACATCTTATCTATGAGAGCTAATGAAGTTTAAATGTTATTTTATTTGAATTTATGAGACTTAATTATAGTGTAAGAGGGCAGAGAAGGTTTTGCTGTGTAGTATATATTTAGATGGCAGCTTAGGCGAGAGAACAAAAATATTTTAACAAAAAGCCACAGCACGAAGGTGTGTGGTCTAATTGGATAGCGCAGGGTCAGGGAGGAGGAAAGGTTAGCCAGTATTTCCCCCATTGACTTCAGCGTGCCAAAAGGAGAGAGACCTGCCCGTCTCTAACTAGCTTACACCTGTCCAAACCGCTCAGATCTACTGGAGGGGCTAAAGAGGCTAGGGACCAATTTGAAATCCAGCACTACTGTTTAGCCCTTCAACAGAAAGGTGAAACCTGCCAGTTTCTCTCACTACTACTCTCTCTCATTAGCCAAAGCACGTCTCTGCCTGGTTGTGGCCGGTGTTCAATTCCTAGTCTGTCATCTCCTGTCTCATCAGGTGATTGTTTTGGCTGTGTTTAGTTCTGCAAGGTCAATGAGATGGATGCCTGGGCAGTACTGCTCTCTATCATGGCTCTAAGAGAAATGTAAAACAACACTGTGCTCAGTTTAAGCTGTCCCAACATTCACACTCAGACTTTCTTGTTTTGTGTGAGCAATAGAGTTTGGATGATAGTCAGAGTTGGCTAGGGTCAATTCAGTTTACAATCGAGTCAACTCCAGGAAGTAGGTTGAAATTGAATTTAATGATCTGAAAATGGCAACAAAAAAAATCTGTTGTTTTCAATTAGGGGGGAATTCTGACCCGAGTTAAGCGCGTGGAAATGGAACGTAAATCCCTTTTTATGCACTTTTCTCTCTATGCTTATTCTGACCTTGAACTTAAGCAGGAGAATAGCATGCTATTCACCCTCTATTCCTTTGGGGTGGAGCTCAAATAAATGAACGTGTGTCTACAGATACACTGTATTCTGACATTGACTTTATTCCCTAATAATTCCACCACCATGAATAAAATCTAGCGAACCTACGGTTCCAAGTGGAAAAAGCATCTACTTTATGTTTTAAGACAGAAATAGCAGCATTCTCCATGCACTGTAATATACACCTTGATAAGAGCTATTGTAAACAGCTAAATGACTAATCTGTTCGCAGAAGGGGGATTGTAAATATAAATGACACTTGTTTTAGATCTAGTTTACCTTATAATTGCTGGAGACAACCAGTCATATGGAAACAATCTGAAGCATATCAACATATCAACTTTCCCAAATTAATGTTTATGAAATGCTTTGCTATTATGCAGATTTTTTTATGTACAGACTTTTCATTTTCAGAGATGGACACTCGAATGTCTTAGTTATAGGCTACCCCCGACTTTGTTTCCCATTTCTATCATGTTAAATATTAGTCACTATCAGTATCAACTGTCAGTAGACCTAATAACCACACACATTTAACTGACAATTTACTGTTAGTTCCCTTCAGTTGGTATAGTCTACATTATCATTCCATTTATTAACATTGTTTTTCGTTTACCTTCATCTCCCACTGGGCACAGACGTCAATTCAACATCTATTCCCCCGTTGGTTCAACGTAATGTCATTGAAATGAAGTGGAAACAATGTTGATTCAACCAGTGTGTGCCCAGTGGGTTGCTTCCTTTGTAAAGACGTCACGGCTGTATGTTTTTTTCTGAGGATCATTAGTAACATTTGATTATATATTTTTAAAGACATGTCGGCTAATTAAATCGTTATGGAGCGGAGCGCAGACCAAGCCATAACAGTTTGAACCCGACGCATGGTGCAATACTTGGCCGCGTCATCACACAGTTCCATGGTTAGTGCAGGCAAAAAGTCGAGGGTATAGCCTGCTATTATACACTATTCTCCCTATTATAATTCTACGTACATTCATCTTTTTCACCGTTTTCTTTCTGTCATGCATAAAGACGCTCCAAACCAGTTTTTTTTTTTATGATTTATAAATAATTTCCTAAACCTATATAATCTAGAATTGGTGCTGAACTGGAGACAAATATGCATATATTTAGATGGCTCCCGAGTGGTGCAGCGGTCTAAGGCACTGCATCTCAGTGCTTGAGGCGTCACTACAGACCCTGGTTTGATTCCAGGCTGTATCACAACCGGTCGTGATTGGGAGTCCCATAGGGCGGCACACAATTGGCCCAGAGTCGTATTAATAAGAATTTGTTCTTAACTGACGATTCCTCTAGTTAAATAAAGGTTAAATAAAAAAAAATGAATTAAAATGTATCCCTAATATTCTGAACCTGTTCTCTCAATATGCTCTAGTGAGTCTGTCGATAAAATTCTAACTTAAAGGTACACCATTTTTAAGGGATGGCTTAAGATACTGTACATGTACTTAAAACCCTATTGAATGAAAACTATGAGAAAATCTGTTGGAAGGGCAAGTGGGAGGGTTTTCAACTGTTGAATGAAATGTATTCAGAGCATGCAAAGTAGCCACACCTGCACAGCTGGTGACTGAATAAGTTAAGTCCGAATACAAAAAACTGAGAACTGCGTAGGAAAGGTGGACATTTCCTATGTATGAATCGGCCCCTTAATGAACTGAATTTCCATTCACTGCCTGAATTGAAAACAGAATTGACCCCAAACCTGAGTCAGACAGCAATGTCCATTAATTATAATTCACATAATAATTCACATTTCCGATTGCTACAGGACTATTTTCACGCTGTAGCAAAATAAAATCCTACACCTGTATGATATCATTGAAGTATGATGAGTAGGTTCACCCTTAAAGTCAATTTATGCTTGATCTGAAAATGTAGTCAGACGCTACATATGGAGGGTGTGACGCAATTACGTAGCCTCCAGAGGCCACATTTTGTAACAGTGAGGAGGTACAGCTCTCCAATGACATGATTTGTTGACGGTAGGTGGGGGTGGAAGGAGGTCCTGTATAAACACAAACTCACTTCCTTGACAACAACTCTGCGCTGTTCCGCGAAGCGCAAGAAGTATGAAATCCCTAGCTTCACCGTAAGTGCTGCACGGCCAATGCAGACGGCAGATTGAGCATGTAGCGCCTTTAAACCTGCTCTCTGTGTGTGTATATGTGTATAGCGTCGCTATCTCCTAGCATAGAAATGCACCAAAGCTCCCGAGGTCAGCTGCGATTCCTCTCACCCAGCTGCAGGTAGGTATTTAATGAGCACGTCTCTTCCTCCTCTCACCCAGCTGCAGGTAGGTATTTAATGAGCACGTCTCTTCCTCCTCTCACCCAGCTGCAGGTAGGTATTTAATGAGCACGTCTCTTCCTCCTCTCACCCAGCTGCAGGTAGGTATTTAATGAGCACGTCTCTTCCTCCTCTCACCCAGCTGCAGGTAGGTATTTAATGAGCACGTCTCTTCCTCCTCTCACCCAGCTGTAGGTAGGTATTTAATGAGCATGTCTCTTCCTCCTCTCACCCAGTTGTAGGTATTTAATGAGCACATCGCTACCTCTCACTTTTGATAGAGCTTTGAACATCCACAACAAATAAAATGACCATGAATGGTGGGATTTCAAGGGCGCTGACATAAGAAATCTGAGATGTGGGGTCTATTGAAAATAAACGTTTCAATGCAATGAGTACAGAAAAACTAAGTACATTTGATAGGTCTTCATTGTAAATAAGAATTTGTTCTTACTAGTTAAATAAAAAATGTAATACAAAAAATTATAGTGGGGAACAATACTGTTTCCCTTTCCCAGATTGTACCCTATTCCCGTTATAGTGCACTACTTTTTACTAGGACCAATATGGCTCTGATCAAAAGTAGTGCACTATGTAGGGAATAGGATGCCATTTGGGAGGCTGACTCAGTACTTCCTGGGCCTTATACAGAAAGTCTGAATGAGTGCTGATCTAGGATCAGTTTGGCCCTTTAGATCAAACAATAGTATTTTGTGCAGTGTCTTACAGGATTGGGATGAATTCAATTTACATTTTGTCAGTTCAGGAATTAAATTAATTGTATGTAAAAAAAGCATCACACATTTTTGGGGGGAATTTCAGTTAACTTTCTGAATTGAAATAGAATTGACCTTACACCGCTCTCGTAACAGCAGGGTTAAGGTCCGTAGTTGTGAGCCATGATCATTGCTTTACCACAATGGCACATGTTATCAAAAGGGTGCCAGCAATCAGACAACCTTAATGGAGAGAGTATTTATAAGGCACTGTAGTTCAGAGATGACAACCTCTTTATCAGGTGCTATGAATCATGATGGTGTGTATATCAATCAAACATTTAATGCGTCCCAAATGGCACCCTATTCCCTTTATAGTGCCCATAGGGCTCTGGTAAAAAGTAGTGCACTATATAGGGAATAGGGTGCCATTTTGGATTAACAGCATTTTCTATTCAATCAAATACTGTAAATCACAGCAATTCATTAAAGCATTTTTAGCCACAACTTGTTTTCAGTCTATTACAATAAAGCACTATAGCATTCACAGCATTTTATTGAGATGCCATTCTCTATGATTTTGACTGAAATATTAAGGTTGGCAATACGTTTCATCATTTTTTTTTCTTCCGTTTTTCAAATGTAGAATATGAAGTTATTATTAGTATTTATTTTATAAGGCAGAGTTATTGAGCACTTACTAGTCATACTCATATCACATCACCCTCATTTGGAAGATGAATTATATTCTAACTCTTCATCTAGTAATGAACCATGTTTGTTTGGTGTAAAATCAAGATGGCCAAAATTATTTACAAGTGCATGAAAAGCCCTGCCAATAACATTTAAAAGCCCTGCCAATAACATTTAAAAGCCCTGCCAATAACATTTTAAAAGCACTGCCAATAACCCTTTAAAAGCCCTGCCAATAACCCTTTAAAAACCCTGCCAATAACCTTTTAAAAGCCCTGCCAATAACCTTTTAAAAGCCCTGCCAATAACCTTTTTTAAAATCACTGTCAGTCATTACAGTGCGGCGTGATGCCAGAGCACACACTCCGTCTCATCCATCCTGATCAGAGAGAAAGGTCACCTGTTTGTCGGCAGAACGAGCGAGGATGTGTAGGACGCATATAGATGCACTAGAGATCTCTTATCTTTGTCTGTGACAGCACGGCGGAGCTATTGAGGGTTTTTTGTCTTTTAAAGTGGTCAATTTCTTCTTCTACTATGATTGTCTTGGCAGTACATAGGTGCGTACCACCACCTACTGTGCTGGAGTGTGAATAGTCTGAACAAGTCAAAGTTGGTCATTTATTTATGGAATGTTTGCTCAGGAGTATAATTCATTGGCTGACCCCTCCTGCTGACTTGGATGGAATTATTTAATCCTTCCTTAACCCATAGCAAGTCCCATCCAGTTGGCTACTTCAAAATGGTTAAAGCCCTCAATGGCGCTGTCCATGTTAAAACGGGCTTTGGCGCCCTCTATCCAACTCTATCGTACAATGCCGTTGGGAAAACATTCCGACGTCCGCTGCCGTTTCAGAAAGCCATGTTTTCTTCCGCTCTTCAGCAAATATTTATGATCAGGGTTTAATTTTCATAAGTAACCACCTGTGGAGACGTGGGTGCTGCTTTACAAGAGTCATAAATTATTGGGGCTCTCACTTACTGTAATCAAGGCCTCCTGAGGACAGAGAGGCCTGTGCCACACCCGCAGAGGACAAACTCACTGATTCTCTCTCTCTCTCACACACACCCCATTGATTCCATCGCCATTAAAAACAGGAGAATAAGAATGAAGTGCATATAAAAGTGAGACACTGCAGAGAGGGGAAACCACGAAGTTATGAACATAATGAGGCTATATTGGTATTAACACCACCAGAGCCTAGATCCACCAGGCTGATTGACCTGTAGAAAAGTAGCTGTCACAAAGACATCCTGTCACAAAGGTGTCCATTTTCTATTCATGCATAGTTGTTGTCAACCATGTATTATATACATTATAACTGTTCAGGACAGGTCACTCTACTAGTCTACTAGGGAGTTTATCGTGCAAAAACATTGAATATGATGCCACCTAGTGCCAGTGGATCTTATAAGACCATCCTAAGGGTATCCACAAATATACAGAAGCCTGAAATACAAGAGGTGTTTGTCTCAAATATACTGTACAGTGTGTGTGTGTGTGTGTGTGTGTGTGTATATATATATGCATACAGAGAGAGACCTTTTAGCCAATCAAAACACAGAATAATTTGCAGTTGTTACCTGAAGAGTGGGCCTGTTTTATTTGTCAGTTTTGAGGCCTAGCTCTTTCTCTGTCAGAAACACAACCGCCTGGTCCTTAACAACCAGGGCTGGCATATTTCCCCTCCTCCAGAAAGAACACTCTCCCCTGGGTTATACTGAGACACCCCCACAGCTCCCCCACAGTCTTATTGTTTAAGTGAAACATATTAAATAAATCAGAGTCCTAGCTCACTGTCAGTTAGTGACACCACTGATCGTTCCTTCAGAGACTCAGGGCTGGCACACCTGATGTCATCGGCCAGGAAAGCTTTCTTCTGGTTCTTCTGCAGCCACCTCCACAGGTACTCCACCTTCTTATCACACACCCAGGGGTTCTGGCTGAAGGCCACCCAAAGATGGTTGCCTGTCCGTGGGGAGGAGAGCTGCTCCAGCAGGGTGTTGGAGATGTGACTAAGCCGGTTGAAGTTGAGAAACAGGAAATCGAGGCGATGGAGCCCCTGGAGGAGAGTCGGGGGAAGCCTCTCCAGTTGGTTCTCCTGGAGGAAGAGGTGCGTCAGGTTTGGAGTGTTCCTGAAGGTGGAAGGGTCCAGGGCGCTGAGTTGGTTCCCCTCCAGGTTGAGCCTCTCTAGTCTGCTCAGAGGATTCAGTGCCCCAGCCAGGAGCTTCTCCAGGCGGTTATGGGAGAGGTCAAGGTTCTCCAGGTGGCGTAGTTTATGGAACAGGGTTGTGGGTACGGCCGTCAAACGGTTCCCTGATAGGTCCAGCCAGGTGAGGTTACTGTTGTCAGGGAGCCAATCAGCATCCACACCGCTGATCAGGTTGTTCTTCAGCACCAGGTTACGCAGCGGAGCGTGGCTGAAGACATATGGTGGCAGGAAGTGCAGGTAGTTCCCTGTGAGATCCAACGTGTGCAGGTGAGGAACAGCTCTGAGGAGATCTGAAGGAAGTGTGCTCAGGTTGTTGTAATATAGTTGGAGCTCTTTCAGAAGGGGCGTGGCCTGTAAGTGGTTGGCAGTAATCATGCTGAGATTGGTGGATTGGATGGACAGGGAGGTGGTGTTGCCTGGGAGACCATGGGGGGGGAACTGGGAGAGGGAGGCTTCGCTGCAGACCACCTTGGTGTCGCTGGAAGAGAAATGGCAGGTGCACATGTCTGGGCAAGAGAGGGCGCCATTGCTGCGGCCGTAACAACAGGTCAGCACACACAGAGAAAGGAGGAACCAGGTGCTCATTTTTCTAAGACTGTAAAACGAAGAGATAGTTGGGCCTTAAAACATACACTTCTGCAAATATTAAATCCTGTATGTTAACGCAAAATACATAGGTGACTCATAAATCATAAGGAATTCCTTAATGCTCTGTAACATCAAGTCCATTATACATGCAGTTTTTTTTATGGATGATACTATTATGATCGTTATCGTTCAATCTTCCATATAATCATAAATAATAGGTAACAAATAACTTGAGTTATAGTTTTTTTCAGATACAGATAAAAGTATTGTTTGTCAAGAGGATTAAGACACAGTAATTCAATCAAAGTCCTTTAGTTCACCTTACCTGAAGTCTTGCTGTGATTCGTGTTTTGTTGTCTTCATTGGCTTGCTTGTTTCATTGCTCTTACGACTATTTCAATGCTCCTTATATGAAGTGTGTGTGTGTGTGTGTGAGAGTGTTTGTGTGGGTCAGGCTATGCACCAGACAGAGTAAATAATGAGTGGGTTTAGATAAAGTCCACAACCTGTTTTTGTGGATTTATTGCAAAAGGTAAACAAAGAAATAGAAACCTGGGCAACTGGGGAATTTCCATTCTTAGTCATTCATCATACACTTATTTTTTTGCTGTAACTATTTTTGGGGTAGTTGAAAACATGACATGGGCACTCTACACAATAATGACAAAATACCATGTACATTAGCAGTTGAGTTACAGCTATTTTGGTCATTTTTTTAAAGGTCAATATTTGGAAATCTTTGATGTGTACAAAGAGACTGGGCTGGCCTGTTGTTTGCATTTCCTTCAGTTATGTTCAGAGATTAACATCAGCACGCGTTTTAGCCTTTAACATCTGACTACTTTTACCACAGTTTTACTTAATACAGAATTATTTAATAGGCATATTATTCAGTCAAGACATGGGGCCAGTTGGTGTGGTATTTATACCACTCTCTGACAGACTGCAAGGTGTTAGAAAGCAAGGATAGGACACCAAGAGAATGAAAAAGGAAAATAATCAAATTCAGGTCACTTTTATTTACGTGGATGTGTGTATAATTAGGATGAAAATACACAACGTGCAATAGAACAACATTACTTTAGATTCATTTGAGATAGGAGTTCAATAGACCACAGTTTGAGATAGGTTACAGTGATAACTGATAATCTGAGTGAAAAAGGTTTGATGGATCAGAGTCCTAGCTCACTGTCAGTTAGCGACATCACTGATCGTTCCTTCAGAGACTCAGGGCTGGCACACCTGATGTCATCGGCCAGGAAAGCTTTCTTCTGGTTCTTCTGCAGCCACCTCCACAGGTACTCCACCTTGCCATCGCACACCCAGGGGTTCACCGTGAGGTCCAACCCCTGGTCATCCATGGAGTGAATCTGGTCCAGCAGACCAGGAGGGATGTGGCTCAGCAGGTTATCATCCAGACTCAGGTGCGCCAGGTTCGGGAGGCCATGGAACAGAGTTGGGGGCAGATGTCCAAGCCGGTTCTCCAGAAGAAACAGGTGTGTCAGGTTGAGGTTATTACTGAAGGTAGACACGTCCAGGGTGCTGAGTTTGTTCCCCTCCAGCGTCAGCCTCTCCAGTTTGGTCAGAGGGTGTAACGAATTTGGCGGGAGCTTCTCCAGGCGGTTATGGGAGAGGTCAAGGTTCTTCAGGTGGCGTAGTTTCTGGAACAGGGCTGTGGGTACGGCCGTCAAACGGTTCCCTGACAAGTCCAGCCAGGTGAGGTTACTGTTGTCAGGGAGCCAATCAGCATCTGCACTGCTGATCAGGTTGTTCTTCAGCACCAGGTCACGCAGCGGAGCGTGGCTGAAGACATTGGCGGGAAGCAGATCCAATGTGTTATCCGAGAGAGCCACAGAGAACAGGTGAGGGACACCCCTGAAGAGATCTGAGGGAAGGGTGCTCAGGTTGTTGTTGTACAGGTAGAGCTCCTGTAGAAGGGGTGTAGCTCTCAGGTGCTGTTCTGAGATGGAGCTGATGTTGGTGAACTGGATGGTGAGGGAGGTGGTGTTGCTAGGAAGACCGTAGGAGGGGAACTGGGTGAGGGGGACTTCATTACAGACCACCTCTGTTTTTCTTGGGGATATGTAGCATTTGCAAAGGGCTGGGCAAGAGAAGGTGCCATGGCAACAACATGCCAGAAACAGGAGAGGAAGGAGAAACCAGCTCTTCATCACTAAGGCACTGGGCAAGGGAAAATAGAGAAAAGCTTATAAATGTTAAGTTATTCTCCTTTCTGAAATAAAAATTGCTTTGCAATTAAAATGCAATTACTAAAGTGATGTGCCTATAATGTTATTACCAGCGTAAATAATTGATTTGATTACATTAAATGTGGATATTTTCAACTACAGTAGGTTACATTTCTCAGTGCTTAGATCACTAGTATAGGCTAAAGACATGTCCTTAGGCTTCTGTCCAAAACTATGAGCATATTGATCAATAAAAAGATCTTTGAAATTTCACTTACCCTGGTGTTATAATATGTCTAAAATTATGCTGTAAATTATACCAGCTCCTCTTTTGTATCGTCCAGTCAGAATGGTTGCAACATTGTAGATAGGAATTAGGAGGGTGGATAGCCTGCCCTACAATCATTAATCATTGAGTAAATAATAAGCGATCAGCACTTGGCGGGAACAAACAGTTCCAAAAGTGAATCACGAACCTGTGGGGAAATAGGCCTACATCCATCTGTGTCATATTTCTTTCACGTTTTTCAAACTCGTTGATCATCATACATGCAGGCACAACTATAACTAAACATACAGTTTATAGGCTACTGTTGTAACTGTATAGTTGTTCATCCATGTATTGTAAAATAAAACGCTTCTTTGAAAAAAACACATTCTTTGAAATACAAGCCATACAAATTCGGGGGCGCACTTCAACGCTCACTTTGAGATGACCAAAATGTTATTGCTTGAAGTAATATACTGGAAAAATGCTCAGCCATCTGTCCAATTCTCTAGTGTAGACTGACTACACGCTGTCAAATCAATCCGGCAACTAACGGGAGTGATTGGAGACTACAAGTATCATTATTTTTACCCAATACCAAGACAATATGCTAACGTCACCCGTAGACGACTTGAACATTTTGTTACACTTGTTAAATTATAGTACATTCTGCTTGTGTTTAGTGTCTAAAATCCCGTCGATTGTTCTCGTAGCAAGAGCGAAGTCTTCCAAGGGATTTAGCCTGAAGGGCTTGCTGTTGGAGTTGACTGGGTAAGTTAAGGGACATCTCTCCACACGTCTTTACTCACATAGCTGTCTTTACTCACATAGCTGTGTTTCAGACTTGCCTATTGGTACATTTACGTAAGACTTAAGCATACATAGTCTAATGTGCACGGATGAATTGTGACATAAAAACAACGGGTTTTATTTTTTTGGGGGTTCTAGTACATTTCGATGTTTTTGTACCAATGATGGCTGTTTTGCTATTAATCAACTAGAAAACAGGTTACACCATCAACTACTACATTAATGTCAAGTGGTTTGAAACATCTCATCTCCTCTGAGTAGGAACAGCATATGACATTCGATGTATTTAGGATTTATTCTAAAGCATACTTCATGAGATATAGGCCTATAACCCATCAAAGATGCATTTCCAGATGCTATATCTACAGTCCTGTCTACCTTCTGAAATAACTTTGATCACCCCTGAACTCTTCCTCAGCTTTCATTAACTTTGAAGCGACATGTAGGGGAAGAGGGGCTTAAACTAGGCATTCTATACTGTACTGCTCTCAGTATAGCTCGGCTGCAGCTGTGGTGCCCCATTACACTGTCACTCGACCCACTGGTAAATGTCAACTGGAAATGGATGGGGTACAGGCTGATGGGGAGCGTCTGACTTTGGGAGAAAGGGGTGAGGGGAACCAGGGTGTCAGTTGGCGGCATGGTAAAAGCAAGGGGAAAGGCAAGGTCGCCCTCCTAACCCAACACCTAGCTACCCTATCAAGAGATTCGTATTCAGATGTAATAGCTAGGGTGTTGTGTTGACGGTCTAAATGTCCCGGGTTCAAGGCCAGGTCGGGACTACCTCCTGACTTCGCTACAGTACAACATACTGCTCTACAGAAATCGGACTCCCCTAATCCTAATTCCCTGCAGTACAGCCTTGTGATTTAGTGTGTTGGCATACAGGCAGCCTGTGTGTCTGGTCACTCTGCTGGTACTGGCATCTAAACGAATGCACTGTCTGTCTGTCTGCCTCTCCCACTGTCTGAATGTCCTTCCATTCCAGATATGTTGTGTTTGTCACCTACCAGATTCACCATGCTGCACCATCTTCAACGTTCCTGGAGTACCCGATACTCATTGCCCAAGGTGATGTTGCACAAGATGATGCTATCATGTGCAATGACATAGCACGAGTCATGAAAGGGTGTTCTTCCTTGTGTGTGTGTGTTCTGAGTGAAATATAAAAAATAGAGCAGTGTGTGTGTGGGTGACAGAGAAGAAGATCTTTAAAGGTGAACTTCAGTATATTACAACTTGATGTTAGATGTTTATTCATCTTGAAAGTATATGAACCAGGAGAAACTGTAATCCATGGTTAGTTTTTCTTTAACCTCTACAGGATCCAGTCTAACATTAACTAAGAGGTGTAAATTGAAGCACCCTGTATTTTTGTTTTAGACACTGTCCTGCTTCTGCTCATCCTCTATTACAATGGAGAGGCCAAGCACAGCTTGATCTACATTGCACTGTATCCTTCACCCAATCAGAATGCAGATGCCCAGGTAGATTTGACCGATTACAATCTTTCACAGACACAAATATACATTAAAGACCACTGAGAGGGGTGAGCTATGTGAGAGTGTGTATGCTATGTGTGTGTTGCTGAGGGTGATTGCATTTTAATCGAAGGGGCGGGAGTCAGTACAAGCGTCTGACTCTCATGACAACCCTGACCAATCACTGAGTACAAGCGTCTGACTCTCATGACAACCCTGACCAATCACTGAGTACAAGCGTCTGACTCTCATGACAACCCTGACCAATCACTGAGTACAAGCGGCTGACTCTCATGACAACCCTGACCAATCACTGAGTACAAGCGGCTGACTCTCATGACAACCCTGACCAATCACAGAGTACAAGCGGCTGACTCTCATGACAACCCTGACCAATCACAGAGTACAAGCGGCTGACTCTCATGACAACCCTGACCAATCACTGAGTACAAGCGGCTGACTCTCATGACAACCCTAACCAATCACTGAGTACAAGCGGCTGACTCTCATGACAACCCTGACCAATCACTGAGTACAAGCGGCTGACTCTCATGACAACCCTGACCAATCACAGAGTACAAGTGGCTGACTCATGACAACCCTGACCAATCACTGAGTACAAGCGGCTGACTTTGACAATCCTAACCAATCACTGAGAAATGACAAACATTGCTCACTGTCAGCCGTTGTGGTCTTTAATGTTCCACTCTAGATTTGTAGGGGGATGGAAACTTGTCACACTACAAGATTGGATCATTGATCTGGCTATGGTAAGTACAGCATGTTAGGTCCCACTTTAAACAAACTACAACTTGTAAGGCTTAGTGAAGGATTCATAAACTGTTTATAAGGCCTATATAGATGCTCCAGAAATCATTCAGCTGTTAGGTGACTTGTGTATAGGCCTTAATCCTGTTTCTGAGGGCCCACAGTGGGTGTGCAGGTTTTTGTTCCAGACCAACACACTTGAATCATCCAATCATCAAGTCCTTAGTTGAATCAGGTGCGTTAGTACGGATCTGCCCTCGGTTCTTACCCAGTGGGGCTTAAATCAGGCTGTCATTGTAAATACAAATTAGCTCTTAATTGACCTGCCTGGTAAAATAAAGGTAAAAAAATAAAAAATAATCATGTCTGTTCTTGGTCCTGTTTCTACCCCTTCAGAGCCTCTGTACCTTAATCAGTGCCAGCAGTAAGTTTGCCTCCGCCCAGTGCCTGTACCAGTCCAAGGACTCCTCCGGGGTCAGTGCCCTCGCCTGGAGCATATCCTGCTACACCTGCTTGGGTGAGTACCAAGCCAAGGGAGGGGGAGAGACTGTGGTCCAATTCCTCTACCATTCAAAGTGTGCACTTGTTCACACCCCTTCATGTATTTACAAAGAATGGATTGGTGTAAGGAAATTATGGAAACTCCCAATACTTACATCCAATCCACTGCTTTTAAATCCATAAGGAGGAGTGAACAGGTGTACACTTCAGGATGAAGAGTAGAGAAACTGCCACAAGTTTGGTCGTAGAACAGTAGGCCTCTTCCATTGGTCATTTTTTATTGTGGGGGTCTGAATGCTTAAAGGGATAGTTCACCCTTTTATAATTTGGGTGAACTGTCCCTGTAATACAGTAAGGGAGATATCATTGACTGTTTTGGTTTGTTTGTGCGTCTGTGTTTTTACACTCAACTCCTCTGTGTTTCAGCGAGGATGTTCACTACAATCATGACAACAGCAGACATACAAGGTCAGTATCTACTGCCCACCTTGTAGAGACTTGGCAATCACCATGTGATCTTAGTCCATAGGAGATGTACTAGAGCTCATCTCATACTTTTGCTTTAACAGGGTTTTGGACCAAGTGTGTCCTCTACCCAACTCTATGGCTTAGTCTGATCGATGCAATAGATCACTTTTTGAAAGTTCAACAGAAGTTTGAAGTTATAAACATTAAGAAGTGAGCCCACAGTGATCAGTTTGTGGCCTTTGGTTCTTTCAGTTCTTACCCGGTTCGCGGTCTTGTCATCGCTCAATGGATTTGTGCTGGCCATGATATTCCACTACAGAAGAGATGTCAAAAAGGTGGAATGAGCTTTGGAGAGGAGTCTGTCAGTCACCTGAGTCATGTTCTTCAGGCACCAAACAGAAGAACACAGAATGAAACATGGAGGGACTAACTGGACTTAACTGGACTGTCCAATAAAAAAAACTAGCATTTTCACTTGCAAAATGTCCCTGACTTGTAAAACCACTAACAATATCTAATCCACTGGTCTTTTGGTCCCAGAACATGGTATTCAAGCAACCTACAGAACAAAAAGTATTCACTTTTCCAAAATGATGAGCAATACAAGTAAAACACACAATAAAGAATATTCTCTGTCTTATCGAGTACAGTATTTATTCAGATATTTTCCAACAAGGCATGTAATAGACAGGCAGTGATACAGAACATGAATATGAAATATATTGTTCCAGTTCTGTCTGATGGTCAGCATTTTTTACTGAAGCCTGAAAACTGATGGCGAGAAACTCCGGGGGTGAAGTCTCCTCTAGGTACAGATCTAGGATTAGCTTCTCCTCCCCAATCCTAACCTTAACCATTAGTGGGGTAAATACAAAACGGACCCAGGATCAGCGTCCAGGAGCAACTTCCCCCCTATACCATTGGGGCAACTGCGGAAGAATATTCACATATTGTACTTCATGGTTCACCTTATTCGGTCATAAAGACAAACACTTTAGCCTGTTTCCAGATCCGTTTGTGCCGTTTTTCCCCTTTGGTTGGTGTTGTTGACAAGACAGCACAAACAGACATGGCACTAGGCTACAAACACTTTACTCTGATAATGTAACTAATCTGAAGTAACACTCATCTAATTATCAATTGTAGACTAAACTCAGATTTCACGCTTTAAAATTATATTTTTTTATACATAGCCTATCTTGTAACATTACAGGGAAAAATATGTGCAGTGAAATATTTAGTTTTTGTAAAAATAAAACTATCACATACAATACCAGTCAAAAGTTTGGACACACCTACTCATTCAAGGGTTTTTCTTTATTTTTTACAATTTTCTACATTGTAGAATAATAGTGAAGACATCAAAACTTTGAAATAACATATGGAATCATGTAGTAACCAAGAAAGTGTTACACAAATGAAAATATATTTTATATTTGAGATTCTTCAAAGTAGCCACCCTTTGCCTTGATGGCAGCTTTGCACACTCTTGGCATTCTCTCAATCAGCTTCATGAGGTAGTCACCTGGAATGCATTTCAATTAACAGGTGTGCCTTGTTAAAAGTTAATTTGTGGAATTTCCATCCTTCTTAATGCGTTTGAGCCAATCCGTTGTGTTGTGACAAGGTAGGGGTGGTATACAAAAAGACCAAGTCCATATTATGGCAAGAACAGCTCAAATAAGCAAAGAGAAATGGCAGTCCATCATTACTTTAAGACATTAAGGCCAGTCAACGCAGAACATTAAGAACTTTGAAAGAATCTTCAAGTGCAGTCGCAAAAACCATCAAGCGCTATGATGAAACTGGCTCTCATGAGGACTGCCACAGGAAAGGAAGACCCAGAGTTACCTCTGCTGCAGAGGATACGTTCATTAGAGTTACCAGCCTCAGAAAATGCAGCCCAAATAAATGCTTCAGAGTTCAAGTAACAGACACATCTCACCATCAACTGTTCAGAGGAGACTACGTGAATCAGGCCTTCATGGTTGAATTGCTGCAAAGAAACCACTACTAAAGGACACCAATAAGAAGAAGAAACTTGCTTGGACCATGAGACACGAGTAATGGACATTAGACCGGTGGAAATCTGTCCTTTTTGTCTGATAACTCCAAATTGTTCAATCTCCGCATGTGTGGTTCCCACCATGAAGCATGGAGGAGGTGGTGTGATGGTGCTTTGCTGGTGACACTGTCAGTGATTTATTTAGAATTCAAGGCACACACAACCAGCATGGCTACCACAGCATTCTGCAGTGAAACGCCATCCCATCCGGTTTGCGTTTAGTGGGATTATCATAAGGTCTATTTGACCAAGAAGGAGAGTGATGGAGTGCTGCATCAGATGACTTGGGTTCCACAATCACCCGACCTCAACCCAATTAAGATGGTTTGGGATGAGTTGGAGCGCAGAAGTGCCCAGCATGTGGAAACTCCTTCAAGACTGTTGGAAAAGCATTCCAGGTGAAACTAGTTGAGAGAATGCCCAAGAGTGTGCAAAGCTGTCATCAAGGCAAAGGGTGGCTACTTTGAAGAATCTCAAATGTAAAATATAGTTATAATGTTTGACACTTCTTTGGTTACTACATGATTCCATATGTGTTATTTTATAGTTTTGATGTCTTCACTATTATTCTACAATGTAGAAAATAGTAAAAATAAAGAAAAACCCTTGAATAAGTAGGTGTGTCCAAACTTTTGACTGGTACTGTATCTTTGTAGCAATAATACACTGACAGAACATGTATTCCTATATACACACACACACACACACACACACACACACACACACACACACCTAATACAGACCCATCTAATTATATAGCTTATAAGGATCACCCAGGCATGTAAAGACACCGCCAAATATATGGCTAGGTCTGTATGTATTTCATCATGACATTTATAAAATAAGGCAGTTTTAGCGACCTGCAAAGTATTTCATTTTCTCCATCCAAATCATGGAAATCATGGAATTGTACAAACTTGCTATGACATGCATAGTGTATGAAGCCTGGTGCCAGATCTGTTTGTGCCATCTTGCCATTGGCATGACAACAGCACAGCAATGGAGTTGGCAAGACAGCACAAACGGATCTAGGACCAGGCTATACTGTAGAAGGTAGAAGGTGAAAATATTTGGTTTACTGAGACATATGCAAGTCCGACTGCAGTCCTTCTGTGAATGCAATGTTAACCTGACCCTCTTTCCCTAAAATAGATGGCGTTTTGCAGTCTTTGGTTGCATCCAAAATGGCACCTTATTCCCTATATAGTGCCCCTACTTTTGACCAGAACCATATGGGCCCTGGTCAAAAGTTGTGCACTATATAGGGAATAGGGCCCCATTTGAGACACTGCCTTTGTCTCTGAAAAGGCAAAGTAGATGTATAGGTTCCACTGTGTGTTCAGGCTCCAGCCAAAGTCCACATGATGTGAGAGGATTCAGCACATCTTTGTATCATAGAGGTAAACTGTGAAGAGAGAAAATAAATAAATTAATATGGCATTTTGCTAGATGAAGTCGGATTATTCACATAAGAGTGCGTGCAAAAACAAATACAGACACCAAACAGCTAACAAAACACCAGCCATCAACACCACAAACTAGCAGCACACAGCATGCAACTAAACAAAGATTTGTTGAGAACTTCTCTGACAACTCAAACACTGACTGTGGTGGGATCTTCAGCAGAACACTGACTGTGGTGGGATCTTCAGCAGAACACTGACTGTGGTGGGATCTTCAGCAGATATTATCATCACATTATAGTGAATGTCTAACTCAGTGACTGACATCAGAAAGCTCTACACAACCCAACCATTACTGGAAATCAATTCTGTATAATGCCCCTATTGAAATCACACAAAACATGCATAATAGTGATAATACCGGTATGCCATTTAGTAGACACTTGTATCCAAAGCGACTTACAGTACAGTGAGTGCATACATTTTTTGTCTGTTATCCCTCCCAGAATTGAACCTATGACTGAGGCGCCATGCTCTTACCAATGGAGCCACACATGCATCAGGCCTCAAGGCCTCCAACAAAAACTCAATTTCCCAGCAGCCACAGCTGAAGTTACCCCTCTCTTCCTCAGAAGCCGAACATATCATCATCATCATCATCATCATCGACATCCTCCAACGACCAACTCCAGTCCTTCAGGCTTTCAAAATCAACAAGCAATCTGAAACGGTAGAGGGAGTCCCCCTGGTGTCAACCCATGGCCTGGAAGGGACTTGTAACAGTGTTACAAGGACTGTGCAGTCCATGGCAGCAATGAGGCACCATGTTTTAGTCAGACACTACAGTGAGCAATTCCTGATTCTCTACCCTTCTGCCCTAACTGTACACATTCATGGATTGAAAAAGACTGGTGTAAGAAATATGGTGCAAACTCCTTAGTCCAGCCTATACACACACCAATCCAATAGAGAACGGTAGAGAATTGGGACATGGGGTCAGCCCTGTAGAGTTACTTGAGATGCATGACATGAGGCAGACGGCGGAAGAGAGTGGTTAGTAGAGATGACATGACATAAGGCAGAGGGTGGAGGGGCGGCTGAGAGGTAGTGGTTAGTAGAGATGACATGACATAAGGCAGAGGGTGGAGGAGTGGCTAAGAGAGGTAGTGGTTAGTAGAGACGACATGACATGAGGCAGAGGGTGGAGGAGTGGCTAAGAGAGGTAGTGGTTAGTAGAGATGACATGACATGAGGCAGAGGGTGGAGGAGTGGCTAAGAGAGGTAGTGGTTAGTAGAGATGACATGACATGAGGCAGAGGGTGGAGGGGCGGGTGAGAGATGGAGTGGTTAGTAGAGACGACATGACATGAGGCAGAGGGTGGAGGAGTGGCTGAGAGAGGTAGTGGTTAGTAGAGACGACATGACATGAGGCAGAGGGTGGAGGAGTGGCTGAGAGAGGTAGTGGTTAGTAGAGATGACATGACATGAGGCAGAGGGTGGAGGAGTGGCTGAGAGAGGTAGTGGTTAGTAGAGATGACATGACATGAGGCAGAGGGTGGAGGAGTGGCTGAGAGAGGTAGTGGTTAGTAGAGATGACATGACATGAGGCAGAGGGTGGAGGAGTGGCTGAGAGAGGTAGTGGTTAGTAGAGATGACATGACATGAGGCAGAGGGTGGAGGGGCGGGTGAGAGATGGAGTGGTTAGTAGAGACGACATGACATGACATGAGGCAGAGGGTGGAGGAGTGGCTGAGAGAGGTAGTGGTTAGTGGAGATGACATGGAAGGCAGTGCAGCAGACAGACAGTCACACACAATACTGACTGGGGTCTGCTACTTACAGTCTAGCAGAGTGATTAGCACTAGTATGATGGGGGATCAAAGGTGAGGAGTCAAGTGTCAGTGGAGGATGATTCTGAGCATGGGGCCAGCGCTAAGGGAAGTGGCCAGTGGAAGAGAGTGAGTTAAGAGCTAGCTGAGCATGTGAGTAAATGAGTTTCCCAGCATTCTGAAGCTTTCTACACCCTTCGTATTCATTGCTACGGTGAATGATGGATCTCGCACTGAAGACACAACTTGGCTTTGGTTATTTGTGAAGGTATAGTGTTGACAATCTCCATTGAAAGTGTGTGTCCAGGACTAGGCATAATCTTTGTCTGGGAAACCGGCACATAGAGTTATGTGACAGTTTGGAATAAGTCTTCTCCCTTAAAGACTCAAGCAACACCAAGAACATTATGCCAAGATTGCAGATTTGTTTATAAAATAAGTTACTTAGTAGCTCATAAACTGGCATGAAGCTAAGCAAGATAACTCTGGTCCAAAAACACAAGTGACATAAACCATTATGTGATTACTGTGGAAAGTTCCTAGAACGAAGACTGACAAATGCACTCTTACACTACACAACACTTGAAAGATTTCCAGTTCCTAGTCAAACCTCGTCTCACCTGGGCTTCCCTTCAAGCTGAGTCTTCTGGCGGCTGGGCTGGACCTTGATGGCTCCGCGGTAGGAAAGGCTAGGGGAGTTGCGGGGGGGGGACCGTTGTGGGATGTTGCGGGGGGAGGCTTGTGGGGAGGCTTGTGGGGAGGAGCGAGAGGGTGGCTCGGGGTCTTGGGCAGCGGAGGCTGCAGTGGGGGCGGGGTTAAGGGCGGGGTGTTTCCGTGGGATGCGTTTGATTAGCTGGCTGACCCATCTCTTCTGCTCTGTCTGAGAGCCGGCCAATAGGAGCAGGTCTTTGGCCGTGGACATGTCATAGTTTACTGAGGAGGGACGAGGGTTAAGGTTAGTCAATGCACTCTAAAACAGGTAGAAAATCCATAAAAATAGGTACCATTATGAACTGTGCTGTACATTGGTTAACAATACTAGTGGGGACTAACAGTCTAAAGACTGTTTTAAAAAGCAGACCAGGGTTAAAATAATATTTGAAATTATTGCTTTATTGAGCTTGCCTGGCGGTATGGGACCAATGGAATAGTCCCAAAACTCCACCCATCTGGCGCTCAAAGCAGGATCGGGCAAATGTTTAAGATTTGTTTTGTTATTGAAAGATTTCAAACAGTATTTGAACCACGGCCCTACAAGATGTGACCTTTGCCCTGTACTGACCCCTGCAGGGGGTGATGACCTCCTCCTTCCGGTCCAGGTGGTCCTTGTGGCACTTGGTGTGGCAACGGCGGCACTCCAGCGCAGGCGGTGGCTTGAACATGTTCCACAGGGGCCGCGTGCACGCCTCGCAGCTCGACGGCAGGTGGTAGAGCGTGGGGATGAACTCGTGACCCTTGTGCCTGACGAAGGATGAGCGCTCGCCTGCCAGCGTCAGGGGATCCGCCGCAAACTCTTGCTCCCGCTTGCTCTCGCCCTCGTTGGCGTACAGAATCTGTGAGGGGGAAGAGAGGGAAGACAGAAAAGAGGGTTGAGAGAAGTGAAATTCACCATTAACAGTTTTTCTAGTGCTCAAAACAGAGGAATGTAAAACCAGTCCAGGACAGCTTGGCTCAACTTTGTGTCTGAGTTATGTTACCTGGAATATCCGGGGGATTTCTTTGACGTCAGCGCGGTACACGTCTGTCTGAGTGACCGGTCGGATGTGGAACAGCTTACTGCAAGGAGGAAAGAACAAGGTTATGATAGGCATCTCAATACAAGCAGTTGGTCTTTATCAGCGGAGGCCATAGGAATTCATGGGACGAAAACAGCGAGGCTGCGTCTCAAATAGCACCCTATTAACTACATAGTGCACTAGTTTTAACCAGAGCCCTGTGGGCCCTAGTTGAAAGTAGTTCAATATATAGGGAATAGGGTGCCATTTGGGAGCAGACAGAGCCACATAAGAATGTGGATGTCTTCACTCACTCGATGTCTAGGATCATGAAGGGGTTGGACTGCTCTCGGTCCATCTCACTGTTGTAGAACAGAATCTTCTTACTGCTCACGACCACATACTGTCAGAGAGAGAGAACAGTCACTTTATCATCTCAATTGCTGGGGAAATATCAGCGTCTGTAGACATGTGTTCAAATAGTATTTGTTTTCTTTTGAATACTTTGGAGTGTTTGATTGAGCCTGCCTGGAGTGCTACATGGGCATCGTTTACACTTTTGGGACTATTCCACTTGTTCCATTGAGCCAGGGGAGTTCAATCAATCGCAGATGAAGCATTTCAAATACTATTAAAACCCAGGACTGCATTAGCAGAAGGATAGGCGGAGCCAGAGGGAGCACCATACCTTTCTATCCCATCCAAACCGCTTGGTATTCTTGGCAGGAAGTGACAGCCAGCCCTCCAGCCTGGTATCTGTTTTGAATACAGGAAACCGGAATTACATTAGCAAATACACTATTCCAGTATATTCCATACTGCAGAGAAGTAGCGGAGGTTAGGAGCCAATCCACACGGCACACTTTGTTGTCTCAACAAGTTACACCCGTTGTCAAAACAAACACGTTGCGTGCATCATATTATGCCCTTTAGCCAATTCATTTATCTCTATAATTTAAAACTTTTTTGGAATAGGGGGCCATTTCAGATACAGCTCAGGAACCCTACCATTCCATTCCAACAGAAAAAAAGTTTGGACAGTCCACATACTATAGTTTGGGTCTGAGTCAACTCAAGGTTAACAGGGGCCACAAAATGTTAGGCTGAGACTTTCCACACACAGCTGCAAAACACCAAGCAGTATTAGTAGCACTGTAAAGCCACTGCCAGTAGTGTTAGACAGACAGCCGAGACGGGAGAGAGAAGGTGCGTATTTTGGCAACTAGCTGCATTGTGTTTGAACTTTGAACCACCATGCGGGTTCACCTGCACCACTGCGGTCAGGCTCTGGGGGCGGCTGCTCATAGGTGAGGGCCAAAGGTTGGCGGCCATGTTCTAACCGCCCGTCATTTCCTTCATACTCTTCCTCCTCCTCCTCAAAGAGAGGGTGAGATACTCTGAAGGAGGGCCGGGTGGCAACGCTGACAGATTTCTGCGTGCGCTGGTAGTGGAAGGACATGGACTCAGAGGTCTGGGAGTGAGTGATGTGCACTACGCCGCCACAACAGAGATAGAGGTAGATAGAGAAAGAGGATGGATGAAGGGAAAACAGGCAGGAATAAGGAATAACAGGTGTATCTTAAAGCAGAGGTTTAGGAATAGTGAAACAAGGGGTGGGAAAGGCCATAAAGGAGTGGGGGAAATAAACGTGTGAGGGACATTGTGCTGAGACAGTGAGATAGAGGAGAAGAAATACTGTGGAAAGAGACAGCACAGAGATGGAGGATTGACTAACACTTAGTGTTAAATTACTACGTGTTCAGTGTTTTGACTCGAGTGTTCAAGTGAGGGGTGTTGAAAGTGTTGTTACCTGGGTAACCGCTGTCGTCCATGTCCAGGTCGTTGCCACTGCTGATGCTGGTGGAGTCCATGGAGGTGACGCTCAGAGAGGTTAGCTGACAGCGCAGCTGCTCGATGTCACTGTCCTTACTGTCCAAGGCCATCTGCAGCTCGATGTGCACCTGGCTCTCGTCCGATATCACCTGGAGGTGGAAATACACACACACACACACACACACTTTTGAATTTAGCCAGTTGAATGTCAGTTAGGTTGGATTTACTGGTGTCTTCATATCGATGTAATTGTGGGAGGCTATTACAGCCAACTGGCCTCATTCCCCACAGCACTACCTAGTTATAACAACAACAACGTGAGATGCTCTCATAGTGAAATGTTCACAGCAGCAAGTGGTTGTGTGACGCTGAGTTTAAAGTTGCGTTTTGGTCGGACTAGTGCTGAGCGATTAGTGCTTTTTGAGGTGGTTTCGGTTATTAAAAAACTGTTTTCGATTTCAATATATTTTTTAACATTAAATGCATTTAAAATAATGACATGACAATGATTTTAGAGCTTTTTAATGGAAGTTCCAAAGCCCAAAATAGTTCTTCAAAGTAGATAAGACATACTTTCACAAACTGTCTCTGTCCCTCCCGTTGTTGTGTTGTGTACATTCCTCCCTCATTTGTGTATATCTAACCTAATGTTGCAGGTGTAAAAGTGTATCTGTACAGAGATCTGTATATAATGATGACATACTTATGTTTCCATCTTAACAGTGGGAGTCGTTGTCCCAAAGGCGGGAAGGCAGGCGACAAGCTTAGGTCCAACATAAACCCATTGGGCTTATTTTGGACATTTGTCTCTTGTCCGAGATGGAAAAAATAGGCAGATTATGGTCATTGTAGTTAATTACCACGTTTCTGCGCTGAACTAGATTGCATATTTGACTTAATGAAAACTACCAACTGCCTTCAGCTCAGCATCCCACATTAAGTTCTTGACTTGATTTCTCTCTAGACAATTGCGTTGGACTCACAAAAAAACAACAGAAAAAACGAAACGTTGGTTAATCGCTCAGCACTATGTTGGACTGACGCTTGGTATGAAGTTGTGGTTGTGTGATGGTTAGTATAAGGTTGTGTTTTAGACTGACCGCCTGCATGTCGTTGATCTCTTTCTGGTACTTGATGATGGTGGAGTTGAGTTTCTCCTTCTCTGACCTCAGCTCCAGCTGCAGCTTCCTGTTCTCCTTCTCCTTCCTGCGCACGTCCAGAGTGTCGTCGCGGTTGTGACCCATACGCAACGTCTCCCTGCGGTTCATGATCTCGGCCAGCTTGTTGACCGCCTGGTGGACACGTACATATACAGTCCACAATATATTATGGGAATGGACAGCACACTGCAATATATATTCTCAATGAAAAACGCTTTATGGGCTGGTTTCTCTGACACACGATTCAGCTTAGTCCTGGAACATAACAAAAAAAACATTTAATGCAGATTCTCTATCAAGTATGCTTTTTAGTCCGGGACTAGGAGACTGACCCTATATGTTAAATCAACAGATGGATGCATCCTATGTAACCCTGGAGTTCTGTCGCTGTCCTGCTGAACCCAGGACATGAACACAACCATAATTCCTACTCCAGGTGCTAGCGTTTTATGCTAACCATTTCCCTACCAATAACATAGGCAGTGTCCAAATACCTATACTTGCGTTCTAAATAGTAGGCATTTTGGGTTTGTGAAAATATAACATTTTATAGAAAGTGAAATTTTGAAAAAACTATGAAGCTTTAAATGCCATGATGTCATATACTAATTTTTGGCATTTCATCTAGTAGAATTCACTGCACACTATTGAGGAAGAACAGCTGATAATAAGATATGACGCACTGTACCCAAATGAACTATTGGCGGGAATCAATGTAATTGCGCATTACCTGACACATTCTCAGTATGGACGAGTCTAGTATGTTGATATTTGTTGCGTACTTAATCTGTTTTTACTAAACAGTACATTCTAAATAGTATGTAGTACTATTAGTACACAGTATGTACAGTGAGGGAAAAAAGTACTTGATCCCCTGCTGATTTTGTACGTTTGCCCACTGACAAAGAAATTATCAGTCTAGAATTTTAATGGTAGGTTTATTTGAACAGTGAGAGATTTGGGAAAAGGGAGTGCTCCTAATCTCAGTTTGTGACCTGTATAAAAGACACCTGTCCACAGAAGCAATCAATCAATCAGATTCCAAACTCTCCACCATGGCCAAGACCAAAGAGCTCTCCAAGGATGTCAGGGACAAGATTGTAGACCTACACAAGGCTGGAATGGGCAACAAGACCATTGCCAAGCAGCTTGGTGAGAAGGTGACAACAGTTGGTGCGATTATTCGCAAATGTAAGAAACACAAAAGAACTGTCAATCTCCCTCGGCCTGGGGCTCCATGCAAGATCTCACCTTGTGGAGTTGCAATGATCATGAGAACGGTGAGGAATCAGCCCAGAACTACACGGGAGGATCTTGTCAATGATCAAGGCAGCTGGGACCATAGGCACCAAGAAAACAATTGGTAACACACTACGCCGTGAAGGACTGAAATCCTGCAGCGCCCGCAAGGTCCCCCTGCTCAAGAAAGCACATATACATGCCCGTCTGAAGTTTGCCAATGAACATCTGAATGATTCAGAGGACAACTGGGTGAAAGTGTTGTGGTCAGATGAGACCAAAATGGAGCTCTTTGGCATTAACTCAACTCGCCGTGTGTTGAGGAGGAGGAATGCTGCCTATGACCCCAAGAACACCATCCCCACCGTCAAACATGGAGGTGGAAACATTATGCTTTGGTGGTGTTTTTCTGCTAAGGGGACAGGACAACTTCACCGCATCAAAGGGACGATGGACGGGCCATGTACTGTCAAATCTTGGGTGAGAACCTCCTTCCCTCAGCCAGGGCATTGAAAATGGGCCGTGGATGGGTATTCCAGTCGGCCAAGGCAACAAAGGAGTGGCTCAAGAAGAAGCACATTAAGGTCCTGGAGTGGCCTAGCCAGTCTCCAGACCTTAATCCCATAGAAAATCTGTAGAGGGAGCTGAAGGTTCGAGTTGCCAAACGTCAGCCTCGAAACCATAATGACTTGGAGAAGATCTGCAAAGAGGAGTGTGACAAAATCACTCCTGAGATGTGTGCAAACCTGGTGGCCAACTACAAGAAACGTCTGACCTCTGATTGCCAACAAGGGTTTTGCCACCAAGTACTAAGTCATGTTTTGCAGAGGGGTCAAATACTTATTTCCCTCATTAAAATGCAAATCAATTTATAACATTTTTCACATGTGTTTTTCTGGATTTTTTTGTTGTTATTCTGTCTCTCACTGTTCAAATAAACCTACCATTAAAATTATAGACTGATCATTTCTTTGTCAGTGGGCAAACGTACAAAATCAGCAGGGGATCAAATACTTTTTTCCCTCACTGTAACGCGCTCTGGATAAGATCGCTTGCTAAATGACTAAAATGTACAAATGTAGTTTTAGTAAGTAGTAGGCAAGACAGATTTCAGACACAGCCATCGTCTTAGTAGGGCGAGGGTGACACTACCGCAGGTCTAAGGGGAGGTGATGTCACCGCAAGATGGCTGCTAGCGCTCACTAGTCACACGTGACACACATCTGTCCAGTCTCATCCGTCCAGTCTGTCACCTGAATCTTGAGCGTTCTCTCCGTCTGCAGCTGCTTCTCGAAGGACATCTTCACACAGTTCATCTGTCTCTCCTCCTCTCTGGCCTTCTGCAGCTCTGTGGACCAAACCCAATACCAAACATTCCCACAACATGTGTTACATTCTGTACACTGTGAACCTGGGCTCAGAGCACAAGGGGTCTAGAAACAGAAACATAGGTAGTGAAACCTAGCTTCAGAAACCTAGCTCCAGAAACCTAGGTAGTGAAACCTAGCTCCAGAAACCTAGGTAGTGAAACCTAGCTCCAGAAACCTAGGTAGTGAAACCTAGCTCCAGAAACCTAGCTCCAGAAACCTAGGTAGTGAAACCTAGGTAGTGAAACCTACCTAGTGAAACCTAGGTAGTGAAACCTAGCTCCAGAAACCTAGGTAGTGAAACCTAGCTCCAGAAACCTAGGTAGTGAAACCTAGCTCCAGAAACCTAGGTAGTGAAACCTAGCTCCAGAAACCTAGGTAGTGAAACCTAGCTCCAGAAACCTAGGTAGTGAAACCTAGCTCCAGAAACCTAGGTAGTGAAACCTAGCTCCAGAAACCTAGGTAGTGAAACCTAGCTCCAGAAACCTAGCTTCAGAAACCTACCTAGTGAAACCTAGCTTCAGAAACCTACCTAGTGAAACCTACCTAGTGAAACCTACCTAGTGAAACCTACCTAGTGAAACCTACCTAGTGAAACCTAGCTCCAGAAACATAGGTAGTGAAACCTAGCTCCAGAAACCTAGCTCCAGAAACCTAGCTCCAGAAACCTAGCTCCAGAAACCTACCTAGTGAAACCTAGCTCCAGAAACTTACCTAGTGAAACCTAGGTAGTGAAACATAGGTAGTGAAACCTAGCTACAGAAACCTAGCTACAGAAACCTAGCTACAGAAACCCTGACAACATTCTTAACCGATTGATTGAATTCAGGTCTCAGTTTCACTCTCTGTATCTCCCTCGTCCTCCCTCCATCTCTGTCAGTCTCTCTTCCTCCCTCCCTCCCTCCGTCTGTCTGTCTGTCTCTCTTCCTCCCTCCCTCCCTCCCTCAGTCTCGGTCAGTCTCTCTTCCTCCCTCCGTCCTTCCCTCCGTCTCTGTCAGTCTCTCTTCCTCCCTCCCTCAGTCTCTGTCAGTCTCTCTTCCTCCCTCCCTCAGTCTCTGTCAGACAATGAGAGGAGGGGCGACTCACGTTGCTGCATCTCCTTCAGTTGGTTATTGAGCTCCTCCTTCTCATTGGCCAGGTTGGCCACGTCCACTGTCAGGGTGCAGTTGGACTCCTCCAGCTGTAGGAGGCAGCAGAGGACAGGTCAGCGTTACAGACACACCAAGTACAGTGTGTGTGTGTGTGTGTGTGTGTGTGTGTGTGTGTGTGTGTGTGTGTGTGTGTGTGTGTATGTGTGTCACAACAGGCCTGATGGAAAAAGCACATTTTCTGGTAAACTTTCCAAATGTCAGCAAAATCTGTTTGTGTCCGTAACATTAGTAATGCGAGAAATGGCGGTGGAAATGCCTTTATGTGCAAATTTTGATATAACAACATATCAAAGTAAAGTTAGACTAACGCGATGATATGGTGTGTGGTCCTCCCACTACGACTCGTCAGGAAAGCATGCAGTTTTTTATGCTACAGATGAAATAAGTTATGATGAACTTCACAGGGAGGTGAAAGTGCAAGGAGATGAGCTTGATGCTCCTTTCCAATAAATATTGAGGGTCTCATTCTGGTGACATGATGATCAATGCTTGGCTGCTGTTAGACAAATAAAAATTACCTTGCTGTTTTGTCTATAATAGTCTCATCATGTAGGCTATACCAGCACTATATCTGTGAGCTGCATGTGCCAAGACCAGAGTGGGCACATTCGCTATAATTTTGTGACAAAACCATCAGTTGAATTGAAAATGCGATGGAAACAGATTTAAATTCCATTTTTTTATTTGGTACATGGAAGTTATTTTTATGCACTACGTCATCAAGTACAGCCTTTTATCCATAACAAGTCAATTTGACGGAAACATCTCTGGAAAGAAAATGCACATTTTTATGTGGACTTTTGAATATTTGCATGAAAAACAGTTGGCTATAGGATGGAAACCTAGCTAGTGAAACCTAGCTCCAGAAACCTAGCTTCAGAAACCTAGCTCCAGAAACCTAGCTCCAGAAACCCTGACAATATTCTTAACCGATTGATTGAATTCAGGTCTCAGTTTCACTCTCTGTATTTCCCTCGTCCTCCCTCCCTCCATCTCGGTCAGTCTCTCTTCCTCCCTCCCTCAGTCTCTGTCAGTCTCTCTTCCTCCGTCTCTGTCAGTCTCTCTTCCTCCCTCTCTGTCAGTCTCTCTTCCTCCCTCTCTGTCAGTCTCTCTTCCTCCCTCTCTGTCAGTCTCTCTTCCTCCCTCTCTGTCAGTCTCTCTTCCTCCCTCTCTGTCAGTCTCTCTTCCTCCCTCTCTGTCAGTCTCTCTTCCTCCCTCTCTGTCAGTCTCTCTTCCTCCCTCTCTGTCAGTCTCTCTTCCTCCCTCTCTGTCAGTCTCTCTTCCTCCCTCTCTGTCAGTCTCTCTTCCTCCCTCTCTGTCAGTCTCTCTTCCTCCCTCTGTCTCTCTCTATCCCCTAGCTCCCGCCTGTGTTGGGCCATCATGTCTCCTCTTCCTCCCTTTCTCTCCCACTCCTTCCCTCTCTCTCTGCTCCCCTCTCCATCTCCCCCCACTCACCGAGCCGATGGTAGCCTCCTTGTCTCCTAGCTCCTGCCTGTGTCTGGCTGCCATGTCCTTCACCTCCAGCTCCTTCATGATCTTCTCCTTCTCCAGGCCGGAGTACTGCTCTTCAGCGATGGAGCGTGCAAGCTGCTCCGAGTCTGCCTTGGTCAGGCTCATCTCCAGCTGGGCCGCCAGGGAATCCCTGAGGGAAAGAAGATCCGGAATATCAGGGAATGTGGGAACATTGGGGAATTGGACACTATAACCTGGGAAATGTTAACGAGACCAAATTTGTGCCTAGTACTGTTACGGCCGCCAGGAAATCCCTGGGTAGGGAAGTAGAGACACCCGGAAATTAGGAATGTGGGGTAATTCTCACACTACTGAGATAATAAAATAAAGTTAATGAAACCTAATCTAGTCCAGTACTGTATGTCAGGGCAGTCACTGGAAGGCTGGAAAGGAAATCCTGTAATACCAGGAAAATATATTACGGGAAAGAGGAGCAGATGACATTAGTGTCATGTTTGTCAGGGCATTTACACGACCAAGGCCTACATTAATCTGTCAAATTCAGTAAACGTTATGCTCAGGCCAATCAATGAGCTCCATAGCCATTTCTATGAAACACTTACCCACAGTCCTATGGGCTTGCTGTTACAGGAGTCTACCCATTAAAAGTCTGTCTGTGTGACTTTACAGTGCGTGCTAATCTCAGTTAACTCAGAACTAAAATCTTGAGTAATTTTGTCAGATGCTCAAAGCTTATTGTGTTGGTGATATGGTGATTGATGGCACATTACCTGTAGACTGGAGGATAGGTTACACGCTGATCATATTACCTGCAGTATTGTCAGGCTATCATCTCGCAATTGACTGAGTGATAAGGGTGGAATGCATGTTTACGTTAGGCTACAGCTCATCTTTCAGAGACAGACTACAGTCCTAGAGAGACTAAGTGTGTGCTAATGACTCTAATCTCCAACAGCTTGTTAGAGGTGCTCAGAGGGTCAAGATGATATTTTCCTTTCAAAATGGTCCGGTCCAGCACCTACAGTAGATGCGTAACCAGGCCAGTGCAGTACAGCTCGGCTCAGTTTGGCTTGGCTCAGTAGTGTGAACAAATAGTGTCAGGTAGGGTTGCAAAATTCCGTTAACTTTCCCAAAGTTCCCAGGTTTTCCAGAAATCCTGGTTGTAAGATTACTGGAAGATTTCTGGAAAACCTGGGAATTTGGGGAAAAGTTACCGGAATATTGCAACCTTAGTGTCAAGGAACAGTTTCTGGTTGGATCCTAATGTTCCAGTACCTCTCTTCCTGGTACTCTTCCAGCCTCTGCTGAATGTCCTTATGCAGCTTCTTCCTCTCATCACACTCCTCCTTCAGCTCCCGGATCTGGGTCTTGTACAGGGTCTGGCAGAAGAAACAGTCAACACACAACAACTATGGGATGTCCCAAATGGCACCATATTCCATATGTAGTGCACTACTTTTGACCAGGGTCCATAGGGATCTGGCCAAAAGTAGTGCACTACATAGGGAATAGGGTCCATATGGGATCTGGCCAAAAGTAGTACACTACATATGGACCCTATTCCCTAGGGATCTGGTCTAAAGTAGTGCACTACATAGGGAATAGGGATCTGGCCAAAAGTAGTGCACTACATATGGGATAGAGTGCAATTTGGGACAAATCACTACACTGGTAAGCAGAATGAATAAACAGAAAAGAGCTAATAGTCTTTCTTAGGGGTGCAACATTCCAGTCACTTTCCCCAAATACCCAGGAGTATTCCAACCGGGATTTCTGGAAAACCTGGGAATTTTGGAACCCAGTCTTTCCACACATTGGGAGAGTCTAGAAATCAACAGTACCGTGAAATACTGCTCCGCCTCCAGCTGGTCCTTCAACTCCTTCAGCTGTCCTTCAGCCTCCTGTCTCTCCCTGTGATTGAGCAAAATCACTGTCAATCATTGCCATGTCAAATCATATGTCAATCTGAAACAAGTGACACACACAACTCCCACCACGTAGGGCATGGGAAAGACAGACATGATATCTAACATCCATTGGTCATCACATCCTCTCTCTCACACACTTATGTCCAAGCCAGCTGCACTGTGTGTGTGTGTGTTTATCCCCCTCTACCTGCGTAGCTCCTGGTTCTGTTTCTCCAGGCTCTGCTTCATGTCCAGCAGGTGGTTGAGCTCCTGCTTCAGCTGCTTCTCTGAGGAGCGCAGGGCGGTCACCTGCTGGTTCTGGGCCTTCAGGTCGTTCTGGCTTAGCCTGCGCTTCTGCTCCTCCTGCTCCATGCCCAGGCTCAGGTTCTTCACCTAGAGGTGGAAGGAAGGAGGGGGAGGAGAAAGAGAAAATAAAGAGGGAGAGAGAGAGAGCGAAAGAGAGCAATATGGTGAGGTTAATCAGGGTAAAGACAGCACCAAGACCTACAGCTAACTGCCAAAAGAAGTAAATGAGGGATACAAAGTATATTGAAAGCAGGTGCTTCCACACAGGTGAGGTTCCTGAGTTCATTAAGCAATTAACATCCCATCATGCTTAGGGTCATGTATAAAATGTTGTGCAGGCCATTATTTTGGCTACTATGGCAATAGGATGACAATGCTCCCATCCACAGGGCACAAGTGGTCACTGAATGCTTTGATGAGCACAAAAACAATGTAAACCATATGCCATGGGTGTCTCAGTCACCAGATCTCAACCCAATAGAACACTTCTGGGAGATTCTGGAGCGGCGACTGAGACAGCGTTTTCCACCACCATCAACAAAACATTAAATGTTGGAATTTCTTGTGGAAGAATGGTGTCGCATTCCTCCAATAGAGTTCCAGACACTTGTAGAATCTATGCCAAGGTGGATTGAAGCTGTTCTGGCTCATAGTGTCTTAATAGGGCGTTGGACCACTATGTTGGTGTTTCCTTTATTTTGGCTGGTTCCTGTATGTTCGCAGCTGATGAAACAGAGAAGTCTTCACGAAACACACATCTTTACACACTCTCTCACACACAGAAAAACATTCAACTCCTTACACAGACACACACAGACAGACACACAAGGCATGTACAGACACGCAAACGCTTGTCCAGACACACACACAAACACACACCTCCTCGGCGAGTTTGTCCTTGTGCGTGTTCAGCTCATCCATTTTGTGCTGGGCCTGCTTGTAGTCACAGTCCAGCATGGAGTGCTCCTTCTCCAGCTGCAGCAGTTTGGACTCCAACTGCAGCTTGGAGCTCCGCTCGTCCTGCAGCGTCCGCTCCATCCCTGACAAACACAAGGAGACAATGCTACCATAACTATTAGAATAATAGACAATTGTATAATGTGGTCCATTAGCCAACACCTTTATCCAAACTGTCATTATTGACTCAGTAGTTTCTTGACCTCTCTTTTTTCCCCACATACATGTTCTCTAATATGCTCCATTTCTATCCATCCCAGGTAGCTGGATCGAATCCACGAGCTGACAAGGTAAAAATCTGTCGTTCTGCCCCTGAACAAGGCAGTTAACCCACAGTTCCCCGGGCGCCGAAGACGTGGATGTCAATTAAGGCAGCCCCCCGCACCTCTCTGATTCAGAGGGGTTGGGTTAAATGCGGAAGACACATTTCAGTTGAATGCATTCAGTTGGACAACTGACTAGGTATCCCCCTTTCCCCAATCACCTCTCATTTTTCTTCCTCCCTCTCACCTTTCAGGGCCTCAGACTTGGCCTCCTCAATGGACTTATAGACCTGGTTCTTGTCAGCAAGGCGTGTCTTGGTGGCCTTGTGCTCGGCCTCCTCTATGTCAAAACTCTGTTGCAACGACTTGAGCTTGAACGTCAGGTCAATCTCCTGGTTGCTCTTCTCCTAATGGGCCCAACCAGAGGTCAAAGGTCAGCTGTGTGTGTGTTTGTGTTTGTGGCTGTAATCTGTGTACATCCACAGGACAAAGAGGGGACATCTGCCCCTGTGAGACCTGAGAGGACTTGAAGATATAGAAGATATATCTCCCTCTCTGATAGGGACATTTTTATCACATTGCTCACATCTATCCAATCCTCTCAGATCTCCACAAGAAAGGGGGAGGGGCTAGAGGTCGATTTGTGCTTGGGAAAATCCCATGGAGCCAGAGTGCCATCTACAGTAAGTCTTACCAGTGGAGTGGAGGGTTGTGTTCATCATGGCACATTTAAAAAAAACACTAGTTTTAGTCAGTTTTCTTCCATTTGGTGTCTAATGAACACCACCCAGGCCTCTTACCTTCTCCATGTCAGTGAGTCTCTGCTGCAGCTGCCTCTTCTCCGTCTGCATCCCAGAGAGAGAACCCTTCACCTGCTTAACCTCCTCCTCCAGACCCTGGATATGTCCTGAGAGAGAGAGACAAGAAGATGGAGAATGAGAGTGTGTGGAGGTAGAGACACGTTAGTACAGAGGTAGAGACGTTAGTACAGAGGTAGAGACGTTAGTACAGAGGTAGAGACGTTAGTACAGAGGTAGAGACACGTTAGTACAGAGGTAGAGACACGTTAGTACAGAGGTAGAGACACATTAGTACAGAGGTAGAGACACATTAGTACAGAGGTAGAGACACATTAGTACAGAGGTAGAGACACATTAGTACAGAGGTAGAGACACATTAGTACAGAGGTAGAGACGTTAGTACAGAGGTAGAGACACGTTAGTACAGAGGTAGAGACACGTTAGTACAGAGGTAGAGACACGTTAGTACAGAGGTAGAGACACGTTAGTACAGAGGTAGAGACACGTTAGTTCAGAGGAAGAGACACGTTAGTACAGAGGTAGAGACACATTAGTACAGAGGTAGAGACACATTAGTACAGAGGTAGAGACACATTAGTACAGAGGTAGAGACACATTAGTACAGAGGTAGAGACACATTAGTACAGAGGTAGAGACACATTAGTACAGAGGTAGAGACGTTAGTACAGAGGTAGAGACGTTAGTACAGAGGTAGAGACACGTTAGTACAGAGGTAGAGACACGTTAGTACAGAGGTAGAGACACGTTAGTACAGAGGTAGAGACACGTTAGTACAGAGGTAGAGACACGTTAGTACAGAGGTAGAGACACGTTAGTACAGAGGTAGAGACACGTTAGTACAGAGGTAGAGACACATTAGTACAGAGGTAGAGACACATTAGTACAGAGGTAGAGACACATTAGTACAGAGGTAGAGACACATTAGTACAGAGGTAGAGACGTTAGTACAGAGGTAGAGACGTTAGTACAGAGGTAGAGACACGTTAGTACAGAGGTAGAGACGTTAGTACAGAGGTAGAGACACATTAGTACAGAGGTAGAGCTATCTATGAGGGCACCAAGCTAAGGAGAGCACACACCGGTTCAGTCAAGGCTTCACACAGAGTACTAAGAGACATTACATCATCTACCTGTATTCACTCATTCCCTTCTTTAATGTGTAAAAATATCATCTGTCAATGTTTATTTTCCTTGTTGCTCCAGACTCCAACCAAATGGAGACTTTGAAAAAGGGAAAACTATGAGACATCACAGCAAACAAAATGACTTGCCTGTTCCAAACTGTTCTGTCTGAACTGAATGGACGCAATGACCCTGAATGGACGCAATGACCAATGTCCCAAAGTTTCCAAAACACAGTCCCTCTGTAAGAGTGACATACTCTCAGGCAGACCTGGGTCCTAGCTGTGCTTGGTTGAGCTTGCCTGGCACAATATAACTAATGAAATGGTTCCTAAAGTGCAAACCCTGCCCCTCTGCCACTCGTGTCAATATGGAACCAGTGAAATGGTTACAAACGTGCAAACTCACCCTGCAGGTCAACTATAGTCTCTGTCCCCAGACTGCGGTCCCTCCTCTCAGCCTCCAGGTCAGCCTGAAGGCCCATTAGCTGCTGCTCCATTCCCATCTTGGCGTTCTCCAGCTGGGTGCACTTGTCCACCAGCTCCCTGAGGCTGAACTCCAGGGCCTGGGCATGCTTCTGGGCCTCCACCTGGCTCCTCCGCAGGCGCCCAGCTGCCTCCTGCTCCTCTGCCAGCACCGCTGTCGCCTCATCCAGCTGGGAAGGAAGAGATGTGGTGGTGGTGGGGTGGTTGGAGTTTTATCTTTATTAGTCAATTCAGGAGTGCAGAATTGGTGTGGAGTGAGCGAGAGCGCGACAGAGAAGGTAGAGAGATGGACTGTTCTGGCTCACCTGTCTCTGCAGGTGGATGTTCTTGTTACTGGACATCTGAGAGGTCTGGTTCCTCCTCTTCAGCTCTTCCAGCTGGTCCCGCAGGCTGTTCACTAGACAAGGACAATCAGGTGGACAGATCAATCAGTGTATCGGTGTTTGTAGAGAGTGTGAACGTGTGCAGGTGACATAATAGCTGGACAGGAGGATTTATTATGGATCCCGGAGGCAGCCGCTACTCTTCCTGTAAAGGTAACTGGAGTGTGTGTAGGGACAAAATCCTAACGTAATTGCTGAATTCCAAATCAACCCCTAGCCCTTACACCCTAGGCACTATAGATCTGAGAGGATTGGACAGATCTAAGCATTATGGTAAATAGATTCACATTGCCTTCTGATTGGCTGGGTGGAGAATGATGTTGCGTTGTTGCTTCCACCTAGCCAATCCTCTCAGATGTAAAGGAGTGGCTGGGCAGTTAGGGCTGGGCAGTTGGGGCTGGGGAGTAGGGGCTGGGGAGTAGGGGCTGGGGTCGATTTGGGATTCAGCAACTGTTTCATTGACATAATGTTGAGATAATCAGATCATGTTCCATACATAGACATAGAATCCATTGAAAGGGCTTGGAACCTCTAACCCAGGTTTCCCAAACTCTGTCCTCGGGACCTCAGTGGGTGCATATTTAGTTTTTGCACTAGCACTTCACAGCTGATTAAAATAATCATCAAGCTTTGATCATTTGAATTAGCTGTGTAGACCGTGCACCCCGTCAGGTCCCGAGGACAGAGTTTAAGAAACCTTGCTAACCCTTGAATGGGGAGATCTGTTCAATGGATTCTATTTCTATGGTTCCATGTGTACGCATCACACAGCGTGGGCTTACGGTCGTTCTCCAGGCTGCGTTTCCTGTCCGCCTCCAGCTCCACTTTGCGGAGGTTCTCTGCACTCTGGTGCTGCAGCAGGGCCCTCTCTCTCTCCAGCTGCCTCAGAGAAGACTCCACTCTCTGCCTGCTGCTCATCTACAGGGACAGGGAAGGGTTCATGTGGGATGTGCCAAAACATTACTGACCAACTCTACATACGGCACATCACCCAGTCTCACCTCTTCCTCCAGTTCTTTGACCAGCTTCTCTAGATGACTAGTGGTAGTCCTGGGGACAGAGGAACATGTGGGCGTAAGTAAGTGTGTGTGTGTGTGTGTGTGCTGAGGTGAGCCCTACTTGTATTTGTTTTCCAGCTGGTCTTTGGCCTGCATCTCATGGTTGAGCTGCTCCTCAAGACAATGGAGCTTCTTCTGCAGCTGATCTGACTGAAGAAGACAGGGAAGGAGAGTTAACAGGTACGCACAGTAACATGGAGCTCACCAGATGCACACTCAGGCATCAACATGTCTGACAGTTCTGTCTGGTAATCACACAGCTCTGAGTTCTGTCAGGTAATCACACAGCTCTGAGTTCTGTCAGTTCTGTCTGGTAATCACACAGCTCTGAGATGTGTCAGTATGACAGTTCTGTTTGGTAATCACACAGCTCTGAGTTCTGTCAGTATGTCAGTTCTGTCTGGTAATCACACAGCTCTGAGTTCTATCAGTATGACAGTTCTGTTTGGTAATCACACAGTGCTGGGTTCTGTCAGTATGACAGTTCTGTTTGGTAATCACACAGTGCTGGGTTCTGTCAGTATGACAGTTCTGTTTGGTAATCACACAGTGCTGGGTTCTGTCAGTATGTCAGTTCTGTCTGGTAATCACACAGCTCTGAGATGTGTCAGTATGACAGTTCTGTTTGGTAATCACACAGCTCTGAGTTCTGTCAGTATGACAGTTCTGTTTGGTAATCCCACAGTGCTGAGTTCTGTCAGTATGACAGTTCTGTTTGGTAATCACACAGCTCTGAGTTCTGTCAGTATGACAGTTCTGTTTGGTAATCACACAGTGCTGAGTTCTGTCAGTATGACAGTTCTGTTTGGTAATCACACAGTGCTGGGTTCTGTCAGTATGACAGTTCTGTTTGGTAATCACACAGTGCTGAGTTCTGTCAGTATGACAGTTCTGTTTGGTAATCACACAGTGCTGGGTTCTGTCAGTATGACAGTTCTGTTTGGTAATCACACAGTGCTGGGTTCTGTCAGTATGACAGTTCTGTTTGGTAATCACACAGTGCTGGGTTCTGTCAGTATGACAGTTCTGTTTGGTAATCACACAGCTCTGAGTTCTGTCAGTATGACAGTTCTGTTTGGTAATCACACAGTGCTGAGTTCTGTCAGTATGACAGTTCTGTTTGGTAATCACACAGTGCTGGGTTCTGTCAGTATGACAGTTCTGTTTGGTAATCACACAGTGCTGGGTTCTGTCAGTATGACAGTTCTGTTTGGTAATCACACAGTGCTGGGTTCTGTCAGTTGTTGTATGTCTGTCAGATAGAATTCTATTGTGTCGGTCTGATAATTGAGGTGCGTTCGTAAATTCAAAGCGCAGAGTAACTGACGAATTGACGAACGCACAACACCTATTGTATATGGCCGGTGTCGGTAAACGTCGGCAAAGAAGCTAATTTAAATTGTTGCCAGCATCACAGTTACAGTCATCAATGCTCTGGATAACAGTAAAACAGCCTAACCAGCTCTGCTAGGGCGAGTAAAATGGTCAGTCAGGTCTTCTCTCATTTGTGTCTGGAAGTAGCTAGCAAGCTAGCCGACTTTAGCCAGTTAGCTTGGGTGCTTGACTGCTGTTGTGAGGCCAGAACGCTTGGATCAACCCTTCTCCTCGGTCAGTGTGTCCAGTGTGCGCTCTGAATGCTCAGAGAATGAAACGCTCAAAAAATTACGAACGGACAATCTGACAACGCTCTGAATTTAAGAACGCCCAGAGGGCACTCTGGCATTCCAGATGAAATTGACGAACACACCCTCAATATGTCTGAGTGTTCTATTCAATCAGTCTGTCTAAGAATTATGTCTGTCTATGCACGTGTTCTATTTTACTGGTTAGTCTTGAGAGATACTACATCGCATCAAACCTTTCAATTTTACATTTTGGGATCAAATGTAGTCTTGTGCCTTCTGAGTACACATCTTCCCCCCTGCTTCCAGCTGTGCTTTAAAAACAAGCAAACAAACCCAAACACATGTATGTATGCAACGATTCGACAACCTACCTCTCCTTTGATGCCGTCCTGTTTTTCCTCACAGGTATCCACACAGTCCTCAGATTCCTTCACAGAGATCACTTTCTTCACACCGCTTAGCAATCTGGTAGAAGAGGAGAGTAAAAGTCAGGGAGGAGAGAGGACATGGGTCTTTAAACTGGCCTGAGGTGCCCTACCAACCGTGCCAACCTCCATGCCAGTGTCCAGCCCCATAACACATCCTGCCCAACCCAGAACCCACCCACTTCAGACTCCAGCGCTACAATCCCCATTCACTGATCAAGATCAGACTTTTATCATGAGCCTAGTGGATTTTCTAGAAGGGCTATTGGAACAAGGAGGCAGTGTAAAGCAGGAACAGACACACAGTGTATGACTGGCTTAAAACAGTTTCACAGTTCTACACGTATGAAACAATCTCTCCCTCCATCCCTCTCCCTCCCTCCATCCCTCTCTAGTTACAGGCAGAGCTGACTAAGCACATTTCCTGCAGAGCACAGAGAACCTTAGAAAAAACATACCCTAGTGAATAAAGACTTAACACAAAAACTCCCTTAAAACATACAGTACATAGATTCAAATTCATTCCAATTTAAATATAGTAAACAAAATCAGATTCCTGGATAATTGGCTAGCTTGCTGAAGCTAACTATAACAATAATATAACTATATACAGACACTGTATAGATGGCAAAATTCACTCTTAGAATAGATAGAAAGTAATTAGCCTTACTGGTCTTCCTTGAAGTAGGTGAAACCCACGAATGGCAGCTGGTTGCCCACAAAGGCCTTTGGTGTGGGAAAGGTCTCCACGTCGCCTTTTTCATCCTCGATCTCCTCAAAGTTACTGGTGTCTATGTCACTGCTCAACTCCGGCACTACTGGGGCCACGGCTGAACGAGGGACAGGCAGAGAGTGAGAGAGAGGGATGCAGAGCGGGAGAAGCAGAGAGGCAGAGAGGGGACAGAGAGGGAGGAGAGAGGCAAAGTGAGAGAGATGCAGTCAGAAAGAAAGAGAGTGTGAGAGACGAAGCGAGCAAGAGAACAGGAAGGGGTGGAAATAGTGTGGGTTTGGGCAAAGGAAGGAGACAGATGGTTAATATGTCTAAAATCAATCAACTCAGTGCTAAAATTGGTCTCAATCAAGAGACACTAACACAGAGATAACCGTCGGCCATTCTCAATAAGACATTATTTTTACACTATAATGTGATGTTCTAGGTGTGTTTAGTCTGTGTGTGTGTGTGTGTGTGTGTGTGTGTATGGCACACCGAGCCGCCCTGGGCACAGGCGGTAGGAGCGAGCGAGCTGGCGTGGGGCGGACGCCAAACCCACCACTCCTCTCTCTCCCCCTACAGTGCCCTCTTTGTGCCCCAACACACACTGTTGCCTTTCACACACCTAAACACACTCTAGGAGAGAGAGAACTAACTCCCCTTCTTCTGCTCTTTTAAAGGCCTCCATCTGTACAGTAGGCGGACAGAAATGTGTCAAGGGGCCAGGAGGCGAAAGCTGAGCCAAGCCCAGTTGCTCGACAACCTATAAAGATGTCACTGCTGGCTAGGAAACTAACCGGCCATGTTGGATCTTATTTCTTCAACGGGATCCATTCTGGCTCCAGGCAAAGAGAACCAAGTCAAGACAGAACCCTCAGTAGGGAGAGATCAATAGATGGTGGACAAATGAAAGATGGGAGAGAGAGAAAAATGAGAAAGCGAGTAATAAAAGAGGGAATGAAAAAAAAAAAAGCGAAAAGCAAGAGCTGTGCGGTGAGACTGGAGAGAGAGACACGGTCCCGGCTCCCGGGAGGCCAATTGCGGCGCGGCTTTCCCAGCATGCTCCCTGATAGCGGGCAGGCTAATGACAGGCAGCTGTGGCCACAGTGAGTGGAGAGAGGAGGGAGCGACCGCCCTCAAATCTGATCTGGGGCCTGGTGCAGTGGTTCTGGGGCGCCCCTCTCATTACTCCTGCAAGCCCATAGGGGGCTACCTCCGTCCCCCTCCCTTCATCCATCATAGGACAGGGTGCTTACTAGCACCCAGGCTGTGTCCCAAATGTCACTCCATTCCCTATATAGGGCACTACCTTTGACCAGGGCCAACAAGGAATCCCATAGTGCACTACCTTTGACCAGAGCACTATGTAGGGAATAGAGTGACATTTGAGAGGCAGACCCAGTCTCCCACATCCTAGAGTTTTACAGCTTTATTTCAGGCAACAGTCAGAAATGGGGCTTCAGCATGCTAGCTAATGAGCAGACTAGAGAGAGTGATGCTGCCTTCCCATTCTCCACCCTTATCCACCTGCAAACTTTCTCCCATTGATTTGGCAATGGCGGAAACTTTCCCCAGCCAATGCTTACACAAATCCTACGCTTTTAAATCCATGACGGGGAGTGTGTAAGTGCACACCTATGGTAACGGGAAACAATGGGCTGACTATAGTGTGGGGGAGCCCAATAGAACACTGATACTATAGCGTGGGGGAGGCCAATAGAAGAACACTGATACTATAGCGTGGGGGAGGCCAATAGAAGAACACTGATACTATAGCGTGGGGGAGGCCAATAGAAGAACACTGATACTATAGCGTGGGGGAGGCCAATAGAAGAACACTGATACTATAGCGTGGGGAGGCCAATAGAAGAACACTGATACTATAGCGTGGGGAGGCCAATAGAAGAACACTGATACTATAGCGTGGGGAGGCCAATAGAAGAACACTGATACTATAGCGTGGGGGAGGCCAATAGAAGAACACTGATTCTATAGCGTGGGGGAGGCCAATAGAAGAACACTGATTCTATAGCGTGGGGGAGGCCAATAGAAGAACACTGATTCTATAGCGTGGGGGAGGCCAATAGAAGAACACTGATTCTATAGCGTGGGGGAGGTCCATAGAAGAACACTGATTCTATAGCGTGGGGGAGGTCCATAGAAGAACACTGATACTATAGCGTGGGGGAGGTCCATAGAAGAACACTGATACTATAGCGTGGGGGAGGTCCATAGAAGAACAATGATAGTACCTCTATACCAGACGCTGCCAGAGGAAGGGCCTACATTTTTTTTTTTAACTCCAGCCACCCTAGTCATAGACTGTTCTCTCTGCTACTGCACGGCAAGCGGTACCGGAGCGCCAAGTCTAGGTCCAAGAGGCTCCTAAACAGCTTCTACCCCCAAGCCAAGACTCCTGAACATTAGTCAAATGGCTACCCAGACTATTTGCATTGCCCCTCCCCCTCTTTACACCATTGCTACTCTCGGTTGTCATCTATGCATAGTCACTTTACCTACATGTACATACTACCTCAACTAACCGGTGCCCCCGCACATTGACTCTGTATATATTCTCGCCATTGTTATTTTACTGCTGCTCTTTAATTACTTGTTACTTTTATCTCTTATTCTTATCTGTTTTTTTTGTTTTGTATTCCGCGTATGTGACTAATAAAATTTGATACTGTAGTGTGGGGGAGTGTACCATGTGCTGTGGACGAACCACCAATGGGTTGAATGGAGATCTTAGGATGAGACGCAAACAGTGGGGTTCACACACCCCCCCCCCCCTTTGGTTGGGTAAGGATGAGAGACATGTTGGTGCGCGCAAGCACACAAACACACAGTGGGGTTCAGTAGTGTCTCGTTCTGGTTTCGCGTTACAGACTGCCAGGGCTATGATCGGGAGTTAATGTCTCTGTTTAAATCAGAGCCAGGTGAAACTAACTGAAACAGGCAGAGAACTGAATACAATTATAAAACAGAGACAGAAGCCATGATATGTACTAATATGCCTCCTTCCTTCCTTATTCCCATCCTTCCTTCTTTACTTAGTGACTTGTTTGATCAGGCGGTACTGGATAACTGCAAGCAGCCTTTCCAACGTTTCTCTGTGTGTGTGTGTGTTTGTGTGTGTGTGATCCCACCGTAGTACTTTCAATAGATTTCTGTCACATGATATCCAAATCAGTGAGGATGGAAGGATTGAGGAGCCCAAGTACATACTCCTCACCAAGCATGAATCTCTGTGCAGCATTGTACAGTGTATTCTTTAATGAACGATTAGTAATAGCTCAGTATACATCAAAAGCGGGAGTGCTGATCTAGGATATTTTAGATCACAATGAATAAGCTCACATGGACAGCAGGAAAGAGCTGATCCTAGATCAGCACTCCTACTCTTAGACGAGTGATAGTGTACACACGGCCCTCTGGCCATGCAGGGTTGTGCTGCAGTGCTTATGATAGACACGTGACTGTTCTGCTCAGTCTCTGCTGATAGAGTAGAGCTTAATGCTTCAGGCTCCCTACATGGGAATGAACTGTAGTGCCAAGTCATGACAATAACAAGTTGGGTGATGGAGAGAGAGCGAAAGTCAGAGAGAGAGGGGCAGACAGGTACACACACACACACACACACACACACACACACACACACACAGTATGACTGAAGACATACATGCACAAATACACACGGTTTGACTGAACACACACACACTTACTCTCTCGGATGGTGTCGAAGGTCCACTGGTCATTCCTGAAGAAGGGGTGTCTCTTGATCTCCTCCACGCCGTTCCTCCCCAGACGCACCTCCCTGTACATAGCCAATGGGACGGAGAGGTCAGAGAGCGGTCATTCACTCAAACGTGCAAATTGACCGCAACACAAAGCAAAGCGCAACTTTCCTCCACACAGCTGGAGTGACCACTAGCCACTGACCACAGTCCACTGATTGGCCAGGCTGGACCGCCTCATGACCACTGCAGCGGTTAGTAACAACCAGTAGAACAAGCGTAGTGATACGGAGAGAATGTAGTTCCAGGAAGTTACACAGGAGCAAAGTAGGGACCAGACTAGTCAACACTGACACACCACTGCTATCTCTACTGCTGCAATTCCCTCCCTCCTCTTCCCCTCTGGTCTCCCTCCCTCCCTCCTCTGCCACAGGGTACAGGGCCGGAGGGGTGCGGCAGTTTGGGCTGCCACGTGTGGGACATTCCAGACTCAGCCAAAAGGAACAGAGCAAGGGAGGGGTGTGCCCCACTAGAAAACATGATGGGAGACCATGGCAGACACACAGAGCATGTCCCGAAGCCCAGATTACTGAGGCGAGAGAGTGAGCATGAAAGAGATATAGAGTAATACAGAAAGAGAAATATGGAGAGGAGAGTAGGAGAGGAGAGAAAGAGCGAGCATACAAAAACACCAAGAGGGCCGAATGCCAAAGAGAGAAAAATAGAAATGGGGAAAAAAAATTGAGAGATGGGGAGGGACAGGATTAAGAGAGAGAGTTGACTGACTGACAGCTGGTGAGTAGAGAGAGAGAGAGAGTTGATGGGACTGGTCCTTACTGACTGATGGAGTGAGCTGGTGAGTAGAGAGAGTTGATGGGACTGGTCCTTACTGACTGATGGAGTGAGCTGGTGAGTAGGTCAGTGAACCGGTGTGTAATGGCCCTGCTACACTATAGCCATCGGGCGTCCAGCATTGCCATCAGTGATCAGCTGTTGAGGAAATGCTTCCTTTTGGTTGCATATGGCCTCAACTATACACCACTGATATTTAACTAACATTTACGAAGTCAAGAAGCTACAAGTACTAGCTAGCTACATCGATTAGCTAGGTTCACAATGTAAACAAAAGCAACTTGTGCAATTAGAGGATCATTTAGTACAACCATCAGCAACAATTTAATGAACAAAGATATTGTACTTACACATAATGGATGAAAATGGTACAGTACAGTATGGGCAAAGTACCCAAATGTCATACTGGAGTAAAAGTAAAGATGCCTTAATAGAAAATGACTCAAGTAAAAGTGAATGTCTCCCAGTAAAATATTACTTGAGTAAGTCTAAAAGTATTTGTTTTTAAAATATACTTATGTATTAAAAGTATAAATAATTGCAAATTCCTTATATTAAGCAAACCAGACTGCACAAAATCTATATATTTAAATGTATGGATAGTCAGGGGCACACGCCAACACTCAGACATAATTTACAAACAAAGCACTTGAATTAGACAATTTTCCTGTCCTGCTAAGCATTCAAAATGTAACGAGTACTTTTGGGTGTCAGGGAAAATGTTTGGAGTAAAAAGTACATTATTTTATTTAGGAATGTAGTGGAGTAGAAGTAAAAGTTGCAAAAAATATAAATAGTAAAGTACAGATACCCCCAAAAAACGACTTAAGTACTACTTGAAAGTATTTTTACTTAAGTACTTTACACCCCTGGGAAAATAGAACAAAGATGCCCTTCCCTTCTGCTCCTCTGCTCTCAAAACAACGTCGCATTGACACCGATGGCAAAACGTCGCATTGACACCGATGGCAAAACGTTGCATTGACACCGATGGCAAAACGTCGCATTGACACCGATGGCAAAACGTCGCATTGACACCGATGGCAAAACTTATGGTGGAGCTGAGGAGTTAGCGTGACAGAGGGGGAATAAGTGTGAATCAGTGTGTAGCAAAGTTATTATAGTTGGGATTTAATATTCATTTTTATTTCTATTTGTTTTTAGAATTGTTTTTTAATTCAGTTGTTTCAGTTAGTTTTCAGACTTAATTGACCATTTTTTATTTAGTTTCAAGTTGATTCAAAACATTTCTATATCATATTTATATTATCAGTGTTACGGACAGAAAGTAGCCTATGCGTGGGAGGCTAAGAGACATTTGTGAGTATAGGCCTATAGTACATTTTTTTTGTGATGCCACTTCTTGCCACTCGGGGGCAGTAATACATAAGGTGATGGGCCAGGACCATAGACTTGGATAGACATAACATCTCTATATCTGTCATTATAGCGTCTGTCAGAGTACGGGCAGTGCCATTAAGGCACTCCATCTTGGAAATAACTTTATCTGTCAAGAAAAGATACTAATTGGCTGATCCCTCCCGATGACCCAGCTGTCATGACTCCAACCGATTCATCAGGAGGCATCAGCCAATGAAGTTGGAAGTCCCGCCCAGTTGACTAAATCAAAATGGCGAAGGGCCTCAATGGCGCTTCCGATGCCAACACAGTCTTTTGGCCACTAGAGGACTCTACAACTCCATGGCCAGGATGTACAGTTGAAGTCGGAAGTTTACGTACACTTAGGTTGGAGTCATTAAAACTCATTTTCCAACCACTCCACAAATTTCTTGTTAACAAACTATAGTTTTGGCAAGTCGGTTAGGACATCTACTTTGTGCATGACACATCATTTTTCCAACAATTGTTTACAGTTATTTCACTTATAATTCACTGTATCACAATTCCAGTGGGTAAGAAGTTTACATACACTAAGTTGACTGTGCCTTTAAACAGCTTGTAAATTACAGAAAATGATGTCATGGGTTTAGAAGCTTCTGATAGGCTAATTGACATAATTTGAGTCAATTGAAGGTGTACCTGTAGATGTATTTCAAGGCATACCTTCAAACTAAGTGCCTCTTTGCTTGACATCATGGGAAAATGAAAATAAATCAGCCAGGACCTCCACAAGTCTGGTTCATCCTGGGAGCAATTTCCAAACGCCTGAAGGTACCACATTCATCTGTACAAACAATAAAACAAGTATAAACACCATGGGACCACGCGGCCATCATACCGCTCAGGAAGGAGACGTGTTCTGTCTCCTAGAGATGAACGTACTTTGGTGCGAAAAGTGCAAATCAATCCCAGAACAACAGCAAAGGACCTTGTGAAGATGCTGGAGGAAATATTGACCATTGTTATGTTTGGAGAAAAAAGGGGGAGGCTTGCAAGCTGAAGAACACCATTCATGAGGAAAGAAAATTATGTGGATATATTGAAGCAACATCTCAAGACATCAGTCAGGAAGTTTGGTCGCAAATGGGTCTTCCAAATGGACAATGACCCCAAGCATATTTCCAAATTTGTGGCAAATTGGCTTAAGGACAACAAAGTCAAGGTATTGGAGTGGCCATCACAAAGCCCTGACCTTAATCCTATAGAAAATGTGTGGGCAGAACTGAAAATGCGTGTGCGAGCAAGGAGGCCTACAAACCTGACTCAGTTACACCAGCTCTGTCAGGAGGAATGGGCCAGAATTCACCCAACTTATTGTGGGAAGCTTGTGGAAGGCTAGCCAAAACGTTTAACCCAAGTTAAACAAATTTAAAGGCAATGCTACCAAATACTAAATGAGTGTATGTAAACTTCTGACCCACTGGGAATGTGATGAAAGATTGGGTTAATAAAAACATCAACAACAGTAAAAACCTAATACAACAGAAATCTATCCATTCACAGCCAGCCAGCCAGCGTATGTGTGTGTTTCTGTTCAACCAAACAAGATTGTCTGGTTTATCTTCAAGAAGACACTGCGTTCCAGGAGGTGGTCGTCGTTCGGTTTCTCAAGCCTGATGACAGGCTGAATATTCTCTCCACTTGGGATGCAGGGGCAGAAACCAGATCCAGTGCCACAGGGCACAGCTTTGGATAAACTGCCATCCTTGCCTGCCAGAACTGGAAAGGTGACTGTAAACATGCCCACCTTCACGACAGACAGTGACCTCAGACACAACAGTCAACGCAAGGAAGCTACATTTCTAAAGAAATGTGGTCAAGATGGTTTCAATATGCTGGCATCTTGCAGGGATCCTGCTGCTCCACGGCTGTACTCTGATTTGCTGAAGTACAAGACTCTGCTTCCCTCATCAGTGGCTCCATCTCTGTTAAACAAAGTGCCAGAGACACACTTGGGTCCATCAGGCAAGCTGCTGCAGGTGTTAGATTGAAGTTGGCTGCCAGAGGATTCAGTATGCATGCGAAGCACTCACAGTGACTTCAAGAGGACCTGTGCCAACTGTTTGGCAACAGTAGTTGACTGAAAGTGTGCCTCAAGGTTGAGAAGGCACGGTACCACATCAGACAGCGACTGGCTGTCAGTTTGAAGCTGGCCAGTGTGGATTGCGAACGGCTCCAGCAACTTTACAAGCTGTTCTACCTTGGCCCAGTCCAGTCTGTGCTCGCCCTGTTAGTTACTGAGAGTTAGTGATTGTGATGCACAAGCTAGGCCTATTTGAAACATCGCCATCTACCGGCAGCATTTACCCAACAGAGTCAGAAGCTTGAAAACCCCATTAGAAAAAAAAGCTTGAAAACCCCAATAAATTTTTAGAAGAAAAAACTAAACATAAATGATGTTATTTATTTTACCGTGGTTTTGCAGTCAAAGATAAACGTTTAAGGATAGGTTTAGTTTTTTTTTCTTCTCCAGTTTACTAAATAGTTTTTAATTTAGTTTCAGTTTACTATAATAACCTTAGTTTATGTAGGGCGTGTGTGTGTGTGTGTGAATGGGTGTGTGTGGATGTTTGTGTGTGCATCTCGTCTACAAAACCTCTATTGTCCCAGCCTCTCATTAACCTCTACTCCCATCAACTACTACTACGCTGCTAAGTATTAACTACTACGCTGCTAAGTATTAACTACTACTACTACTACTACTACGCTGCTAAGTATTAACTACTACTACGCTGCTAAGTATTAACTACTACGCTGCTAAGTATTAACTACTACGCTGCTAAGTATTAACTACTACGATGCTAAGTATTAACTACTACGATGCTAAGTATTATCATTAATCTCTACTCTCATCAACTACTACTACGATGCTAAGTATTAACTACTACTATGATGCTAAGTATTAACTACTACTACTATGATGCTAAGTATTATCATTAACCTCTACTCCCATCGACGACTACTACTACTACTACTACGCTGCTAAGTATTAACTACTACTACGATGCTAAGTATTAACTACTACGATGCTAAGTATTAACTACTACGAGGCTAAGTATTAACTACTACTACTACTACTACTATGATGCTAAGTATTAACTACTCCTACGATGCTAAGTATTAACTACTCCTACGATGCTAAGTATTAACTACTCCTACGATGCTAAGTATTAACTACTACTACTACTACAATGCTAAGTATTAACTACTACTACTACTATTATGATGCTAAGTATTAACTACTACTACTACTATTATGATGCTAAGTATCTCTCACTCAAGTGTCATTCCCATCTTTTCTGGTCCCAGTTTAAACTAAGAACACCTTTGTTTGTTGTTCAAGGCTTAATAACAATTATTTATAGTGTTTTTAAGCACTACCTTGATACTTCACAAATCATTTATAAGCAAATTCATAATACATAACCTTATGTCTGGTGCTCTGCAAAATGTGGCATGACCGGTTTGCCTCCCTTTATGTGGCGTAGCATGACATTAGCTCAAGCTAAAGATTGCTGAAGCATATAGGTCTTATTAAGGGATTATGAAGGTTTCGTTAAGCCACTTTAGTTTAGTGGGACAGCTTTTCTCCCACATACCTCTCCTCTCCCTCCTCACGCTCCTCTCATTTAAAAAGGCAGTAATGGCCTTCACAGAAAAGTGTGAAGAAAAGAGAGATCACACTTTGAAGGAGCCGAGAGGTCAGACAGGTCATGGTGGTTGTGTTACATAGGTCAAACATACTGTACCTGTCAGACAGGAAGGCACAGATGAGGTCCTTGGCATCATTGGACATCTGCACATCATCAGGGAAGTTGAGGTTATTCTTGTGATCCATGATCTTCCCATATGTTCCTACTAGTGACTCGGCATAAAATGGGGTGTCGCCTAAAAAGAGAGGTGAAATGTAAATAGGTTCTGGGGTTTTTGTTAGGCTTTACAGGAGAGGTTAAACTAGCTTCAATAAACACAAATAGCCTAGTAGTGTGACCACTGGGTTAAAACCTAGGTATACGGCATACCACAAGACTGTTAGCCCACTGAGCTAAATCCAAGACATTAGCTCAGGGAGCTAACACAAGTATTGAGGTCTCAGGAAGGTTACATACCACCCGAGTAGGGTTAATCAAACCATCTTTAGTAGCTTAGCGCCAATCCGAATGACAAAACTAAGAGAATTACCATTAGCAGGTCAACGGTCCGATTGAGATCCTGAACACCGTTCTGATTCAGGATCAGACAAACTCACTCACCGACCAGCATCTCAAAGATGAACACCCCCACGGACCACCAGTCACACTCGCGGCCGTAGTAGCCGTCCCCCCCCTGGGACTTGAGCACCTCAGGGGAGATGTAGTCCGGAGTTCCCACCGCTGTGTCACAGTGGACCATGCCCGTCTGGAATGAGAGAGACGCACAGACGGAGAGGCAAGCGGGGAGACAGGCAGACCGAGACATCGTTAAAGCAGGTAACTTAAACAGTGAAACATATTGGGCTGGTGTGTCAGACACAGATTAAATCTAGTCCTGGAGTAAGAAGCCCTTTTAATGGTGACTCTACATGATTTTTAGTCCAGGACTAAGCCTAATCTGTGTTTTATTTTTCTTCATTTATTTCACCTTTATTTAACCAGGTAGGCCAGTTGAGAACAAGTTCTCATTTACAACTGCGACCTGGCCAAGATAAAGCAAAGCAGTGCGAGAAAAGAAACAACTCAGTTACACAAACAAACGTACAGTCAATAACACAAAATGAAAGAAAAATCGAAAAATCTATGTACAGTGTGTGCAAATGTAGAAGAGTAGTAGGGAGGTATCTGAGAAGTAGTCATTTGAGAAGCCGAGGCTATTGAGTCTGCCGATAAGAATGCTGTGATTGACAGAGTCGAAAGCCTTAGCCAGGTCGATGAAAACGTCTGCACAGTACTGTCTTTTATCGATGGCGGTTATGATATCATTTAGGACCTTGAGCGTGGCTGAGGTGCACCCATGACGAGCTTGGAAACCAGATTGCATAGTGGAGAAGGTACGGTGGGATTCGAAATGGTTGGTGATCTGTTTATTAACTTGGCTTTCGAAGACTTTAGAAAGGCAGGGCAGGGTGGATATAGGTCTATATCAGCTTGGGTCTAGAGTGTCACCCCCTTTGAAGAGGGGGACGACCGCGGCAGCTTTCCAATCTTTGGGGATCTCAGATGACACGAAAGGGAGGTTGAATAGGCTAGTAATAGGGGTTGCAACAATTTGGGCAGATAATTTTAGAAAGAGGCTTCCCTGAAAAGTTGCATATCGCGGGGGCTATTTGATGCTAATGCAGAACGCCACAGGATGTTTTTGTGCTGGTCAAGGGCAGTCAAGTCTGGGGTGAACCAAGGGCTATATCTGTTCTTAGTTCTACATTTTTTGAATGGGGCATGATTATTTAAGATGGAGAGGAAAACACTTTGAAGAGCAACCAGGCATCCTCTACTGACGGGATGAGGTCAATATCCTTCCAGGATACCCGGGCCAGGTCATTTAGAAAGGCCTGGTCGCTGAAGTGTTTTAGGGAGCGTTTGATAGTGATGAGGGGTGGTCATTTGACCGCGGACCCAGTACGCACGCAGGCAATGAGGCAGTGATCGCTGAGATCCTGGTTGAAGACAGCAGAGGTGTATTTAGAGGGCAGGTTGGTCAGGATGATATCTAAGAGGGTGCCGATGGTTACGGATTTCGGGGAAACTGTGTCCCGGAAACCGGCCCATTAAATTTGTCAAAGAGATTTTTGCCACATCTTACCTGTCCTGTAAGACATGATTCAGCAAATTAACCTGATGGACTTTCTACATGGAAATTGACACTAAACAATTCAAAATCGGACCACATGGTGGTGCACTGGAGCAGTGAAATTCCCCAAAACCCAGATTTTAGCAGTAGACAGTTCATCGCCTTGGAAATAGTCTAAAATTAGCTCATGTTAGAATTAAGTTACAGACGAAAGCAAAAAAAAAGTACGGTCTAGGGCTTGAGTTTGGTGTTTCAGACAGAATTACCATAACAAGACCATTTCGGGTTAGGATGGAGTCTCACTCAGAAAACCCCCACAGCCCAGTCTAGGCCCTGGACCAGTGCTACCCAGTCCTGGTCCTGGGGACCCGAAGGGGTGCACATTTAGGTTTTTGCCCTAGAACTAACACACCTGACTCAAGTGAAGGGTTGATGACGAGTTGATTCTTGAATCAGGTGTGTTAGTGCTAGGGCAAGAAACTAAATGCGAACCCCTTTGGCTCCCCAGGACCAGGACTGGGTAGCACTGCCCTAGACCCTCAGCCAATTCTCCAACTCCCCTGCAAACTCACAGAGTCCATCTTCATGCAGGTGCCAAAGTCAGCCAGCTTGAGGTGGCCATTTTGGTCCAGTAGTATGTTGTCCGGTTTCACATCACGGTGGATGAAACCCATAGAGTGGATGGCATCTAGAGCCAGCACCACCTCGGCAGTGTAGAAACGGGCCCACTTCTCTGGCATGTCGTAGTTCATGGTCAGGGTGACCAGATCTCCACCAGGCATATACTCCATCACCATGTAGAGGTGGTGGTTGTCTTGGAAAGCACAGCACAGCTGGAAAACACACATATCACAACAATAACAGCTTGATTGACATTTGGAGTATGTGAGAGGTGTGTGTACTGAGTGTGTACACACGTCTCTCTCTCTCTCACCTGGACGACCCAGGGGCTGTTGGAGAAGGCCATGATGTCTCTCTCCTCCCAGAAGAAGGCGGAGTCAGAGCGTTTGATCATCTCAAACTTGCTCAGCTGTTTCATGGCGTACACCTTCTGAGACGCCTTGTGACGGACCTGGAGGAGGGGAGGTACATTTTATTTCATCTTTATTTAACTAGGCAAGTCAGTTAAGAACAAATTCTTATTTACAATGACGGCCTACCAAAAGGCCTCCTGCGGGGACGGGGGGCTGGGATTAAAAAGGACAAAACACACAACACGACAACACTACATAGAGAGACATAAGACAACATAGCAAGGCAGAAACACATGACAACACAGCATGGTAGCAACACAACATGACAACGTGGTAGGAGCACAAAACATGGTTCAAACACTATTGGGCACAGACAACAGCAGAGGGCAAGAAGGTAGACAACAATACATCACGCAAAGCAGCCACAACGGTCAGTAAGAGTGTCCATGATTCAGTCTTTAAATGAAGAGATTGAGATGACACGGTATAAGATTACACACATTTATTTTATTTTTATTTCACCTTTATTTAACCAGGTAGGCAAGTTGAGAACAAGTTCTCATTTACAACTGCGACCTGGCCAAGATAAAGCAAAGCAGTTCGACACACAACAACACAGAGTTACACATGGAATAAAACAAACATACAGTCAATAATACAGTAGGAAAAAAAGAAATCTATATACAAAGAGTGCAAATGAGGTAGGATAAGGAAGGTAAGACAATAAATAGGCCATGGTGGCAGAGTAATTACAATATAGCAATTTAACACTGGAATGGTAAAAGAAAACTGTGCAGTAGATGAATATGCAATGTAGAAAAACTGGGGTGCAAAGGAACAAGATAAATAAATAAATAAATAAATAAATACGGTAGGGGATGAGGTAGTTGGTTGGGCTATTTACAGATGGGCTATAAACAGGTACAGTGGTCTGTACACTGCTCTGACAGCTGGTGCTTAAAGCTGTTGAGGGAGATAAGTTTCAGAGATTTTTGAAGTTCGTTCCAGTCATTGGCAGCAGAGAACTGGAAGGAGAGTCGGCCAAAGGAGGAATTGGCTTTGGGGGTGACCAGTGAGATATACCTGCTGGAGCGTGTGCTACGGGTTGGTGCTGCTAAGGTGACCAGCGAGCTGAGATAAGGCGGGACTTTACCTAGCAGGGACTTGTAAATGACCAGGAGCCAGTGGATATGGCGACGAGTGTAAAGTGAAGGCCAGCCTACGACAGTGTACAGGTCGCAGTGGTGGGTGGTATATGGGGCTTTGGTAACAAAACGGATGGCACTGTGATAGACTGCATCCAGTTTGTTGAGTAGAGTATTGGAGGCTATTTTGTAAATTACATCACCGAAGTCGAGGATCGGTAGGATGGTCAGTTTTACGAGGGTAAGTTTGGCAGCACGAGTGAAGGAAGCTTTGTTGCGAAATAGGAAGCCAATTCTAGATTTAATTTTAGATTGGAGATGTTTGATGTGAGTCTGGAAGGAGAGTTTACAGTCTAACCAGACACCTAGGTATTTGTAGTTTTCCACGTAATCTAAGACAGAACTGTCCAGAGTAGTGATGCTGGACGGGGGGGACAGGTGCGGGTAGCGATCGGTTGAAGAGCATGCATTTAGTTTTACTTGCGTTTAAGAGCAGTTGTAGGCCACGGAAGGAGAGTTGTATGGCATTGAAGCTCGTCTGGAGGGTAGTTAACACAGTGTCCAAAGAGGGGCCAGAAGTATACAGAATGGTGTCGTCTGCATAGAGGTGGATCAGAGACTCACCTGCAGCAAGAGCGACATCATTGATGTATACAGAGAAAAGAGTCGGCCCAAGAATTGAACCCTGTGGCACCCCCATGGAGACTGCCAGAGGCCCGGACAACAGGCCCTCTGATTTGACACATGGCCACACACACACACACACGCGGTCACACACAGTCACACATACACGGCCACACACTTTATTTATACAAGTAGTAGACGCTACTGAGATTCAAGATTTCTTTTACGAAGGAAACCGCCAAAAGAAAGCCGTATAAACACACATTCATAACATAAAACAGTCACCAATAGGCAAGATACAATGTCACTGACTATGTGTCCTGCAAACAACATGACACACAAAAACCCATTATAAGACACACCCACAGAACAACATGTACACACAGATCGACCAGCCCCCTCTCTTCACACAAGACTTGAGACGCAAAATGAATCTTTCCAACACACACACACAATCTGTCTAAACATGCCTTTATTACAAGGTACACAGAAGCTGAAAAATACACAAAGAAAAATGTCCAGACAGGCAGGCACCTGGAAGAGGGAGACATGAACGCAAGCGCTCACACAGGCAGTGAGGAATGTAAATGTTCTTAATCTGTTTGTATATCATTGTATCTTTGTTGCGCAAACACACACAAGCACACACAAACACACAGAGGGAATTTCTCACCAGTTGCACCTCTCCATAGGCTCCTCTGCCGATCATCTTGACCTTGTCAAAGTCCTCCAGTTTCAACTGCAGGTCCCGCATCTTAACCATGGCCTTCTCATCTATAGGACAGACAGAGGTCAGAGGTCAAATGGGTTACCATGGCAACAGAGGCCCACGCAAATAGTTGCGTTCAAAGGAGAGGTCACCAAGAGCCTCACGGAGGTCAAATACCTTTGCAGTTGTACCAGTGGTTAGTTACCTCCATGTGGATGCTAGTTAGAGGGAAGAAGGTTGGTAACACTTTACATGAACTTGCTCGTCTACCTGCGTTGTGTCACTAATTGCTACAGTAAGGGTGATATATGTTTTGGGTCGGGTTTCATACTGGTTATTATATAGTCGTCTGATATGAAATATTGCAAGGCAGGGTTGATACAGAAACTGTAGTTAATTGTTATAAACCTGTAACTAACGGAGAGTTTGTACATTCACACTGGCAAAACAATCCAATGGCAGAACACTCTTGTTCAATAGTGCACCCGAGTGCAGAATAATTGATCAATTTACGAACGCACTTAATTCTGTTATGACAGGTGTCAGTAAACAGCGGCTAAAAACTGAATTAAATTGTTGCCAGTAGCACGGTTACAGTCACTAGGTGAGTAAAATGACTAGAATATGTTCAGAATGTTCTTCTCTCATTACGAGAGCTTGGAACTACACTTAGTGTACAAAACATTAAGGACACAGGCTCTTTCCATGACATTGACCTACCAGGTGAATCTGGATGAGCTATGACCTCTTATTCATGTCACTTGTTAAACCCACTATAAAATCACTGTAGATTAAGGTTTTGCTATCTCCCTCTTTCTTGCTACCTCAGATAATGCAAAGTATCTTATTACCAAGGTCTGCCTGAATGCAATGTATATCTTACATTTGTTTAAGAAGGCATCTATGTTTTTGTTTTTCCGTAGCGCCGGGTAGTCCAGATCCAGGGCCAAGGCATTCATGGAATCCTGCGGAAAAGGTAAAATAAACCCAATCAATTGAATGTGTTTGAAATGGTTTTCTTGTGTTAATATAGAATCTAATTAAGCCAAGAATTCAGTTCACCTGCTAAATACAAGCTTAAAGGGAAAAGTTTGATGACTACGTGTTTAGACATTTGTTTACTTTCCTTGAAAACTCAATCTAAAATATGCAAAATAGCTGAAATATCCCTTTCAGTTTTAAATATTTTTAACCAAAACGATCTGTGTTCCGATATCAAAATAGTCATACTACTTAGAATGAAGCAAAGTATTGGGCTGGGCATGCCTTCTAAGTGGTACGCTAGCATGTACAAGGGAACATAGCCTCCTGTCTTCTTTCTGCTCTCCAGCAAACAACCAACCCAATGATTTATACCATCAAATGAATTCAGAATAATAAAAGGGAAAAGTCAAAATGACTAGGCTAATGAACTCAATGTCTCTTATTGCCCTCCATAGCAGCGTTCCCCCAAATGCAACACAGCTGGGAGAGAAGATGAGTCTGCTAATAGACAGAATAACAAGCAAATGACACAATGACTAGAGGAGTTCTTCCTCTGATGTAGGGGGTAACAGGGATGGCCTTCTGGGCATGGCCATTCAACAACCTCCCAGAGGGATGGCCTCCAGGGCATGGCCATTCAACAACCTCCCAGAGGGATGGCCTCCAGGGCATGGCCATTCAACAACCTCCCAGAGGGATGGCCTCCAGGGCATGGCCATTCAACTACCTCCCAGAGGGATGGCCTCCAGGGCATGGCCATTCAACAACCTCCCAGAGGGATGGCCTCCAGGGCATGGCCATTCAACAACCTCCCAGAGGGATGGCCTCCAGGGCATGGCCATTCAACTACCTCCCAGAGGGATGGCCTCCAGGGCATGGCCATTCAACTACCTCCCAGAGGGATGGCCTCCAGGGCATGGCCATTCAACAACCTCCCAGAGGGATGGCCTCCAGGGCATGGCCATTCAACAACTCCTTCCAAAACAAATCACAGTGATATAAAGGCAGACCTTGTGCCTGTCCTTTCCAGGTCCTGTCTACACTCCAATACAGCCGGCTGGTAGTATATAGAGAGGGTAGTTTATAAATACCACACCCACCCCCACATGGGGGATGTGTGGGGAATGAGGGCCTCCATGCTACCTAAGACCATGGGTTGTGTTTAGTAGGAATATGTTGTTTTTTTAACATTTCAAGTTACTACCCCCAGGAATGTGGAGGGAGGGTCAAGTGGAGTCAACTAGGGGGAAGAGAAGGTGTCCTCACAGCGTCATCTGTCCCCCCTTAACTCCAGCCATGTGAGTGGCCAGCTCTCCCTGGCATGTGGAACAATTCCTAGCCTTTAAATAGAGAGGGAGGGAGGGGGGCTTAGAGAGAGAGAGAGAGAGAGAGAGAGAGAGAGAGAGAGAGAGAGAGAGAGAGAGAGAGAGAGAGAGCGCTAAAGATAGAGTGGGAGAAAGAAAAAAAGAGCGAGAGAGATGTCCCCTGGTGCTGGCCAGGCGTGTGGAAATAGACCCGGGGCTCAGAGGCTATAATGGCTTATTGAACAGTTCTCTGACTTGACCCAGCATTTCTAGGAGCTCAGGGTCCATTTAATTTTAGCGGCTGTGTGGGTCTGTGACGGAGTACATTTTGTCATTGACTGTATGTATTCTATTTGTAATCGTGACGAATCCTAACTCTACATCCAGAGTACTCATCAAATGGCTCAGACACACCAGTAGGACTGTCAAATGTTTGTGTACTTAGCAACTCTGAACAGTGTCGGCAGCCAATCTCGTGTTCACACAGCAATGACCTTGAAGTCGACAGCCACTCAGCCTTGTTAAAATACTCCAAACCAGAAGGTGGCAGTGGTGTTGTCTGTCTGTTACTTGATGGTCAGAGAGCCTGTTCCTGTAGGCTGTGATTTTCTCCTTTCTTAGACACTCTGTTAATACAACAACAAAAACTAGACTACGGTACCTCCTCCAATGAGATGAACTAGACCCCATCATTCCCTCTCTACATGCAGATGCTGACCAATCACAAGCGGTTTCTCTCACTCTCTGCATGGCATGCACATGCTGTCCCATCACAAATGTCCCCGCTTAGAGTGTGCAGTTAGATGCTGGTGAGGAGAGAACGGATATACCTCAGAGTGCTTGTCGGAAACATGAGTGCTGCTAGTGCTAACAGACCATCGATATAGTGCCAAAGAAGGGTGAATTTTCCGTGGTATGGCCAGTGGCATGTATTCATGGATGCTAAAGTGAGCCAGGCTTCCCCAAAAGAATGTACCAAGGAAAAAAACATGCAAAATGATTTACCTTTCATCTCTTCGGGTTTCATAAATTTCCCTCAATTCACAAGAGACTGAATGTATCCCACCGCAGAAAGCATTCTAGCGAGGGAAACAGCACCCCTCTGTCTCAGTATGTGTAGCCCATCTATCTGATGCTGTCTGGTCAAAAAGAGTATGACATTGTTGGCGCCCGTAGCATGCCTGAACTGAGTGAGCTCTGCTGTGAACTGTCCTGGCACAAGGGAAGGGAAGCCAGTTTGGATTTGGCTTCACACCAATCACATCAGAAGACAAACGTCATTGAATCGTTGCGTTGTTGTCCTCCGGTGGCTAGCCAGCTACCTAAAATCGTCTCTTTCCTAAACTAGCCATGGATGGAGATAGGGATTTGGACTTGTAGTTTTACTTAAATTCTCTGTACTGGCCAATGATTATAACAGCAATTCTGATCCAAACATAAATTCATACATTGTGCCCCTGGCCTGAGAGGATGGAAGTTTAAAATGTAGCTAGATGTATTATGCCACATCATATTTAGCTGACTTTGATTGGACTAAATCGTTTATGTTATCTTTTAGTTGTTACTGTATTAGTCTAAGCATAGTTGACTAGATGATGTTGAAGTTGAAATGGTGTTGGATAATGTAGTCAGTGCTTATATTCTTTATAACTTGAGGTAACTGCGTGGTTCTAAATCAATAGCTGTTTTGAGGTCCAAAAATGTCGGAAAACATTAACTTGCTTGGCCATGCTGTAGGTCATGCTTGGCCACAGCTATATACAGTACTGTCGGAAAGTATTCAGACCCCTTGACTTTTTTCCACTTTGATAGGTTACAGCCTCATTTGAAAAAGTATGAAATAGTTTTTTCCCCCCTCATCAATATACACACAATACCACATAATGACAAAGCAAAAACTGTTTGACATTTTTGCTAATTTATTAAACATAAAAAACTGAAATTACACATTTACATAAGTATTCAGACCCTTTACTCAGTACTTTGTTGAAGCGCCTTTGGCAGCGATTACAGCCTTGAGTCTTCTTGGGTATGATGCTCTGTCAGGTTGGATGGGGAGCGTCGCTGCACAGCTATTTACAGGTCTTTCCAGGGATGTTCGATCGGGTTCAAGTCCTGGCTCGGGCTGGGCCACTCAAGGACATTCAGAGACTTGTCCCGAAGCCACTCCTGCGTTGTCTTGGCTGTATGCTTAGGGTCGTTGTCCTGTTGGAAGGTGAAGCATCGCCCCAGTCTGAGGTCCTGAGCAGGTTTTCATCAAGGACCTCTGTACTTTGCTCCATTCATCTTTGCCTTGATCCTAACTAGTCTCCCAGTCCCTACCGCTGAAAAACATCCCCACAGCATTATGCTGCCACCACTATGCGTCACTGTAGGGATGGTGCCAGGTTTCCTCCAGACGTGACGCTTGACATTCAGGCCAAAGAGTTTAAGCTTGGTTTCATCAAACCAGAGAATCTGGTTTCTCATGGTCTGAGAGTCCTTTAGGTGCCTTTTGGCAAACTCCATGCGGGCTGTCGTGTGCCTTTTACTGAAGAGTGGCTTCCATCTGGCCACTCTACCATAAAGGCCTGATTGGTGGAGTGCTGCAGAGATGGTTGTCCTTCTGGAAGGTTCCCCCATCGCCACAGAGGAACTCTAGAGCTCTGTCAGAGTGATCGTCTGGTTCTTGGTCACCACACTGACCAAGGCCCTTCTTCCCCGATTGCTCAGTTTGGCCAAGCGGACAGCTCTAGGAAGACAGTTGGTGATTCCAAACTTCTTACATTAAGAATGGAGGAGGCCACTGTGTTCTTGGGGACCTTCAATGCAGCAGAAATGTTTTGGTTACCCTTCCCCCGATCTGTGCCTCAACACAATCCTATCTCTGAGCTCTACGGACAAATCCTTTTATCTCATGGCTTGGTTTTTGCTCTGACATGCACTGACCATATATATATATATATATATATATATATATATATATATATATATATACACACACACACAGGTGTATGCCTTCTCAAATCATGTCCAATCAATTGAATTTACCACAGGTGGACTCCACTCAAGTTGTAGAAACATCAAGGATGGTCAATGGAAACAGGATGCACCAGCTCAATTCCCAGTCTCATAGCAAAGGGTTGGAATAATTATGTAAATCAGGTTTTTATGTTTTTTGCTTTTAATAAATGTGTTAATTTCTAAAAACCTGTTTTTGCTTTGTCATTATAGGGTTTAGTGTGTAGATGGATGAGGAAATTGTTTTATTTAATACATTTTAGAATAAGGCTGTAACGTAACAAAATGTGGAAAAGGTAAATGGGTCTGAATACTTAAGGCACTGTAACTAGCTAGCAAGATGACAAACAATTAATTTCACTCTCCATCATCGCATACAGCCCATAGATACATTTTTAGCTAACAGGCTAATGTTAGCTAAATGGTTAGCATGATTTGTTAGCTAGCTAACTAATAAGCTAGGGCACATTATCAAACCTAATGAAAAATATGTATTACGCAGCTTTATAGTTTTAGTTAGAACAATTCTAATGAAAAGGGGCGTGGTTTAGACCGTAAAAAGTGCCCTCTTCCTTTTTCTTGTCACTCCTGTCAGCTCCCCCACGTGGAGGTTGAAGTGCTCTCTGATCTGCTCAAAGTCAAGTTGTCGGCCACTGCCGAGCATTGCAATTCTAAAAGTAGAAAGGTCAGGTTCGTCGGTATGCAGCAGGTTCGTGTTTTGTTCTAGCAAGAGAAGAAAAGGTCTCTGTGGTAGGTACAGTTGAAGTCGGAAGTTTACATACACCTTAGCCTAATACATTTAAACTCAGTTTTTCACAATTCCTAACATTTAATCTGGGTAAAAATTCCCTTTTTTAGGTCAGTTAGGATCACCACTTTATTTTAAGAATGTGAAATGTCAGAATAATATTAGAGAGAATGATTTATTTCAGCTTTTATTTCTTTCATCACATTCCCAGTGGGTCAGAAGTTTACATGCACTCAATTAGTATTTGGTAGAATTTTCTTCAAATTGTTTAACTTGGGTCAAACATTTCAGGTAGCCTTCCACAAGCTTCCCACAATAAGTTGGGTGAATTTTGGCCCATTCCTCCTGACAGAGCTGGTGTAACTGAGTCAGGTTCGTAGGCTTCCTTGCTTGCACACGCTTTTTCAGTTCTGCCCACAAATTTTCTATAGGATTGAGGTCAGGGCTATGTGATGGCCCCTCCAATAACTTAACTTTGTTGTCCTTAAGCCATGTTGCCACAACTTTCGAAGTATGCTTGGGGTCATTGTCCATTTGGAAGACCCATTTGCGACCAAGCTTTAACTTCCTGACTGATGTCTTGAGATGTTGCTTCAATATATCCACATCATTTTCTTTCCTTATGATGCCATCTATTTTGTGAAGTGCACCAGTCCCTCCTGCAGCAAAGCACCCGCACAACATGCTGCTGCCACCCCCATGCTTCACGGTTGGGATGGTGTTCTTCGGCTTGCAAGCCTCCCCCTTTTTCCTCCAAACATAACAATGGTCATTGTGGCCAAACAGTTCTATTTTTGTTTCATCAGACCAGAGGACATTTCTCCAAAAAGTATTATCTTTGCCCCCACGTGCAGTTGCAAACCATAGTCTGGCAATTTATGGCGTTTTTTGGAGCAGTGGCTTCTTCCTTGCTGAGCGGTCTTTCAGCTTATGTCCATATAGGACTCATTTTACTGTGGATATAGATAATTTTGTACCTGTTTCCTCCAGCATCTTCACAAGGTCTTTTGCTGTTGTTCTGGGATTGATTTGCACCAAAGTACGTTCATCTCTAAGAGACCTTCCTGAGCGGTATGATGGATGTGTGCGCCCATGGTGTTTATACTTGCGTACTATTGTTTGTACAGATGAACGTGGTACCTTCAGGCGTTTGGAAATTGCTCCCAAGGATGAACCAGACTTGTAGAGGTCTACAATTTTTGTTCTGAGGTCTTGGCTGATTTCTTTTCATTTTCCCATGATGTCAAGCAAAGAGGCACTGAGTTTGAAGATAGGCCTTGAAATACATCCACAAGTACACCTCCAATTGACTCAAATGATGCCAATTAGCCTATCAGAAGCTTCTAAACCCATGACATCATTTTCTGGAATTTTCCAAGCTCTTTAAAAAGGCACAGTCAACTTAGTTTATGTGAACTTCTGACCTACTAGAATTGTGATACAGTGAATTATAAGTGAAATAATCTGTCTGTAAACAATTGTTGGAAAAATTACTTGTGTCATGCAAAGTAGATGTCCTAACCAACTTGCCAAAACGATAGTTTCTTTACAAGAAATTTGTGGAGTGGTTGAAAAATGAGTTTATGACTCCAACCTGTAAACTTCCGACTTCAACTGTACCTATCGGCAGTCATGCTTTAGGATTTGACCCTTAAAGTTTTATCACTATCCCATTTCCCTCACAAACCTCCTTCCAGGCCTGTCTGTACATTTTGACTGAATGTAAGATGAATTTATAAAACAAATACAGGGACAAGCAGTCTGGTAAACTTACTCAGGAGACACACGTCTCATTGAAATGTGTATTCCTGCTTGTTTTCCACACAAACGATGAGTGCCAGCGACTACACCAAAACAAGCGTGAACAAACAGGAAATAGTACTGTGTGATCAGGGTGGGTTATCTCCATGCTCAATGCCAGGATGTGCTTTCAGCTTCCTGAGGTGTGGTGTCCTGCAGCAGGGGCCAGCATGACTCATTTTTAGGCCTTCTACAGAGACTTGTTCAGTAAGGCATAGCAAAACATTAGCAAAACATTTTGCTCTCTTATTGGACAAGTTCAGATAGCAGTACATCCCAGTTTCATTTTTCAACAAAACGTTGTCAGCCAACTAGCATAGACACTACCCTGTTTTGGTATCATCCAGTGCCCTCATATCACTAAGTTGAATCAGCTGATAGCCTACCGCTCTTGTGATTTAAAGGGATAGTTTGAGATTTTGGCAGAGTCAGATGAACTCATGGATACGATTTATAGGTCTCTGCGTGTAGTAGTTTGAAGGAAGTTGAAGGTAGTTTCTGGGGCGATTGCTAACTATCTTTTTAAAATCACAGCGGTAGGCTATCAGTTGGGTAAACTTAGCGATATGAGGGCACTGGATGATACAAAAACAGGTTAGTGTTTAGGCTAGTTGGGTGAAAACGTTTTGATAAAGAGTGAAACTGGGATGTGCTGCTACCTGAACGTGTCCAATAAGAACGAAGATTTTAGTGTTCTGTTGTGAAATGTTTTGCTATGCTGTGCCTTACTGAACAGGACCCAGCTCTGTAGGGCTAACAATGAGGCATTCTGGCCCCCGAACAATGACTGAAAGTCTAAGGGATCAGCTAGCATTGGCTTAATTGCCAAAATCCCAAACTATCCCTTTAACAAAGTGAGGTGGATTGAGGGATAATTGATTCATTCATCACAATAAACATGTATTATCATTGTAAAAGAACAACTTAAATGTAGGAATGATTGAATAAGAGAGGCTTAGCATAGCTGGAATAGCAACTAGCCTATAGTGTAAAATACAATGCCCATATTTGGATCCATGACAGTCCTAGATTACAATCTAGTGAGCTCACAGTATTGGTCTATTCTGAGGGTTTCAATTGGCCTTCCTCTCACGGTGACTCATGACAACCCAAAATAACCACACAATTATTCCCTTACGCAGGTACTTTTGGATGAGTCGTCATTTTCACAAAAGACCATTAGGTTGCGTCACTCTCAAATAGCCTAATATGGTTTCTTCTCCGCATCGCCATCATCAGCAGTTACACATTGATTGAAACCTATAGCATAGGTGAGAGCAACATAGTGGATACCTAGCATGCTATCACTTAGCACCTCATCGATTCAGAGGGGTTGGGTTAAATGCAGAAGACACATTTCAGTTGAATACATTCAGTTGGACAACTGACTAGATATCCCCCTTTCCCTTAAGCATGCTAGCTGTTACCATCGACTTCCAGTCATTGCTCTAATGCTAGTTAGCCACTTCCTTCAAACTGCACAAAGAAACATAAAAATTGTATCCACGAGTTCATCGGACTCTGGGGAAGTAGATAAATGGCTTCATTGCCACAATTCTGACGTGTCCCTTTAAAATGGAAGAAGATTTATAGGCATATCCATTCAATAGCTTCCTCTGATATACTGTCTGGTAGCTTCCATTATTGTGTAGCTACTAAGGTCATACTCCATATTATGATATGTGCTGGGTGTACCACAACAAACTGCCAATCCCTCTACTTGCAGTATGCTGATGTTGTGGATAGAGTATGGGTTTGTTATCAATGTCTGTGGAGCACGACACTTTTTCTTACAACCAACCTCAACCAACCACTCAAGAGTAGATCCTCTGGGGACTCTATGTAGAAGTGCTGATCTAGGATCAAGTCTTATTCTTTTTCATTGTGATTGAAAAGGCAAAACGGATCCTAAAATCAGTTCTCCTACTCAGACACATACAGGCCCAGATATGAGTCAGTCTGACTATGGAGTTAGCTAGGTAATGTGTTTCTTTTATAATCTCATACTGATCTAATATGCCTAACAATCTGTCTACACATAATCGGTTTCTTCCAAACCTGTTAAATCCGCTCATGGGAGTTATGGGGGAGGGATTAAAATAGATTATAAGAGTGTGTAGGTCTACTGATTTGACTTGTTGAATCCAAAACTGAGGTGTAAACCTAAACCATTTCCTCAAGTGAAAGCATCTCATCTGTGAACTGAAATAGACATGGAATGAGGGGAATGGGTAGTGAGTACATGCTCATCTAGAAAAGCATGTTCATCCAGTCTAGACATTTTTCTGTTAATTATTTTAAAGCGCTTCATTGGTTAGCACATTAAGTGTGCCACCAAAACAATTAAATTAAATGCCTGACTGTATTATAGGTAAATTATAGAGGCCTACTGAGCATGTTTTTTGTGATCCAAAACCCTGGAAATACCATAGATTCAGGGCATTAAGGCCACTGCCTGAGTCTAAGTCAAATGAATGCACTGATAACACACTACAAAAACCTAGTGACTCCCCTATCGCCTGACATCAGCTAACAATGAGCTGCATCCACGCAAGGTTGCTTTCTGAGAGATTGGTGGTGCATTCCTTGATAGGTCAAGTTCTAAAATGGACGCCAGCCAGGTGGTCACAAGGGGCTTGTCCAAGCAGAGGAGGTTGCTAGCTGTCAGGGAGACAAACATGGGTGGTTGCTCACCTCCTGTTCTTCTTTAACACCTGAGCCTACTACAGGGTGACTTAGCAAATAGGCCTACTCTTGGAGCCAGCTTTTCAGATCTGTGTCCCATTCATCTGATGGAACGAAGTGCAATCTTCCCTCTAGTATGAGGGGAGAGCAAGATGACTGGAACCTTATTGCTTCAAGCTCTGTTCAATCTAAATCACTATAGTTGTATAGGTTGATAGCAACACGTGTCCTTCCATGTGACGGTAGTGTACTGTATTGGACTAAATTATTGACATGTGCTTCACACACCCACAAGATGTTATCAGTGTGAATTAACCCTGGGGCAAATTCCCTGAATAGCCAAGACAAAGAGGAAAAATGTCCATCATCTAATAGATTAGTTGATCAATCAAAACGTCCATCTATGGCTAGTTAGGTATGCAGATGGACGTTTGACTGATCAGGACGATATGCTACTGTAAATCCATGCTGCCCTTCTCTCTGACAGTTGTGTTGTTGTCCTGTTAAAAACTTACCAGTAAACTCTCCAAGTTTAACGCCGACTTCGGGTCTCTGATCAGCGATTCCAACTTTTTCAGCCGGCTGTCCAGCCTCTTCTCCGCTCCGGACGACATGATGGCAATTAAGTCAATCCAGGTCCGACAATGGCATGTGATGGTAACCTTAAGACAACAATTTTGTCAATACCTGCGGTGTTCCTTTAACACCGTATGGCAGCGCTCGCTATTTTGCTGCTGGTTGGTTGAACGATAAACTGAACTCCGCTGAACAAGCGTTGTTTTGACCGTATAAATTGGTTAATAATTTATTACCCGAGTTTTCGCTGCATATTATTCGACATTAAAGAGCGTCCTTCCTACTCAAATGCCGACAGAATCTCCCACTTAAAACTGACTCATCCAGATCCTAGGTTAGGCGCGCTGTTCCAAATCTTGGTGTCTCATGCTCCTGAACTCTGTTAGCGTGACTCGTGTATTTTGTCGCTGTAAATGTCAAGTTTCTTAATTGAAACAGGTTCACAGAGAACTTTTATTCGGTGTCTTCACCAGTCACATACATTCAGTCCTCCGAACAACCCGGAACATCGTTACCCACAAGCACTCACTGAAACAGGAATTCTTCTCCTCTTATCTCATTGATCTCTTTTACAGTCACAGCCCGAGCTCGACACAACTTCCAGTATTTTTGGAATGCTGATGTCGCCCTCTAACTAGCCTGTGAGTTTTCTCTGACTAAACTATACATAGCCGATGACACATTTGCGGTGCAAACTAATTATTATAGTCACTATCTTATTGGTGACTATAATAATAGTCGTTAGTAGCTATTGGCTTTAGACTACTGAATCAGCCCGTTCTCATAAAGACCGATGTAAAAATCAATAACGAATTCACCGTTTGTCATAGAATCATCAAACTAGATATGATTTATTATATAAATGTCTAGCATACTTTTACAACCTTTGTTTTGAATACACATTTCAGTTTAGGTTTTATAGAAATACATACAATCTATAAAATGCAATTTAAAGCTGTATAACTCAATAACTAATTCACCGTTTGTCACAGAGACATCAAACTAGGTATGATTTATTCTATAAATATCTAGCATACTTTTATAACCTTTGATTTTAGGAAACATTCGGGTTTTGACTTGATAGAAATACATAACATCTATGGACTTGGTGTATGTAGGAGCCATTTATTTTCGTGAATAGGATGGTGAACCAAATAAAGTGGCAACTGAGTGTAGATATCACAAACAACACCTTTTGAGCAGTGTCTGTCTGTTATACGTTTGCTCAATGGGTATAATGGTAAATCTGATGGTAAAGCAATCAATCAATCAGATTCCAAACTCTCCACCAAGACCAAAGAGCTCTCCAAGGATGTCAGGGACAAGATTGTAGACCTACACAAGGCTGGAATGGGCTACAAGACCATCGCCACGCAGCTTGGTGAGAAGGTGACAACAGTTGGTGCGATTATTCACAAATGGAAGAAACACAAAAGAACTGTCAATCTCCCTCTGCCTGGGGCTCCATGCAAGATCTCACCTCGTGGAGTTGCAATGATCATGAGAATGGTGAGGAATCAACCCAGAACTACACGGGAGGATCTTGTCAATGATCTCAAGGCAGCTGGGACCATAGTCACCAAGAAAACAATTGGTAACACACTACGCCGTGAAGGACTGAAATCCTGCAGCGCCCGCAAGGTCCCCCTGCTCAAGAAAGCACATATACATGCCCGTCTGAAGTTTGCCAATGAACATCTGAGTGATTCAGAGGACAACTGTGTGAAAGTGTTGTGGTCAGTTTGCCAATGAACATCTGAATGATTCAGAGGACAACTGTGTGAAAGTGTTGTGGTCAGATGAGACCAAAATGGAGCTCTTTGGCATCAACTCAACTCGCCGTGTTTGGAGGAGGAGGAATGCTGCCTATGACCCCAAGAACACCGTCAAACATGGAGGTGGAAACATTATGCTTTGGGGGTGTTTTTTTGCTAAGGGGACAGGACAACTTCACCGCATCAAAGGGACGATGGACGGGGCCATGTACCGTCAAATCTTGGGTGAGAACCTCCTTCCCTCAGCCAGGGCATTGAAAATGGGTCATGGATGGGTATTTCAGCATGACAATGACCCAAAACACACGGCCAAGGCAACAAAGGAGTGGCTCAAGAAGAAGCACATTAAGGTCCTGGAGTGGCCTAGCCAGTCTCCAGACCTTAATCCCATAGAAAATCTGTAGAGGGAGTTGAAGGTTCGAGTTGCCAAACGTCAGCCTCGAAACCTTAATGACTTGGAGAAGATCTGCAAAGAGGAGTGGGACAAAATCCCTCCTGAGATGTGTGCAAACCTGGTGGCCAACTACAAGAAACGTCTGACCTCTGTGATTGCCAACAAGGGTTTTGCCACCAAGTAGTAAGTCATGTTTTGCAGAGGAGTCAAATACTTATTTCCCTCATTAAAATGCAAATAAATGTATAACATTTTTCACGTGTTTTTCTGGATTTTTTTGTTGTTAATCTGTCTCTCACTGTTCAAATAAATCTACCATAAAAATTATAGACTGATCATTTCTTTGTCAGTGGGCAAACGTACAAAATCAGCAGGGGATCAAATACTTTTTTCCCTCACTGTATAGAGTTGGAGGTAAAGAAAAAAATATATGAAACTAGGACATTAAAACACTGGCAGAATTCTTTCATCCACAAGGGTTTTAGAATGATCAATTAGCCTTTTTAAAATGATCAACTTGGATTAGCTAACACAACGTGCAATTGGAACACAGGAGTGATGGTTGCTGATAATGGGCCTCTGTACGCATATGTAGATATTTCATAAAAAATCTGCCGTTTCCAGCTAAAATAGTCATTTACAACATTAACAATGTCTACATTGTATTTATGATCAATTTGATGTTATTTTAATGGACAAAACAATGTGCTTTTCTTTCATAAACAGTGACCCCAAACTTTTGAACAGTAGAGTATGTTATGGTTCACTCTTAGTTTTCCTTATCTCTGCTGTGGAAGGTCCATGTTGATCCATCCACCTGTCTTCTTTGTTAGTCAGGCCTGAGCCCTTCATCACATAGTTTTTTCCTCTAATCTAATTTAATATGAGCGAAGATGCAGAATTTTATGCCAGGCCCATTAGAACTTAGACCACACTCCCTCTAGACGGACTACATGCCCTCTATCAAATCAAAACTGGAATTTTTACTCAAAACAAAGGTTGTAAAAGTATGCTAGACATTTATAGAATAAATCATACGAAGTTTGATTCTGTGACAAACAGTGAATTAGTTATTGGTTTATACCACTTTAAATGGCATCTTATAGATTTTATGTATTTTTACAAATCCAAACTGGAATGTTTACTCAAAGAAAATTTTGAAAAGGTTTACTAGACATTTATAGAATAAATCATACCTAGTTTGATGTTTCTGACAAACTTCGAATTAGTTATTGATTTATACCGCTTTTAATGGCATTTTATAGATTTTATGTATTTCTATCAAATCAAAACCGGAATTTGTATTCAAAACAGGTTGTAAAAGTATGCTAGACATTTATAGAATAAATCATACCAGATATTCTCATTCTGTCAAATGTGTTAAAGTATAAACTGGGTGGTTCGAGCCCTGAATGCTGATTGGCTGACAGCCGTGGTATATCAGACCGTATACCATGGGAATGACAAAGCATTTATTTGTACTGCTCTAATTACATTGGTAACCAGTTTATAATAGCAATAAGGCACCTCAGTGGTTTGTGGTATATGGCCAATATACCATGGTTAAGAGCTGTATCCAGGCACTCCGCTTTGCGTCATGGTATATTGGCCATATACCACATCCCCTCGTGCGTTATTGCTTAATTGTAACAACTTCATTAACTGAGATAAGGGCTTGCATCCCAAATTGAACCCTATTATGGGCTCTGGTCAAAAGCAGTGCACTATATAGGGCATAGGGCTCAGATCAAAGCTTGTGCGCTGTATAGGGAATAAGGTGACATTTTGGATACAACCAAGGTATGGCAGAGAGAATGTTATCTATCCCACATCTGGATGTTACAATGTTTCAGTGAATAGTTTTGACCTTGGTTGCTATACTTGGACCATTTTACATTGAAAAGTATATTTGCTCTGTAATACAAAGTAAACGATGACATCAGACATGAAAAACACATGATGTTGTTGTTCTCAGAATAGCCTTTATTCACTTTACAAATAGGTCTCCACCAAACAGCTCCCAGTTGATCCTATTAATTAGGCCTAAATACAAACAATCTGTGAATTGTCAATTATACGGTGCCCTACATGTTCAATGAGTGTCCAGAGTCCACAATCTATGGGTTTCAGACAACTTAGCATTTTTCTTCCCAAATTTCCCCAAAGTGTTGAATAAACAGGTATAGTACAGAAATGGTAGCTGTAGTATACTATAGGGTTAGGGTTTGAGTTAGTTACTATAGGCAGATGTGCAATATACCATTCACTTCTTGGCCACTAAAGCAGTGTTTCCCAACCCTGCTCCTCCACTACCCTCAACAGTACACATTTTTATTGTAACCATGGACAAGAACACCTAAATAATTTGTCAACTAATCATCAAGCCCTCAATGAGTTGAATGAGGTGTGTTTGTCAAGGGCTCCAGCTAAACTGTGTACTGCTGGGGGTCCTGGACGACCAGGGTTGGGAACCACCACTACGGTATGGCTAGGGGATTACCCCCGCTATCACAAGTCTGATAGTATAGAGAGATGCCAAGTGACGCCACTGCTGAGTCATATACTAGTTGTTGACACAGTCCCTTGGCCAGACTAAGATTACAATGACACTACAGGGCATAACCTAAGGTGAGCATGTTGCCTGGAATGAGCTACTTTTCACCATGGTTACACATGCTGATTGATGTGCTTTTTGGAATGCAGTTTTGAGATGGCAGAGGCATGTGTGTGCGTGTTTGTGTGTGTGTGGGTGTGCGAGAGAGGGGAGTGTGTGTGTGTGTGTGGGTCAGGAGGCTATTCGAGGTCATGACTATAGAAAGACATTGGAAGGCCAGTGTGGTCACTCCCCCGCAGCAAGGAGTCCGCTTTCCAGCCAATGACTTGGCAATGTTGTTGTGGCCATGGAAATAGAATGACCCATTATGGCCTCATTGACTTGAATGGGGACATCCTTCTAGGAATTGTATTTCTATGGTTGTGGCAATGTTCTACTTTGGCTATAGTGATGGCAACAGGTGATGTTCTGTGGCTGGATCGAGGCATAGATTGTGCCATTGTTGAAACTGGGCTGGCATGAAAAAAGACATTTGGCACTAAATGTATGGTTGAATGAACAATTGTGTATGCTATTGAAAACTCTATTTAAAGAAGGTATATGAGACAGCTAGTTGCTATGTTCCAAAGACAGACACTGCACTCTAGTGGACAAATTCAAACAAAACATTTGGACACTGGTAAGAGGTGCGGTACTCGCAAAATAATACAGTATAATAATTATGATCAAAATAAAAATCAATAAAGTACTTTCTGGAGATCTACAAAGGCATCATTCATAAATTAATATAAAGTCAAAGTCTATGTAAAGCAAAAACTAAAAGTAAATTCTCACAATGTGACGATGAGTGTTGGCAAGGCCTCCGGATGATGATGCTACCACTAGATCGTTTTCAGGCTAATGCCAGATCTGTTTGTGCTGTTTGGCATGACAATGACCAGAAGAGTGGGCAAGACAGCATGAACAGATCTGGGACCAGGCTTATAGTTAGTATCATCATTATAAACCCCCAGGCTAGGGGGAAACTGTAATACTGATAGCTGCTTTTTGCAGCCTTTGACAGTTCAAAATAATACCATGGCTGGTAACATGACTGCCCTGTGGTTCCAAACCCACCAAAAGGAGTCATCTGAGTAAGATGAAGAGCGTCAACAGAGTGAGTGGGTTTGGACACTGAAATGATCTACCTCTGTCCCATGGCCGAGTCAGTGTTGTAAATCATATGACTGGGTTCGAAAGCTGGGTCTCTCCAGTGCACCACAAGACTGTGTTAGCCCTTTGAGCCAAAACCTAGGCATTCGTTTTGGGGAGCTGACACAAGTTTTCCGGTCTCAGGCAAGTCACAAATAGTGGATTTCATGATATATGGGACTTGCACCCTCTCTCTTTCATTATCATATTACATCGTTTACAGTTAATTATTTTGTCATTTTTCATTGCCCCAAGGGACTCCATCCCTCCTTCAAACAAACAAAAACCCACTAGAGGATAATGTGCTGAACTGACCCTCGTCCCTAGAGGGGGGAAATAGGAGGGGAAGAGGACATTAACAAGCAATTGGTGTCAGAGTCGCACTTTAGGGCTAGTGTGGAGAGGGGACTGCAGGGTGGAGGGGACAGGAAAGAAGGAGAAGGGTACACACATATTCCTGGCCCTCCGTCAGACAGAACAATTTAAAAAGACAAACTCCTCCTGAAGCCTGAGCCCCTGTTAGCCAGGTAACCCAAAACCAGAGTAGGAGAGTCAGTGTGGGATATGGGGGAGAGGAACAATGTGGCTCTTTGTGTGGAGCCGGGCAGAGAAAACAAACCGTTTCCCCAGGAAAGAGATCAGGTTCAGCCTCCATTGGAGAAGACCACACAAGGCTGATGATCGTAGCCTAGCAGCCTACCATCTAGGGGAGTGTAGAGCCCCTGACTATGGCTGAGGATTGTATCTGGGAACTGGGCTGAGTGGGCTCTTTGGGCTGGCTTCATAGGCTCATGGACTATGGGAGAGATCAGAGATGGAATTGTCTGTCCCTTGGGAAGGTCCATAAATGCCACATAAAGGTACATACAGCGTGCACACACACACACAAACACACACACACAAACATACACACACTCTTGTGCTGTGAATGTACTGGAAGTCCACATTGAACTCTTGGACTGCTTCTCCCATTGGACTGCTTCTCCCATTGGACTGCTTCCTTGATTGGCACCTCGTGGTCAGAAGAAGGGTGGGGTTGATCTCCCAGGTGGCTGACTGGCTGAGTAATGGGTTGGAGGGAGGGCGTTGGTGCTGGTGATGTACCCAAGAGGGCGGGGCACTGGATCTGGCACCGCTGTACAGTGAGCCTGTTCATCACATACAGAGAGAGAGAATTGTAGAGAGAAAGACAGGAAGAGAGGGAGGGAGGGGGAGAGAGAGAGAGAAAGAGGGAGAGAGAGAGAGAGAGAGAGAGGGATGAGAGAGAGAAAGACAGGAAGAGAGGGAGGGAGAGAGAGAGGGAGGGAGGGATGAGAGAGGGAAAGAGGGAGAGAGAGAGAGGGAGGGAGGGATGAGAGAGAGAGAGGGAAAGAGGGAGAGAGAGAGAGGGAGGGAGGGATGAGAGCGAGAAAGATGTCAATTTCAGTTCCATTTACATCCATATTACAGTCTTAGATCTGTCATCTATCAATCCTCCCTTCATTAATCCACCCACTCACTGTGAGAATGAGGTTTAGGGCACTATCAAACCAAGAACATCTGTGCTGAACACATGCACACACACGCACGCACGGACACACACCACACACAGCTTTGTTTTCGTGAATTTTCAGGACTTTTTGGGGAGTAAAAATGCACAGGCGGACAAGAGCACACACACACGTAGGAAGGGCCAAGAAGCCAATGCTCTCCGTACTCTCTAACTCTACTCCCTGTGTCCCTCTCCGTTTTAGTTTCAAACGCTGTGCAAAAACCAATGTGGAGGGATCCATTTCCGCATGGCAATAAAATAGCCCAAATAAAGGCAGGGAAAACTGAGACAAAACCGGCCTATTTCCTGAGGTGAAATCCTCCAATCCTCCAGTTGGCCTGTTGATTCTGTCAGAGCTAAAATACCAGAAAGGTTTTTTAAAGAAGACTTTTAGCAGCGAACACAATGGAACTAGATAGCCATATTCCCCTCGGCGCTGAGAGGTGCTAAACTAAAATCAGTCGACTATGAACGCAGCCCAGCTCCCATTACACACGGGCACGTATGTACACACACACACACCGGCTCCCCTTACACAGAACACCAAGCAATAAATCCGTCTGCGCAATCCTGGCAACACACTGTGATTTTCATATGTATTGGTTACTAAGGGGACCGGCGGACCGCGCAAAACCACAACAAATGACAAAGGGTGAAGCAGGGGCATCGTTCTCTGCAAAAGCAGATCTTTTAATACTTCTGGCATGTCGCTTTTGGGAGTATATGTTAAACCAGTTAAAACCAGTTATGAGGTTATGTGTCACTCTCTACCAATAGCCATCTTTTATTAAGATGACCCTTGACCTTTCGAGGTTTTTGATATGCGATGGGAAAAGGGAGTAAGTAGAGGTAACTGGAAATGAAAACCTTTTCTGTCATCATGTGTACATTAAGCCCAGGATGTAAAACTGAAACATGAGCACATAATCACACACAGCTCTGGGTGGCAACAGGACCATTTGAATGAACAATCTGGAAAGGGGAAACCGGAGAACAATCTGATTGGTCGAAAGTAAGGAGGGTTCCAATCTGATTGGTCGTTAGTGTTGTTACTGTAATGTACTGTATATCTTCCATTGAACATCTGGTTCACAGGAAGAAGAATAAGAATCTGTTAGGAGAAGGAAGGAAATGGGAGATGAGAGGAAAGGAAAGGAGAAGAGAGAGGAGGGAAGAGAAGAGGGGGAGAGGAGGAGAGAGAAGAGAGGAGAAAATAATGAGAAGAGGAGCGGAGAGGAGAGGGGAGGGGAGAGGGGAGATGAGGAGAGAAGAAAGAGAAGAGGAGAGGGGAGAAGAGGAGAAGAGAGGGGAGGAGAGGGGAGGAGAGGGGAGGGGGAGATGAGAAGAGGAGAGGGGAGATGAGAAGAGGAGAAAAGAGAATACTACTAAATGAGAGGAGAAGATTCCACACCACTAGACCGAGAGCCGGGGCCTAGGCCAGTATAGCGTGTCAGTGTCATTATGATGACACACGGAACCGGATCTCTCCGGTTCTACTGCTCCGTTTTCTGAAGCCCCAGAGCTCTATCACTGAGGGCTGGCTCTCATATTCACAGCACACAAACACACACACATCCACAGCGCCGCCAAGTCTGACGATCGCCACCGTCTCCACGACAACACCAGAAAGACGGCTGGGGCAGAAGAGTGGAGGCTCATAGGAGAAAATAATATCACAGCGTGGTGTGTTGGGTGAGCTGCTGATCAGTGGACCTCACTCACAGACACACACATACTCTCACCAGACCTGGGTTTAAAACAGATTTGAATACAGCACTGTTTGATTGAACTTGCCTGGTGCAATGGAGACAATGGATTAGTTCCAAAAACGCATGCGCGCACACACACACACACACACACGCCCTGGTGTGTGAGCACGGGTCACACAATATGCGCATGGCCACTAAACAGAATTTCTCATTCAGATTCCTCTATAGGTATCCTAACATTGCATTACAGTGTCCCAAAAGCCTGTTGTAACAAGAGACACCTACCTCCCTTCCCTACTTGATCTGATCTCGGATGCGGAGGCACCGTCTCTTCAGAGCAGGCTCCATGTCCCCAGGCCCAGCCACACTCGGTGGGCATAGTAGAACACCCTTGTCCCTAAGCTTGGGCAGGAGGAGAGTGGTGGGGGTGTCGGTGGGGGCACCACCCGTTCTGGTGGGTGTAAGGTTGGGGGTGGGCAGGGCATAGGCATGGTCCTCATCTGGGACGTGGGGATCCTCGGAGTCGCCAGCGGCCGAGGGCCCCTCTGATTTGCTGTTGGGAAGGGAAGGAACCTGGCCCTGGTCCCGCCCCTGGACCTGGCCATTGGAGCAGCTGTTCTCTTTGACTGCCTCCAGCTTACTGAGGGCGGAGTCAGGGCCAAGGGGCGGGGCCTCTCTCTGAGACTGGGAGGAGTCGGGGGGGTCGGGGGATGATGACGATGTCGTTTGGTTGGGGACGTCCGGGGGCGTTGAGGGGGAGGGGGTGGCGGTATCGCAGGGAGGGCTTCTGCATTCCCCTCTGGGAGTTGGTGGGGTGTCTGAGGGGGGTCGTATGTTAGGGCTCTGGGGGTAGGCGGTGTTGTGCAGAGGAGGAGGTGACTGGGTTAGTGGAGAGGTGGGTTTGATAATGTCATGGTGGTGGTTGTGGTGGTCCAGTCTGGTGCCTTGCCCCACTCCGGGCTCCCCCCCGGACCCGACAGGTCCACCACTCCGTGGGGGTTGGGCTCCAGCTTGACCGGGGTCCTCTGGAGCACTCTCTGGATGACCTGCCTCTCTGGCTGCTGCTGCTGGCCCAGCTTAAAGTCTGACAGCCCCTCAATCACTGAGGTGGAAGATGGGGAAGCATCGTAGCGAGCCCTGGGGGAGGACGCTGCACCGTGGGGGGTCAACATGGGTGACTGAACCTGCCTCTCCGACTTCACCCAATCTGTGATGTCCCTTCTGGGGTGGTCTGAGGGCGAGGGGAGACCCTGGTTGGTGGTTCTACCCAATCTGTTGGCTGACAAGCTCCCGTGAGAAGGCAAATTGACACCCCCGGAGCGTCCCCTCTCTATCCCCTCCGGCACGGGCTGGATGACCCCACTGTGGGGGGACCCCTAGGGCTTCTGGAGGAGCAGATTTATGGTGTATGGGTATGGGGATAGGGATGGGGATGGGGACTGGGATTGGTACAATGATGGGGTAGGGCACCAGGACCGTGGGCTGGGGGAAGAAGGGGCCTAAGGACGGCCATCCCCCAAAGTTCATCATAGGGAGCATGGGCACGGGGCCACGGAGCCCCATCATGTTGATAGGGGGGGAGTGCAAGCCTGGGAAGTAGGCCCCCGGGTAGGGGTGTATTCCGGGTGGGTTCATGGAGGAGGCCGATGGGGGCTGGAGGTGGGGTTGGTGGGGGTGATGGGGGAGTGTGGGGGAGGCTGGTGGATGGGGCTGGAAGGGGGGCCAGGATGGCCCCTAGGGGTTGGCCAGGGGGCTCTTCAGGCCCTGGGCGTGGAGAGGGGGCCGGATGAAGGGCAGCGGGATCTGAGGCATGTCCTGGTGGTGCTCCATGGGGGTGAGGAGGGCGGGGTGGTGGCTCGCTACCTGCGCTGGTGGTGGCAGGACGTGCCTCTCCAGGTGCCTCAGTCCTGAAATGTTAACCTTCAATGACGAAGATGACGCCTCGGATGGAGACACAGTCCTTGGTGCCGCTGTACCATTGATTGGCATCTGCACTTTGGGCGACCTGGTCCTCCCCCTCATGTCCCCAGTGTCGCTGCTCCACGATTCAGGGGTCAGGAGTTTCTGGTTCTGGACCCCTCCAGTGGACTCGGGTCTCCCCTCCTGAGTTGGTCTTCCTGGGCTGGAGCTGGTGAGAGTGGCCCTGGCCTCTCTGTAGAACACATCCATCTTGTACTGGTTCAGACACTTGGTGCTGCAAAACTGGAGCCGCTCCTCACCGGCGCCAAAGTCCAGGTACTCTTTGGTGTGGCGGACGTGCTTGCACCAGTTGCACACCTGCGGTACAGGTGAGAGAGACTGTGAAGAGTTACTTAAGTGACATGTGAAAAGGGAAAAGCAAATGACTGGTGTGTATATATAGTAGAGATGGTAATATAAAATATGGAATATTCTATATGACAGTATTGTGAAAAGCTGTTTTATTCATAAAGCTTGTAAAGGCATAGTTCAGGGATTTTACAAATGTTGCTAAAAAATTTACCTTGAAAGAAGTCTATGGCCAAGGAGTGACTGCAATCCACACTGATTTTGTTATCCTAGACACTTCCAACAATTAGCAACGTTAGCATTTTGGGACAAATTCCCCATGTAAATCAATCTCCCCGTTCAGCATGTGTTAAATGGCATGACCAAATCATATTAAATTGATTGTGTTATTTTGAGCTGATTTGGGCATGAAATATAATACATGCTAAACAGGCGAGATTAAATTACATGGCTAATGTTGCTAATTGTTGGCAAAGGTAAGGAAACAAATATGGAAATACTGTATGTAACATCCCTGAACTATACCTTTAAAGCGCGGTTTCACAGACCCAGATTTAAGCCTAGTCGTAGACTAAAAAGCAAACTCAATGGAGAATCTCCATCAATAATTATTTTTAGTCTAGGACTAGGCTTAATCTGTGTCCTGGAAACTGCCCCTCAATCTGTGTTCTGGAAACTGCCCCTTAATCTGTATCATAGAAACTGCCCCTTAATCTGTGTCGTAGAAACTTCCCCTTGATCTGTATCCTAAAAACTGCCCCTTAACCTGTGTCCTGGAAACTGCCCTTTAATCTGTGTCCTAGAAACTGCCCCCTTAATCTGTGTCCTGGAAACGGCCCCTTAATCTGTGTCCTGGAAACTGCCCCTTAACCTGTGTCCTAAAACCTGCCCCTTAATCTGTGTCTTAGAAATTGACCCCTGATCTCTGTCCTAGAAACTGCCCCTTAATATGTGTCGTAGAAACTGCCTCTTAATCTGTTTCCTGGAAACTACCCCTTAATATGTGTCGTAGAAACTGCCCCTTAATCTGTTTCCTGGAAACTGCCCCTTAATCTGTGTTCTAGAAACTGCCCCTTAATCTGTGTCTTAGAAACTGTCCCCTAATCTGTGTCCTGGAAACTGCCCCTTGATCTGTTTCCTGGAAACTACCCCTTAATATGTGTCGTAGAAACTGCCCTTAATCTGTGTCCTGGAAACTGCCCCTTAATCTGTGTCCTAGAAACTGCACCTACATGTTTTGAAGTAGCTCTCAAAGACAAACATGCATTAATGCCTAACTAGTCTTTGAGCTAAGCTATTTAAAAAATATATTATATTTCTATGAAGTGGATTGTGTTTTGTTCTTACTCTGGCACCACCACTGTTCATCTTCAGCACCAGTCGTGGTGAGTCATCGGCATGGGTGTGTTGGGGGGACCTCTCCCCGCCATGGAGGTCCTCATCCCGGGCCTGACGGAGGGGGGCAAAGCTGCATCATTATACACTTAAAACAAACTATCAAGAGCTGGGTCATGTTCATTAGGCACCAAACAACAACAAAAAATCTGGGAGGGACTAGCTGGATTTGTCCAATAACAAAACATACATTTTCAATCTCTATTGCAAAACATTTTGTACCCTAATGAACAGGACACCGGATTGTGTTAAAGCTGTTTCAGACTAGAGCCTGGATTCAGCAGTATCCACTATGGGATTTAAGCATCGTGTTGATGAAGTAGCAGTTGCTTTAAATCATCAAGGCTCCCGTGGTTGGTCATTAAAACAAACTTACATAACCAATCCCAAAATAACCACTGCACAATTTGCCTTGTCATAGGGGTTCAAAGTAACAGAGTACATTGACCTATGGGCTTTGAGGTCACTGAAACAAAGGGACCGTTTTTTAAACGTTTTGGTAACATTTTGGAACGTTTCGGTAAGATAAAGTAGATGACAAACCTGAACCCTCATTTTATTCTCAATGGTCCCTTCTTTGTGACCCATTGAGTCGTGTCGAGTTACGAAACATGAAGCAGCTGCAGGTAAGGTATGCACTGAAAGTGGACACCTCGCCCTCAGGCCCTCTGCCCTTCTCCCTCCAAGAAACAAGCAGGGACAAGCTAACGGCCACAGTTCCATCCCCACTTCCACCAACTAGAGGGTTTGTTGCAGCCAGGCAGGTAGGCAGCAGACCCCGTCTGTTGTCGTGTGAATAAAACCTAGTGCGGCAGAACAACAGGAATGGTAAAAGGGGATAGCCTTGCCTGACACCCCCCGCGCCTCTAAGAGAGGGTATCCATGTCTTGGATGGATGTGTATAGGAGTGGAGTTGTGTATAGGCACTGCTTCCCTGTTGCTTCCCGCATTATGACTGGCCCTTCCTCCATTAAGCCGTAACTGATACTCTGCAAACTAAGTGTCCTCTGCAAACTTTGACCCCTTCCCACCCTCAAAACACTGGCCTGTCCATAAAAAAACACAGCGTGTGTGTGTGTGTGTGTGTGTGTGTGTGTGTGTGTGTGTGTGTGTGTGTGGAAATAAAGTCGAACCAAGGTTGAATCCCTCACCTTGTTGCGTTTGAAGTAGGCCCGTCGACAGGCGGCGAAGCACTTCTCACTACAGAAGCTCTTTAGCTCGGTGCCCGTACAGAGAGAGTAGCGCTTCACCCCTTCCTTCTGACACCACACACACACTATCTGCACATTCTGCATGTCTTCCACTGCGGACAGAGCCAAAGGGGAGAGGAATCAACATCAACATGTCAAGTGTGTTTGGTGATGATGATGAGCATCTAAGGAGCTTGTGAGTTTTGAATCAACAGCTGTATACAAAAGAACTGTAGGCTACATATGGTAGTGATGATGATGATGATGATGATGATGATGATGATGATGATGTGTGGGTGTGTGTTTGCATATGCTCAGTAGATGTGTGTGTGCGCGTGTGTGTGTGTGTGTGTGTGTGTGTGTGTGTGTGTGTGTGTGTGTGTGTGTGTGTGTGTGTGTGTGTGTGTGTGTGTGTGTGTGTGTGTGTGTGTGTGTGTGAGAGAGAGATTTGTTCAGGCCTGTCCCTACCTGCCGATGGCTTTATAAGTGGGACAATTACGGGGGCACTCTTGTGCTCCTTAGGGCTGGTCAGAGAGGAGGAACTGGGGAAGGAAGAGGGGACTTTGGACGATTCTCTCTCTCCACTCCTCATGGCCAGTGTCACGGGGCTGTCTAGGCTCTTGGATTTGGGCACAGAGTTTTCTGGAAGGCACAGGATATCTAGGGTCACTTCAGAGTGAATTTATGTTCTTAACATACATATAAAGTCATGTAAGTGCCAACAAAAATGGAATCTGAATTCAGTCTCTCTTGGCACCACTTCCACTCCACACACACAATTTAAATACAGATGTAGATTCAGCCTAAAGGGCGTTGACAGAAAACAATGGCACTGAAAACTGTAGAAAGATAATACTCGATCCACACAGGTTTACTGTTATGATAGTAAGTGAAACATAAGAAGGGTGAATTAAATGGCCTAGAAATTTTTTAAAGTGATAATATGTCTGGATTGAACAACCTGTATGTTCTGTTACCTTGTTACCTGTGAATTCTGTCTGACCTCTGTTAAGTATGTTACCTGTATTGTACAGATGCCCAGCAGGCAGCAAATGTTCAGTAGGCAGTAAACGTTTAGAAAGGGAGTGAAACAAGGATACTACCTGAACTAATTACCTTGGGTTGTGTTCAGTAGGCAGGAATCGTTTTGAAAAAAGAGGTACTACCTGAACTTGTCCAATTAAAACACAGATTTCCACTCTCCATTGCAAAGCGTTTTACTACTTAGTGGCCTAGTGAACAGGGCCCTGGCCTTCCCTCACCTTTAAGAACTGAGACGTGCTGCTGGCGTCTCTCACGGTTGGGGTAGTTCCGTATCTCGGTGGCCTCGGAGTCCCTGAGCTCCAACTTGTCATAGCCGTACCAGCCTAGGAGCTCATTCATGGTGCTCTCTGCAAACGTCTAAAAGGAGAAATGGAAAATAAATCCCTGAGCAACATTATAGGTTATGTCAGTCAGGGGACATGGAGGGAGACGGGACAACCGAGCCACTGCTTGCTAATGCTAAGCCAATGTGAAGTTCAGTTGTGAGTGACCTTACATCCGAGGTTTGTTAGTGGAACTTTTTATCCCACTCTTTAAATGTAACCAGAGCTTCCATTCCCGAATCAATGTGCTGATTCTTTAGACTTCCAGACCAGCCCTGACTGGATGAAATGAGCAAGGGAACCCAGAGGAGTACAGTATGACTATTTTTCCATGATGTATTGCAGTTTGTTTACTCTTACTAAATTGGAGATGGAAAAGTTTTCCAACCTAATACCAGTGTAAAATATATGAATCATTCTTTGTTTAGCTCTTTTAATTGGGGAAAAAAGAGACAGACAAAATAAAGAAGAAGTGTTCTCAGCAGATGTGTTGTGAAGTGAACATCCTGGCTTTTTTAAAACTCCGACCATATGAAAGAAAACAACACAAAGGTCTCTCTCTCTTTTTATCCGCCCACCTCTTCTCCTCTGTGGCTTTGGGGAGAGTGGGGATTGGACAGAAATCTGATCTGGAATGGGCAGAAATCTGAGCAGGACACCTTACACCACCGCTAGGTCCCACGGTTCTCGGAAATGCCCTGCTCCTCTCACAAGTGTCCAGCACTACCCAGTCCCTCCCTCCCCTGCTCCTCTCCCAAGTGTCCAGCACTACCCAGTCCCTCACTCCCCTGATCCTCTCCCAATTGTCCAGCACTCCCCAGTCCCTCCCTCCCCTGCTCCTCTCCCAAGTGTCCAGCACTACCCAGTCCCTCACTCCCCTGCTCCTCTCCCAAGTGTCCAGCACTCCCCAGTCCCTCCCTCCCCTGCTCCTCTCCCAAGTGTCCAGCACTCCCCAGTCCCTCCCTCCCCTGCTCCTCTCCCAAGTGTCCAGCACTACCCAGTCCCTCACTCCCTGCTCCTCTCCCAAGTGTCCAGCACTCCCCAGTCCCTCCCTCCTGCTCCTCTCCCAAGTGTCCAGCACTACCCAGTCCCTCACTCCCCTGCTCCTCTCCCAAGTGTCCAGCACTCCCCAGTCCCTCACTCCCCTGCTCCTCTCCCAATTGTCCAGCACTCCCCAGTCCCTCCCTCCCCTGCTCCTCTCCCAAGTGTCCAGCACTACCCAGTCCCTCACTCCCCTGCTCCTCTCCCAAGTGTCCAGCACTCCCCAGTCCCTCACTCCCCTGCTCCTCTCCCAAGTGTCCAGCACTCCCCAGTCCCTCCCTCCCCTGCTCCTCTCCCAAGTGTCCAGCACTCCCCAGTCCCTCCCTCCCCTGCCCTCTCCTCCCTCTGCCTCTCCCCTTGCCCCCTCCACCCCGGCACCTTCCAGCCTGATACCAGACACTGCACTCCCTCTCGGGTTTCAGGCTTTTCCAGCGTGGACAGTCTGCCTGTTGTAGTGTTACACCAGGGCTGTAGTACTGACTACACATTCTTCCCTCTGCTTTCCTCACTCTGACAGGGCCTCAAAGAAAAGGAATTGTGTGCGTCCCCAAGTGTGTGTCTGTGTGGGTGTAGGTTTGTGTGTATGTAGAGGTATCATATCCAGCTAAATATGCCTAAGGATGAATAAAGTCAGGTATCTGGTGTCCGTGCTGTGCTACGGTCTGGCATGGAAGGAGTGGCTTTGACTGTGGTATTGAAATAGATCCCTTAACTAAGATAACACTGGACTGGAGCAGCCCGCAGACAGACAGACAGCCCCTGAAATCACAGTCTATGTGTCTGTCTGTCTCTCTGACTGTGTGTGTGTGTGTGTCTCTCTATGACTGTGTGTGTGTGTGTGTGTGTGTCTGTTTCTCTGACTGTGTGAGTGTGTCTGTCTGTCTGTCTCTCTCTCTGATCTGTCTGGTCTGAGAGTTATATTTTGTCTGTCTGTCCATCTGTCTTTCTTTCTCTACCCTTCTCTATTTCATAATCACACACTTTTACCACTGACCTTCAAGCCCAACAGCCCCAGTTCATTACTGCGGTCACCCAAGGCCTGTTTTGTAGATCCACGTGGCTCCCTGTAAGTCTGAGAATCACAAAGTAGTACTGTGCCTGCGCTGCCTGCATCCCGTGGGACTAGCCTAATCTACATCAACGGTTCCATCAGGGCATGTGCTCCTATATTACATTGAATTCAGTGTTGTTTTGTCTCACTATTTTCCCATTAGGGAGAGACAGGCATTTTTTTCTTTCTCCTCCCTGTGCTTTACTTCCCACAATGTTGTTATTGTTTCTTATTGGCAGTTCAGACAAACATTTGCTTTGTGCGAGTGACAAGCCAAATCCCAAACCACAGAAAGAACCCTGACCAAAGGCAACAACGCAGGGCCGAACCCCAGATCCAGCTCAGATCCAGGCCGGGCTGACTTACATCCAGCACAGATAGCATTTAGCATGTTTTCATTCAAATGAGTTAAGTTGTAATTCTACACCACTCCCTGGATATCAAAAGCTACCATCCAAACCCCTTCCGCAAAAAGAGCACATTTCCTCTCACAAAACAAGACGATTTTTTACATTTAATTTAATGTTGAATTCATGTTAGTTGACAACTCAACCAAATGTAAATCAAAACTAGACGTTGAACTGAGTCTGTGCCCAGTGGCCACTGTCAGAACTCATAAAACTGAAGGCAGACAAACTGTGGGCTTGTAGCCTAGCCTAGCCTACTACAAGGCTTGCACTCTAGCAGTAGGACTGAAACCAATACCATCATATTCAATTTTGTTTTGAATTGGAATCACCAAATCAAACAGTAGACATAGTTTCCATGAAACTGATTCTGAGTCACTTTCCAAGGGCACAATTACTACGGTTACCTGTTTAGGATAGGCCCGACTGATCCCTTGCCCTAGCGAATAGTCTCAAGTGATGTGACTATGTACGTTCGTTCGAATGTATTTATTTTTTATAACGTTACATTGTTGTAAACCTGTAGACTAGTCTACTACAACAAGTGCGCGCACAGCCGAAGCGGGGAAGAAGTGAAGTGTTCTTGCGGTTTGGTGGTGACGCACATCTGGAACACCGCTGGACATTGCTGCGCGAGGCTACGGATGGACTGACATGGCGTCACTACAGAAGGGCTACTTACCATTCAGTGGACACGACATCAAATATTGGATAACATAAGAGTGACACTTTAATTAAACAATCACACTTTTTCATTCCCTCGGAAAAGTATATTTCCCGACAGTCGGTTTATTATGGCAAGGCCAGGTAATATAATATAGCTGTCTTATTTCTCCATATGGGAATAATGTTATGTTACACAATTGTTTTATCACTTTTATTTCGGAAGTATTCAATAATATAACGGCATGAAATTATAAGCAAATTGAATTGTTTCAATTGGAACAAATCGAAGCGTCTGTGAGTGCCTCCAACTGTGTGATTTGTGCGCATAGCGCTCTCTCCCACTGTCTCAATAGTCTCAATCTGCACTTATTTTTTTTTTTTTATCTCACCTTTATTTAACTAGGCAAGTCAGATAAGAACAAATTATTATTTACAATGACGGCCTACCAAAAGGAAAAAGGCCTCCTGCGGGGACCTGGGCTGGTATTAAAATTCCAAATAAATTAAATAAAAATATAAGACAAAACACACATAACGACAAGAGAGACAACACAACACTACATAAAGAGAGACCTAAGACAACAACATAGCATTGTATGACTTGAGACTATTCACAAACAGAACACTGCTCAAAAAGTAGTCAAAAAACTAATTTCCCCTCACCTTCATCTCTTGGTTGATCTCTCTCTTGACAGGGTGCGCGGGTTTCCTACTGCGTTTATTTTCCGGCGGTCTCCCTTTCTCCATCTCTGGCATAGTTCTTACTGGCTCCGTGTCACTTCTTTGGCGTGCGACAGATAGAGCGCGTCACTCCGGGGCTAGTCAAGGCTAGTCAAGGTACGGCGACAGAGAGCGAAAGCTGTCACTCTCGCTGTCACTCTCGGTGACAGCGGCTGTCATTCCCAGACGTCTGCGTCGGTCATCTGGGGGCTCCTTCCACTGACTCTCCACTGAACATGGGTGCTGCGCGCTGTGGGCTGCTGCTGCCGCGGTACCGCCGCGGACGAACAATCCCCTCTCTCTAAATCCAGGAGAGCAGGGAGGGGCCTCCGCGCTGTAACCCAACACCTGGCGCCCACCCCTCACGAATCTCAACAGATACATTTCATGAGGAATGCGAGGACTGTTTTATCTGCGGGGAACACCGAACCAACACTGTCTATTATATTCCAGGATTTAAATAAAAGAGATGAAAATCCCGCGTGGGTAAACGACACCACGGTAGAATGTTTTGGGGTTTCTCAAATTACATCTGTTTGATCAGAGCGAGAGGAACACAAAGCCTTCAAATCAAATCAAATTGTATTTGGCACATGCGCCGAATACAACAGGTGTAGACCTTACCGTGAAATGCTTACTTACAAGCCCTTAACCAACAATGCAGTTCAAGAAATAGAGTTAAGAAAACATTTACTAAAATAACTAAAGTAAAAAATGGTAAATAAATAAAAAAGAAACACAAGAAAATTACATAACAATAATGAGGTAATTTGTAATGTGACTATGCATAGATAATAAACAGCAAGTAGCAGCAGTGTAAAAATGTAAATAGTCTGAGTGGCCATTTGATTAATTGTTCAGCAGTCTACTATCTCATCCTGGGATATCCAAGGCATGAGGTCATCTACCTTTGGCTTAAGGGGCAGGAACCTGGACTTCACAAAATAAATCAGAAATACAGACATTGTCATCCTACAAGAAACATGGTATAGAGGAAATGGACCCACTGGTTGCCCTCTAGGTTACAGAGAGCTGGTAGTCCCATCCACCAAACTACCAGGTGTGATCAGGGAAGGGACTCAGGGGGTATGCTAATTTGATATAGAGCAGACCTAACTCACTCTATTAAATTAATCAAAACAGGAACATTTCACATTTGGCTAGAAATTCAAAAGGAAATTATGTCAACAGAGAAAAATGTCCTCCTGTATGCTACCTATATCCCCCCCACTAGAATCTCCATACTTGAATGAAGACAGCTTCTCCATCCTGGAGGGGGAAATTAATCATTTCCAGGCTAAGTACATGTACTAGTCTGTGGCGACATAAATTCTAGAACTGGACAAGAACCTGACACCCTCAGCACACAGGGGGACAAACATTCCCTCCCCCATATGCCCCCCTAGGCACAATTATGACAACATAACCAACAAAAGCGGGTCACAACTTCTGCAGCTCTGTCGCACGCTGGGTATGTACATAGTCAATGGTAGGCGTTGAGGGGACGCTTACGGTAGGTACACCTATAGCTCATCCTTTGGCAGTAGTACTGTCACTGACCTCAACCCAGTCTCTCAGAGCGTTCACAGTCAGCCCACTGACATCCCTATCAGATCACAGCAAAATCACATTCTACTTAAACAGAGCAATACTCAATCATAAGGCATCAAAGAAAATGGAACTGAATAATATTAAGAAATGCTATAGATGGAAGGAAAGTAGTGTGGAAAACTACCAAAAAACTATTAGGCAACAACAAATTCAATCCCTTTTTTTTTCTTTTTTTTAACTAGGCAAGTCATTTAAGAACACATTCTTATTTACAATGAAAGCCTACCACGTCGACACTGGGCCAATTGTGCGCCGCCCTATGGGACTCCCAATCATGGCCGGATGTGATGCAGCCTGGATTCAAATCAGGGACTGCAGTGACACCTATTGCACTGAGATGCAGTGCCTTAGACCGCTGCGCCACTCGAGAGCCCACTTGGGACATGTATGGCTAAACCACTTCTCCAATCTTTTAGACAACTCCTGGACAAAACCTTTCACTGTAATAGTGAAGGTGTAAATTTGGCAGTAGAAAACCTAAATAGTATATTTGACCTCTGAGCTTCCCTATCAAATCTAACAACTTCACAATGACAAAATGGTTTGATGAAGAATGCAAAAACCTAAGAAAGAAATTGAGAAACCTATCCAACCAAAAACATAGAGACCCAGAAAACCTGAGCCTACGCCTTCACTATGGTGAATCATTAAAATAATACAATAGGAACAACACGTCAGAAATCAGCTCAATGTAATTGAAGAATCCATAGACTCTAACCACTTCTGGGAAAATTGGAAAACACTAAACAATCAACAACACAGAGAGTTAACTATCCAAAACGGAGATGTATGGATAAACCACTTCTCCAATCTTTTTGGCCCTATTTCAAAGAACAAACAGAAAAAACATATACATGATCAAATACAAATCTTAGAATCAACTATTATAGACCAGAACCCAGAACCCACTCGATGAATGAACTACAGGACAAAATACAAACCCTCCAACCCAAAAAGGCCTGTGGTGTTGATAGTATCCTAAATGAAATTATAAAATATACAGACCACAAATTCCAATTCCATCATCCTTAGCTCTGGCATCTTCCCCAATATTTGGAACCAAGGACTGATCACCTCAACCCACAAAAGTGGAGACAAATTTAACCCCAATAACTACCGTGGGATATGCATCAACAGCAACCTTGAGAAAATCCCCTGCATTATCATTTACAGCAGACTCGTACATTTCCTCAATGAAAACAATATTCTGAGCAAATGTAAAATTGGCTTTTTACCAAAATACCTGTACGACAGACCACGTATTCACCATGCACACCCTAATTGACAAACAAACAAAACAAAACAAAGGCAAAGTCTTCTCATGCTTTGTTGATTTAAAAAAAGCTTTAGACTCAATTTGGCATGAGGGTCTGCTATACAAGTTGATGGAAAGTGTTGGGGGGAAAACATACAACATTATAAAATCCATGTACACAAACAACAAGTGTGGGGTTAAAATTGGCAAAAAACACACACATTTCTTTCCACAGGGCCGTGGGGTGAGACAGGGATGCAGCTTAAGCCCCACCCTCTTCGACATATATATCAACGGATTGGTGAGGGCACTAGAACTGTCTGCAGTGCCTGGCCTCACCCTACAAGAATCTGAAGTCAATTGTCTACTGTTTGTTGATGATCTGGTGCTTCTGTCCCCAACCAAGGAGGGCCTACATCAGCACCTAGATCTTCTGCACAGATTCTGTCAGACCTGGGCCCTGACAGTAAATCTCAATAAGACAAAAGTAATGGTGTTCCAAAAAAGGTCCAGTTTCCAGGACCACAAATACAAATTCCATCTAGCACACAAAACACTATACATACCTCGGCCTAAACATCAGCACCACAGGTAACATCCACAAAGCTGTGAATGATCTGAGAGACAAGGCAAGAAGGGCCTTGTGTGACATCAATTAATTCAACATACCAATTAGGATCTGGCTAAAAATACTTGAATCAGTTATAGAACCCATTTCCCTTTACGGTTGTGAGGTCTGGGGTCCGCTCACCAACCAAGAATTCACAAAATGGGACAAACACCAAATTGAGACTCTGCATGCAGAATTCTTCAAACATATCCTCTGTGTACAATGTGAAACACCTATCAGGTATGAAGGTAAGACCCAGATGCAGACAATGTAGAATTAACAATGGTTTAATAATCCAACAGTGGCAGGCAATAGACAGGTCAAGGCAGGCAGGGGTCAGTAAACCAAAGGTGGGGCAATGGTACCGGACGGCAGGCAGGCTCAGGGTCAGGGTAGGCAGAGGTCAACAATCCAGAGGTGGGGCAAAGGTACAGATCGGCAGGCAGGCTCAGGGGCAGGCAGAGTGGTCAGGCAGGCGGGCTCAGAGTCAAGACTGGCAAGGGTCAAAACCGTGAGGACGAGAAAAAGAGAGACTGGGAAAAGCAGGAGCTGAGACACAAAAACTCTGGTTGACTTGACAAACAAGACGAACTGGCAAAAGACCAACAGGGAACACAGGTATAAATACACAGGGGATAATGGGGAAGATGGGCGACACCTGGAGGGGGGTGGGGACAATCGCAAGGACAGGTGAAACAGATCAGGGTGTGACTGTACCCCTCTCTAGGGGCGCCATCTGGCGTCCTACCTGGGCACATACCTGGTTGACCGGGGTACCGGCGGTGGAAGTCGGCGATGAGGGCTGGGTCCAGGGTGTCTCTAGCGGGGACCCAGCACCTCTCCTCCGGGCCATAACCATCCCAGTCAACCAGGTACTGGAAACCACTGCCCCGTGGTCGAACACTCAGGAGGCGTGTCACCATGTACGCCGGATGGCCATCGATGACACGGGGAGGTGGGGTGGGCCTGGAAACAGAAGACAAAGGGATGTGAGACACGGGCTTAATCCTAGACACATGGAAAGTAGGGTGAATACGGAGGGTATGGGGTAACAAAAGACGAACAGCAGTGGGCTAATGACTCTATAGATGGGGAACGTGCCGATGAAACGGGGGTGAAGTTTACGGGACTCAACCCAGAGGGGCAGGTCCCGGGTGGAGAGCCATACCCTCTGCCCGAGCTGATAGTGTGGAGCATGGGTCCGGTGGCGATCCGCTTGTCACCTATACCTGGAAGTGGTCTTCAACAGAGCGGCCCGAGCTCTCTTCCAGGTACGGCGACAGTGGCGGATGAACATCTGGGCAGAGGGATTGCTGACTTCCTCCTCTTGCTCGGGGACGAGCGGAGGCTGATATCCCAAGGAACATTCAAAGGGCAAGAGACACGTGGCAGAGCAAGGAAGGGTGTTGCGAGCGTACTCAACCCATACCAGTTGCTGACTCCAGGTGGTAGGGTTGGGGGAGACTAGGCAGCGAAGAGTCGTCTCTAAGTCCCGGTTGGCTCGCTATGACTGGCTGTTGGACTGGGGGTGGAATCCGGAGGACAGGCTGGCCGACAACCCCATGAGAACCGGGACGAGAACTGCGGACCTCGGTTGGAGACCATGTCCACCGGGAGTCCATAGATCCGGGAAAGACGTGCTGCACCATAAGCTGGGCCGTCTCCTTGGCCGAGGGTAGTTTGGGGAGAGGAATGAAGTGGAAGGCTTTGGAAAACCGGTCGACCACAGTCAGGATGGCAGTGTTGCCCTCAGACGGAGGGAAACCCCTGACGAAATCCAGGGATATGTGGGACCAGGGACGGTGAGGGACAGGCAGTGGTTGGAGAAGACCAGCTGGAGCTTGCTGAGGAGTCTTGTTCTTTGCAGGCGGCGACAAACGCGGCAACATCTTTAACCATAGTAGGCCACCAAAAGCGTTGTCGCACGAAGGCCAGGGTCCGACTAAAGCCCGGGTGACAGGCAAGCCTGGAGGAATGGGCCCACTCCAGGACCACGGAGTGGACAGCGTCAGGCACAAACATCCGTTTATCTGCCCCCCCCAACTCCCCCAGGTTTAGGCTGGGACCACTGCGCCTCCCGGACCTATTTCCCTATACCCCAGCTTAATGCCGTCGCCAGGCACGAGGTGGGAAGGATGATATCTCGGGCTCTGGGGTGGTAACCGTGGGGTTATAGTGGCGAGACAAGGCATCCGGCTTGACGTTCTTGGACCCCGGCCGATAGGAGAGGGAAAAGTTGAACCGGGTGAACAGCAGGGCCCATCTCACATGCCTGGAGTTGAGGCGCTTGGCAGTGCGGAGATACTCCAGGTTTTTGTGGTCGGTCAACACAATGAACGGATGTTCCGCCCCTTCTAGCCAGTGCCTCCATTACTCCAACACCATCTTCACCGCGAGAAGCTCCAGATTCCTCATATCATAGTTCCTCTCCATGGCGTTAAGGCGGTGGGAGAAGAAGGCGCAGGGATGCAGCTTAAGGTCCAGGGCAGAACATTGGGACAGAACAGCCCCCACTCCAACATCCAAAGCATCGGCCTCCACTGCGAACTGACGGGAAGGGTCAGGATGAACCAGGATAGGAGCAGTGGTGAAGCGATGCTTAAGGTCCCGGAACGCCCGGTCAGAGGCAGAGGACCACGTGAATGGAACCTTGGTAGAGGTGAGTGCAGACAGGGCGGAGGCCAGGGTGCTGTAACCCCGGATAAAGCGGCGATAAAAGTTGGCGAACCCCAGGAAGCATTGCAGCTGCACCCTGGACGTAGGCTGATGCCAACCCACCACCGCTCTCACCTTCTCTGGATCCTTCTGGACACTTCCAGCAGAGATTATGTAGCCCTGAAAGAGAATGGTGGAGCGATGGAACTTGCACTTTTCCGCCTTAACAAACAACTGGTTCTCCAGAATGCGCTGGAGAACCAGTCGGACGTGGAGTATATGTTTTTGGGGGAGCGGGAGAAGATGAGGATGTCATCAATGTAGACGAAGACGAACCGGAACATCATTCACCTGAGCCTGGAACACGACAGGGGCGTTGGTGAGGCCAAAGGGTATGACCAGATATTTGTAGTGGCCGCTGGCCGTGTTGAAGGCGGTCTTCTATTCGTCCCCCTCTTGTATACGCACCAGGTGGTAGGCGTTTCGTAGATCCAGCTTGGAGAAAACAGTGGCCCCCTGGAGCGTCTCGAAGGCCGAGGAAATGAGTGGTAGCGGATAATGGTTCTTCACAGTAATGTCATTGTAAAGTCCCCGGTAGTCAATGCATGGGCGCAGGGTCTTGTCCCTTTTCTCCACAAAGAAGAAACCTGCGCCAGCGGAGAGGAAGAGGGACGGATAAATCCTGTAGCTAGGGAATCCCCACTGTAGGTCTCCATGGCCTTGGTCTCTGGTCCCGACAGAGAGTACAGACGTCCACGGGGTGGAGTGGTGCTAGGGATAAGGTAAATCCCGCAGTCATAGTGGCGGTGCGGTGGAAGGGAAGTGGCCCGGGACTTGCTGAACACCTCTCGAAGGTCCTGGTACTACGCGGGAATGCCGGAGATGTCCGGAAAAACTTCCGAGCCCCCAGGAAGATGTCCCGGGGCAGGTTGCGCTGACTTCCGTTCTGCAATGGGCATTGCAGAATGGACTCCAGCCCATGATAGTACCCGTAGACCAGTTGATGAGGGGATTGTGTCGCTGGAGCCAGGAGAATCCCAAAACCCCAGGAATCTGGGGGGACTTGATGAGCAGGAATTGAATGGTCTCGCTGTGATTCTCTGACACACGCAGGTTGATGGGAGTGGTGTTATGGGTGACCCGACCTATAAAACGCCCGTCCAGCACTCTAACATCCATGGGAATGGAGAGGGGCTGAGTGGGGATATTCAGCACGGAAGCCAGTGTGGCGTCCAAAAAGCTCTCATCGGCTCCAGAGTCAATGAGGACCTGGAGAGATTTGGACTGGTTTCCCCACAGCAGAATGACATGAAAAGGGGTGCAAGTAAGGGAAGCAGAAAGGTTACTCATATGGCCCACCAGAGTACACACTCCTACCGGTGAGCCTGGTCTTCTACCGGGCAAGAGGACACAAAATGGCCAAAAGTCCCGCAATACAGACAGCTCCTTGTGTTGATCCTGTGTTGTCGTTCCGCTGGCGACAGCCCAGCTCTGCCTAGTTGCATAGGCTCAGGACACTCAGCCGTCTTTGGTGACTCTCGAGGAAGGTTGGGAAACCTTCGGTGCTCTCGGCAACAGGACCATCAGGGACTTCCGGGATGACTCGGTGGAATTAAGATCCGTGGGTAAATCCTGAGCAGCAAGCTCGTTCTTAACCTCCTACGAGATGCCATGCAGGAACATGTCGAACAGTGCTTCCTGGTTCCACTTACTCTCCGCTGCCAAAGTGCGGAAATCCACGGCATAGTCGGCCACTCTGCGGGCGTCCTGCCGGAGCTGGATTAGCTTCTGGGCAGCTTCTCTCCCGGAGAAGGGGGGGCATCAAAAACCTTCCTCACCTCTCCCACGAACCCCTCCAGACTCACGCACAGGGCCGGCTGTTGTTCCCATACGGCGGTAGACCAGGTGAGAGCCCAACCCAGACATCAGCGTGATGAAGTAGGCTATCTTGGAGCGATCCGAGGGGAAGGAGGAGGGCTGAAGCTCGAAAATGGGGTTCCCACTGTAGCAGGCTGCCCCCAGACAACCCGCGGGAATTGCTCCAGCAGCATGTCCAACACCCGGTCATGGCGCTCAGCCAATGTTTGGACCCCCTCCATAAGACCACGAAGCAGCTCCTCGTCCCTACCAATGGAGGCTCTTTGGGAGATAGATGGCATTGCGCAGTTGGCCTGGGCCGTTGCGCAGAGTCCCCTAAGCAAGCTGGTCCTGGGGCTCTGTTCACAAACACAAACAGACCCCACAGAGCCCAGGACAGCAACACAATTAGACCCAACCAAATCTTGAGAAAACAAAAAGATAATTACTTGACACAAGAGCTAACTAGAATGCTATTTGGCCCTAAACAGAGAGTACACAGTGGCAAAATACCTGACCACTGTGACTGACCAAAACTTATAGAAAGCTTTGACTATGTACAGACTTAGTGAGCATAGCCTTGCTTTTGAGAAAGTCCGCCGTAGGCAGACCTGGCTCTCAAGAGAAGACAGGCTATGTGCACACTGCCCACAAAATTAGGTGGAAACTGAGCTGCACTAACCTCCTGCCAAGTGTATGACCATATTAAAGACACATATTTCCCTCAGATTACACAGACCCACAAATAATTAAAAAAAAGAAACCCAATTTTGAGAAACTCACATATCTATTGGATGAAATACCACAGTGTGCCATCACAGCATTAAGATTTGTGACCTGTTGCGGCAAGAAAAGGGCAACCAGTGAAGAAAAGGGCAACCAGTGAAGAACAAACATCCCACTGGGCAAAAACTCAAATCAAATCAAATCAAATTTTATTTGTCACATACACATGGTTAGCAGATGTTAATGCGAGTGTAGCGAAATGCTTGTGCTTCTAGTTCCGACCATGCAGTAGTATCTAACAAGTAATCTAACAAATTCACAACAACTACCTTATACACACAAGAGTAAAGGAATGAATACGAGTATGTACATATAAATATATGGATGAGGCAGAATCAATGTGGTTTCCGCTTCATAAAAAAAATACTAGTGATGATATTGAATCAAGGCGGAGAACTGATTGGATTTGAAAAAAGTCATCAACTAAGGGAATTTTGTTCTTTTCCACCCAACTTTTAACCTAAAATCAATGACATGGTGACATTTTTTATTGATTTCATGTTGAATTCATGTTAATTGACAACTCAACCAAATGTAAATCTAAACAAGACATTGGACTGATGTTTGTGCCCAGTGGGATAGCAGCCTTGGACACAGCATAACAGAGGAAAGTAGCTTACAACCCACTATCCCTTTAAGGTCAGTGATACCACACACAGACTCAATATGCCTTATCATTCTGCGCTAATGAAAATCCCACAGGCAGCAAAACTATGTCTATTCAATGAATGTTTAACACTACTTTATTGGGAATGTTCCTCTCAGAAGTCTGTGACCAGTATATGACTTTGAACCAGTTGATATTGGTGTCGGAACTGAAATCTTTTTTTTCTGCTGATGTAAAGGGCTTTCTCATAGAAGTAGTAGCCTATGTTATGGTATATGTTGTTATATGTTATATATTACAGTATATGTTATGTTATATATTATATGTTATGTTATATGCAATGTTATATGTTATATCATGTTATATGTTATGTCTCTCAGCCCCCCCCCCCCACGGCTCGTGTAAACACGAACCCGATCCCGGTGTACTCACTAGCTGGGGTTTGGCTCCACTCATAGACCCGCTGGTGATACACGATCCGCCTGGGCTTTGGGAAACGGGCTTATCTGATGCCTTACAAAAGGCCCCACTCTCTCCCCGTCTCAATAACAGAGCACATCTGGTGCCTCTGCAGGGAGCGCAGGCAGCGAAGGAGCGTTGTTTCTTTGGGTTCCCTCTGGAGGGGATCAGACCATCTCACTATTCCCTCAGAAATCCACTTACCCAAGAGCGAAGAGACTAGGGACGGTATTTATAGGCCAAAATGTACAATATCATATCTGGATCCAATCATAAAAAGGGCATAAAAATCATTAAAAAACCCTAACCCTTTCGCCCATTAGTTTGCAAAGGGCTGGTGTAAGTCTTTGATTTTGCGATACTTTGACTTGCCACCAGAGGGCGACAGTAAACTGTTTTATGTTGAGGCAGTGGTTGCTCACCTGTTGGATACTTTTTCATTTGGAAATAGGCCATCTCGGGCGATGATACCCATTTTGTATTTGGCCCATTAGATTTCTATACAGATAGGTCTTGGACAGAAAATCTAGAGATTCCTGTATTGGTCATAGGAACCTATCCATAAACCATAGCCTACAATGGTAAAGAAATATATAATAAGAAACTTTCAAAAGACCAAAGACGCAAATAATATGACCACGAAGAAATTGCTTCATTTGGACGTTGAAACCTAATAATACCTGAACTGAAGTTGCCCTGTAGCAGACTTTGTCATTCAATGGGAGCCGTTCCAAAGCCATATTTTGTTTTAAAAGCTTCCGAATGTAGCTCTGAATGTAGCGTTCCCACTGATGACACACCCTTATAAAATATACAAAATACATATGGATTTTAACGACCCATATGTTCAATATAAAATAAACATGTTTATCGCAAGATTTTACATGAATGGGTTGTTTTGTTTGCTGGTTGTTTACTGTAGGTATGTGACAAGTCTCACGTCACACGTCAGTCATGATGCTGGTATAAAGAAGGTAGGTCCAACTACTTCAGTGATCACATTTTCAGAGACTGTGGCTGCGTCTGTGCTTGAAATTCTGGCCAAATCATCATAAGGATGTCAAAAATGATGGTTGTTCATCTCGGAGTGATTGTGTTCGCTATATGTTTATCGACACAGGTATGCCAAATACATTTATTATTAATATTAAGTATTTTTCCTATAAAAAAATCATGTTTTTTTTAAGTAATTCGCATTTTATTTGCGTGAGGTGTTTTTGTTGTAGGGTATTTCTTCGATAGCCTATAATTAATTGTTTGTGATATGGTTTAACGTTATATGGCTATGGTAGATAGGACTTAGTAGGCTAACCCCCTGGGCACAGACGTCAGTTCGTCCAGTTTTTATTTACATTTGGTTGATTTGCCAACTAACCTGAATTCAACAAAACATTTCACCATGTCATCATGTCATTGGATTTAGCTTAAAAGTTGGAGAAAAAAAGGCAAAATTCCCTTATGTTGATGACTTATTAAAAATCCAATCCGTTTTCTATGTTGATTCATGTCATCACATTGCTTTTTTATTATTACGTGGAAACAACGTTGATTCAACCAGTTTTTGCCCAGTGGGTAGTAATCAGGTTATATCATCTGATCCAAGTCATACGCCTCACATGGTGCCAATCACTTACTTTAAAACGTGTGAGCACATTTTGCGACCGTTCCTCAAAACATCTATCTATCCATCTTGTCTTGTTGGCAATTATCCTAATAGTTGTGATGCACGTTTCGTTGATTTATTATAAACGTCTCGGTAAATGAATGATTTAAAGCCACGTACACCTGAGTCTACCAAAGGGATAAAGTTCCTTTCCGTGCTGCGCGCCAAACGATACCTGAAACGAATAGCGAAGACCATCCGTTTGCGCGTGCCTGTTTGGACTGCGTTACATGTACAGGTCAACGTGATAACTGGGTGTGACCCGAACATGCTACATCTTTAGGGGGAAAAAATAAAACAGTCTCCTCCTGTTCATGTTTTCTTTCCAGTGTAGCAGATGTATAAATGAAAAGTGCATTGTGTTTAATTTGCATGATTTGCTGTTTTACAACATAGCTAGGCTACCAGTTGGAAGAACATTCAGTGTAAATTTGCTTGGTTCAGTTAGGCTACTGATTTGGTCTAGTCTAGGATATTTCTTTGGATTTGGCATGACAAGTTGGACTACCCTACATGGTGCTCAATAAGTTATCTCCCCAAACCGTGATGGCCATTTTAATTGTAAAACATCCATCCATTCTAAATCTCAATCCATTGATTGTTTTTGAGATTGGGCTTAGAATACCCATGCCACAATAGCTGTTTTTTAACCTCCTGAAGTCTTTTTTTGCTAGTTCTTCACAGCCTTCCTTTCCTCTAGATATGACATCATATTGATGTCACTCTGGATAAGAGCGCCAGCTAAATGACTAAAATGTCAATGTGAATGTGTGCTTTAGGTTAGAATGTGCTGGTTCAAAAATGAAGAACTCAGTCTCTTTTAATTCAGTGGAATTAAATTTGAGATTTTGCTAAACCAAGCCTCTTCCTGTTTGCCTGCAGGTGGTCTCCCTGAACACCACAGGAACCATGTGGGGCAACGCGACCAGTGTAGGTTCCAGCGTCAACTCCACAACCATGGTCACAGGCACGTACAGCAGCTCGACCAACTCCACCTCCCCTGCCGGAGTGGGCATGTCACTGCAGTCCAGCCACTTCTCCCTTTTGCTCCCCATCGTCGTCATGGCAACCTGGCTCCTGCAATGCTATTGTTGAACCCATAACCCTTGATCCACCCTCCTGTTACCACCTCAACCACCACCACTCCCCTCAACCGCACTGAACCAAGACCACAATTCTAACATCCAGCAGCCAAAATGGACTCCACATCACCCACACCCACTCGTTCGCCCCCACAGAAAAAAGAAAATCCTAGTGGGGACGTTAGTTGGAGAGGAAGCCTCCACCATCCCCTCCCCCTTTTCGAAACCCCTTACGGAACATCAACATGGCTTCTTGCTCCAGCACCGTACTCTGCCAACCCTCAAGACCTGCGTTTCCATAGTAACACCAAACATCCTGGTTATCAGTCTGGGGTATTCTGGGGTATGTAGGCCTACAGGGAAGTGGTTGTCATGTCAGGTCTCTTGAAAAAAAATTGGACCACTTGAGTGTACAGAGGTTCTTATCGTAGTTTTAATTTCACCTGGGAAATAATTCAAAATTTGTTTTGTATGTGCCCTACCCAAAGTGAAGGTTGCACGTAAGATTATGAAAGAGAAACTCCAGCCTCTTTTAATTAAACTATTTTAAATGGCCATGATTTGGCACTTTTTGAGTTTTTTGTTATTGGAAATGTACCAGAAGATGTGATGTATGTAGAGATAATAAGTTTGATACTGGGCTTGAGTCGGTATGCCTTGTGATTTATAAAGAGTTTCTGGTCTTTTACAAGGAGGGTATAACTGGCATCTCTCCCTTTTGATGCCTGGGTTGGTCCTAACAAAATGACTGTACTGTAACCATGTGGGAAGGGTTGATGTTAAATTTATATTCCCCCTTATAGTTTATATTTTGTATAAATGGCAATGTTACAATGTTAGTTTTTGTTAACTCTTCTGAAATAATGGAAAGGAATGACAATGTACAATAAATTATACTTAAAAAATATTTATTTTGTATGTTTCCTCTTTGGTTTACTGTTTAAATGTGTTTTGTTGGTTGATACTAAACTGTCACTGAATGCATTTGTTTTGTTTTAATTTAACTAGGCAAGTCAATTAAGAACAAATTCTTATTTACAATGACAGCCTATCGGGGAACAGTGGGTTAACTGCCTTGTTCAGGGGCAGAACGACAGATTTTTACCTTGTCAGTTCAGGGATTCGATCCAGCAACCTTTCGGTTACTGGCCCAACGCTCTAACTAGGCTACCTGCCGCCCCAATGAGTTTGTAGGTTTAAGATTCACTATTTAGGGTACCTCTTTTGGGGGCAAAAGTTCCGTATAAACTCTTTAACTACTTCAACTACCCTTGAAATGACAAACTACCAAATCTTGTTTTATGAATCTGGCTTGGTTGTTTATTGATCCAGCCTTCTAAAACCGTCCTTCTTGGTCAATGTCACCTGTACTTTGATCTCTCATCTCCTGGAAATCTACATTGATCTCGGTCCATAACATCGTCCTGATGTAGTTTGCTATAGGAGTGCAGCAGACAGATTAATTGGTATTGAGCTGCCACAGAGTCTAGACATACAGCAGCTGCTGAGCATGCTGTATGGGCTCGAGCTGGACTCAGCATTTCATGATGCCCCCTAGATCTCCTCTGGCTCTAGTCCAGTGACACACACAGATACACACACACTGGGTACAATATAGCTGTGACCTCCATGTTTTATAGATGTGAGGTTTAAACTATCAGGTCCTGAACTTTTTCTCCTTTGAAGAAAAATGCCACATTTCTCTGTTTTTAACGCTAAGCACTGATTATTATGTTTTTTTATCCACTTGCCAAGAGTTGGAGAGGAGGATCCCCTAAAGGTGAATGATTTCATATTTGATTGAGTAACTAGACTTGTCTCTCTGCTCTGAAGTCTATCCAACACTGTCTAGTCTTTGATTTCATGCTAGAAAGGATGCCACTTCATGGTTAGATGTCAGACGAACATCCAATGTCTATTCATATGAGTTGTCAACAAATATGAATTCTACTTGAAATAAACCAACCTTTAAAACCCTATTGCTGATTTTTGCTTGAAATCTAGGTTAGAATTACGCCCAATAAATGCTGCAAATTCAATCAACCATTTCTGTTGTTGCAATGTGATTCAAATTTTGATAAAGTTTCATTAACCGACACATCAAGTTATTGACAAGAACAACTCAAAATGAGTAGGTTGAATAATTTTTTATGTTATTTATTTTGGTTTGATCTTCTTGTCTAGCTTCATCACCCTGGTCTTGTCCATTGATTTGCTATGCTAATTTCAAAAACGTTGCCTAACAAATACTTTTCTCTCTCTTGGGTTTTTCAGAGACATCATGCAAAATGAAAGGATCAACAGCCTCAGATGAACATGGTGTTTGTTTGTCATACAGACAGCCCTTGTCTGAGTCCCACCACACTAAAGAGGAAATGTCATCATAATCTTCTCCTGAAATCCTGTTTCATACATTCCATGGTTTGAACATGATGACATCATCAAGTGATACTTTCTTAAGACATTTTTTCTTATCTTTTTAACTACAGAATGTAGAAACGCATTGTTTTAACATATGTAGACACTGACATGGTGCTGGAGTGGAGATAATATGAGGTTAAAATTCCCCTTTAACAAATTCACCTTTAACAAAATAAGGAAGCATTAAAACATTCAATCCATTTCAACAATTGCACACAAATGTTGAAACCTACAGTACGTTAGTTCCCACCGCTATGTGTTGTAAATGTGCATCCTGTTGTGCATGCAGTGGAATGACATCAGCTGTGAAATGGACTCATACAGTGAGTAAGCAGTAAGCACGGTGGGTGATGCTGTGGAACTGATTAATACAGTGAGTAAGCAGTAAGTACCGTGGGTGATGCTGTGGAACTGATTAATACAGTGAGTAAGTAGTAAGCACGGTGGGTGATGCTGTGGAACTGATTAATACAGTGAGTAAGCAGTAAGTACCGTGGGTGATGCTGTGGAACTGATTAATACAGTGAGTAAGCAGTAAGTAGCGTGGGTGATGCTGTGGAACTGATTAATACAGTGAGTAAGCAGTAAGTACCGTGGGTGATGCTGTGGAACTGATTAATACAGTGAGTAAGCAGTAAGTAGCGTGGGTGATGCTGTGGAACTGATTAATACAGTGAGTAAGCAGTAAGTACCGTGGGTGATGCTGTGGAACTGATTAATACAGTGAGTAAGCAGTAAGTAGCGTGGGTGATGCTGTGGAACTGATTAATACAGTGAGTAAGCAGTAAGTACCGTGGGTGATGCTGTGGAACTGATTAATACAGTGAGTAAGCAGTAAGTACCGTGGGTGATGCTGTGGAACTGATTAATACAGTGAGTAAGCAGTAAGCACCGTGGGTGATGCTGTGGAACTGATTAATACAGTGAGTAAGTAGTAAGCACGGTGGGTGATGCTGTGGAACTGATTAATACAGTGAGTAAGCAGTAAGTACCGTGGGTGATGCTGTGGAACTGATTAATACAGTGAGTAAGCAGTACGTACCGTGGGTGATGCTGTGGAACTGATTAATACAGTGAGTAAGCAGTAAGTACCGTGGGTGATGCTGTGGAACTGATTAATACAGTGAGTAAGCAGTAAGCATGGTGGGTGATGCTGTAAAACTGATTAATACAGTGAGTAAGCAGGAAGCACGGTGGGTGATGCTGCGGTCAGTGGAGAGAGAGAAGTCCCTCTATGCAACCCTATAGCCAGACTTTACGAGCCATTACACTACCCTATTGTCCCCCCATGTTCTCCCTGCACCATATTAACCTCTCCCTGCCCAGCTTCTCTCATCCCCCTCTCATCCATACACAGTATTTGTTCTTACTTATCCCAAAACCCTCTCCCTTCCTGTCCCTCTCTCCTCTACCTCTTCACTTATTTTCCCCCTCTCCCTCCATCTAGCCCTCAGATTGACTTTACGTTCAATCTTCCTTTCTTTCAAACATAACAAACTTTTCCATTATCCCAGCCACCACTCTGGGGTGAGTTTCCTGAAAAACTAGTCGATAACGAGCAGAGCCACACCGCTTGTAGAAAGCAAATTGTTTATTTGGCAAATTTTGTTCCATCACACAAACAAGATTGACATCAAATATAGATTTTTTGAATTGTTGGTAACAAATGTGAAATCGCTAGACGTTAAACCTTTTAGTAACAATTACACACATTTATTTTTCACGTCAATCAATTTTGTACTCTCTCGTGGCGGTGCGTCTGGATTGTTGAGAAAAATAACGTACAAAGTCAGCAAGGAGGCTTTCAGGACACTACCACCTGACATATAAACCTTTCCCTAACTGTATCACTTCAGGAGGATGTTTCCCCTAACCCTAACTGTTAATCAAATCAAATGTTATTGGTCACATACACATATATAGCAGATGTTATTGAGGGTGTAGTAAAATGCTTGTGTTCCTAGCTCCAACAGTGTAGTAGTATCTAACAGTTCACAACAATACACACCAACTAAAAGTAAAAGAATGGAATTAAGAAATATATAAATATTAGATTGAGCAATGTCTGAGTGGCATTGACTAAAATACACTAGAACAGAATACAGTTAGATATGGATTTGAGATGAGTAAAGCAGTATGTAAACATTATATAAACATTATTCATCACTCCAGGGGGAAGTTTCCCCTAACCCTAACTGTATCACTCCAGGGGGAAGTTTCCCCTAACCCTAACTGTATCCCTTCAGGGGGACGTTTCCTCTAACCCTAACCCTAACTGTATCCCTCCAGGGTGAAGTTTCCTCTAACCCTAACCCTAACTGTATCACTCCAGGGGGAAGTTTACCCTAACCCTAACCCTAACTGTATCACTCCAGGGGGAAGTTTCCCCTAACCCTAACTGTATCACTCCAGGGGGAAGTTTCCCCTAACTCTAACTGTATCACTCTAGGGAGAAGTTTCCCATAACCCTAACCCTAACTGTATCACTCCAGGGGGAAGTTTACCCTAACCCTAACTGTATTACTCCAGGGGGAAGTTTACCCTAACCCTAACCCTAACTGTATTACTCCAGGGGGAAGTTTACCCTAACCCTAACCCTAACTGTATCACTCCAAGGGGAAGTTTACCTAACCCTAACCCTAACTGTATTACTCCAGGGGGAAGTTTACCCTAACCCTAACTGTATCACTCCAAGGGGAAGTTTACCCTAACCCTAACTGTATCACTCCAGGGGGAAGTTTCCCCTAACCCTAACCCTTGCTGTATCACTCCAGGGAGAAGTTTCCCCTAACCCTAACTGTATCAATCCAGAGAGAGGTTTCCTCTGACCCTAACCCTAACTGTATCCCTTCAGTGGGACGTTTCCCCTAACCCTAACCCTAACTGTATCACTCCAGGGGGAAGTTTCCCCTTAACCCTAACCCTTACTGCATTGCTAGGTACAGATCTAATGGTGAAAACACCCCATCAAACACGACCCCATTGGCCCCATGTTTGTATTCGTTGGGCAAGGTGGGCACGGGCTAGCCCACATCAAACCCACCCCAAGCCCAACTAGATGCGTGGTTTTGGGCGTGGTTTGCACACAGGAAGTTTTTGTGCATCCATTACTGAGCGTGTCGCTCCAGTTTAAATGTTCTGTTGTGTGATTCCTATATTTTTTTTTTATCTAGTACACTGCCAATGATGAAGTCTTTAAAAAAAAGGAAAATAAGTGGATGCGGCAGTATGGGCATGTTTGCTGGGAAAGAGGGGCCTATTTCAGGCAAAGCGAGGGCTGCCTTCACCAGATATGGGCTGCCCACACTGGGCCACACTGGGCAAATGCCTTGGGGGCATTGTTGGCAGCCTACATGGGCCAAATATATCGTGCCAATGTGGACATGTATGATGGGACATCGCATCGATTGACGGTCTGCTGTTCGTTCACTTGCTGACTGTGCGGTATGTTTTAAGGAACACCTGCCAGTGGGCGACAGACGGCTGTCATTTTCAACCATTTCTACAGATGTAGGATCTTAATTTGATCAGTTTTTTGTTGCTGAGAATTTTCCTTGTACTGTCTTTTAGTTTTAAAGGGCATCTAAAGTTTATAATTTCCATTTCAGACTTGATTTGCCCAAACCAAAAATGGATCAACTCCTACAAAAATGTCATTATAATCCACATAATTATTCAATTTCCTGTTGCTGCCGGATTATTTTCTGCTGTAGAAAACTGTCTAAAATTATGATCTTACTTCTGTACATGTAGAATCAGTTTAAACTTGGTTTGCAAACTATGTCCGACACTACTGGTCTGTCTGTGCCTTAAGATCAGCTTCCCCTCCCCTTCCCCAATCCTAACCTTAAGAATTAGTGAGGAAAATGCAAATATTACCCAAAATCAGCCTTTAGGGGCAACTTCACCCTACATATACAGTATGTGCTGCATCCCTCTGACCCCTCTCTCCATCATTGCCCCACCCTCAATTATATAATCCCCACAGAGAGCAATTTTGAAGACTTTAACAGCACAGTATAGCTCCAGTTCAATCATCCCAGAATCAATATACAGTAAGGACTAAAACAACCACCAATCACCAATCAAACCCAACACTTGTATATGACCCCTGTTTTCTGTCTAGCTGTCTATCAGTTTAGTTTAGTGTAGTGTAGTGTAGTGTAGTGTAGTGTAGTAGTGTAGTGTAGTGTAGTAGTGTAGTGTAGTGTAGTAGTGTAGTGTAGTGTAGTGTAGTAGTGTAGTGTAGTGTAGTGTAGTAGTGTAGTGTAGTAGTGTAGTGTAGTGTAGTGTAGTGTAGTAGTGTAGTGTAGTAGTGTAGTGTAGTGTAGTGTAGTAGTGTAGTAGTGTAGTGTAGTAGTGTAGTGTAGTGTAGTGTAGTAGTGTAGTGTAGTGTAGTGTAGTAGTGTAGTGTAGTAGTGTAGTGTAATGTAGTAGTGTAGTGTAGTGTAGTGGTGTAGTGTAGTGTAGTGTAGTAGTGTAGTGTAGTGTAGTGTAGTAGTGTAGTGTAGTGTAGTGTAGTAGTGTAGTGTAGTGTAGTGTAGTGTAGTGTAGTAGTGTAGTCTAGTGTAGTGTAGTGTAGTAGTGTAGTGTAGTGTAGTGTAGTGTAGTAGTGTAGTGTAGTAGTGTAGTGTAGTAGTGTAGTGTAGTGTAGTGTAGTGTAGTGTAGTGTAGTAGTGTAGTGTAGTGTAGTGTAGTAGTGTAGTGTAGTAGTGTAGTAGTGTAGTGTAGTAGTGTAGTGTAGTGTAGTAGTGTAGTGTAGTAGTGTAGTGTAATGTAGTAGTGTAGTGTAGTGTAGTGTAGTGGTGTAGTGTAGTGTAGTGTAGTAGTGTAGTGTAGTGTAGTGTAGTAGTGTAGTGTAGTGTAGTGTAGTAGTGTAGTGTAGTGTAGTGTAGTGTAGTGTAGTAGTGTAGTCTAGTGTAGTGTAGTGTAGTAGTGTAGTGTAGTGTAGTGTAGTGTAGTAGTGTAGTGTAGTAGTGTAGTGTAGTAGTGTAGTGTAGTGTAGTGTAGTGTAGTGTAGTGTAGTGTAGTAGTGTAGTGTAGTGTAGTAGTGTAGTGTAGTAGTGTAGTAGTGTAGTGTAGTAGTGTAGTGTAGTGTAGTGTAGTAGTGTAGTGTAGTGTAGTGTAGTAGTGTAGTGTAGTGTAGTGTAGTGTAGTGTAGTGTAGTGTAGTGTAGTAGTGTAGTGTAGTGTAGTGTAGTAGTTTTAGTGTAGTAGTGTAGTGTAGTGTGGTATAGTGTAGTAGTATAGTGTAGTGTACTGTGCTATAGTATAGTGTAGTGTAGTATATTGTAGAAGTGTAGTGTAGTAGTGTAGTGTAGTGTGGTATAGTGTAGTGTAGTAGTATAGTGTAATGTAATGTGGTATAGTTTAGTGGAGTAGTGTAGTGTAGTAGTTTAGTGTAGTTCAGTGTAGTTCAGGGTAGTAGTGTAGGGTGGTGAGGTGTAGAAGTGTAGTGTAGTGTAGTAGTTTAGTGTAGTGTAGTGTGATGTAGTGTAGTGTAGTAGTGTAGTAGTGTAGTGTTGTATAATGTAGTGTAGTAGTGTAGTAGTGCAGTATAGTGTAGTTCAGTATTGTAGTGTAGTGTAGTGTAATGTTGTTTAGTGTAGTTTTGTGTAGTATAGAGTTTGTTTCAGTTTAGTTTTATCTCCCCATGTTTGGTGATTATATTGCAAATAGTTTAATAGACATTGTTTTCCCAACTGCCACTCTCCCCCATTCCTCCACTCCTCCACCCCTACCTCACCCCCTCCCCACAAACATCTCATCCACCCTCTACCTAACCCCCCACCTACTCTACCCCTTACCTTACCCCCCTCACTCCTCCACCCCCTACCTTAACCCCACCTCCTCCACCCACGACCTCACCCCCCACCTCCTCCACCCCTACCTCACCCCCACTCCTCCACCGCCTACCTCACCCACCCCGCCGCACCACACCTTTTCCTAACCCTCCACCCCCAACCCTAATCCCCCCCTACACGCACACACAAACACAGACATCCAGGCCTTCAGGCCTCCATGTCTTCATTGAATTCCACTAAAGCCAGCCCTGTGTGGTGTGAGGTATGATACACGAATACCTTTAATCATTGATTGGCACCATGAATTATTCATGGCGCTGCTTGTGTTCCTGTTACAGGGCCTGTGACCATGGTGTCAGACACACAAACACACAGACACACACGTGCAGACACACACGCACGGACACAAACGTGCAGACACACATGCACGGACACACGTGTGTGTGTGTGGAAGTGTGGACAATGGATGTGTGTGTGCAACCTGGATCAGAGGCAAACCGTAATTTCGATTAAGACGTTAATGAGCGAGCTAGTACGGACATAGTTAATATAACTATTTGTTCAGCACTTTTGAAATGTAAAGCGACATAGTTCTTAGTGTGTTCTCCCTGTACACCAAGTCAGAACCGTAGGATAAATAAAGGGGGCATATAAGCAGACAATGAAAGCTCTTACAATATTCGATGATTACATTTCTCTAAAACAGGTTATAGGCTACATGTGAACCACCAAGTCAGAACAGTAGGCGAAATTAAGAGGGGAAAATATACCAAATTATTAGGGTGAGGCACATGGGCTACTAACAGCTTCTACACAACATACACTTAATATTACTATCTTAGCTACAGTATACATAACTCCCTGGCAAATTACATGATTTACATTTTTGGACTCACCTCGCTGTGCTCACTTTAACAGGAAGGTGGCACGGCTGTCTTTCGTCAGCAAATTTTGTAATCAAACTTTGTCATCAAAGTCTGGCATTCTCTGTATTTATGGCGCTTTCAAGACAAATGGGAACTCTGAAAAATTATGATGCAGTCAGCGATTTTCAGGTCGTAGCTCTAGAAAGAGGCCCGAGTTCCCGACTTACAATTCCCAGTTGGATGACCGTTCAAAAAGTATTTTCCCAGTCGGAGCTCATTCCTCCCTGAGTTCCTAGTTGTCTTGAACTCATTGATGTCAGATTTCCCAGTTCCGAGTTAACAGTTGTTTTGAGCGCAGCAGAAATCGTGCTGGATTGACAACATGGCCAATGTTGAATGTTTATCATTTTAAGCTTGGAAAAGAGACCCTTAAATCCAGATTTGAGACCACACAGCCACTCCACTGAATAGCAGGCTAGTGATTGCTTTGCAATGCCTGCAGTTAGCCATTAATTCCTTCCAAACCACTCATTGTTGAATTTGCGATTTCCAACTTGTTGTGTAATGTTTATGTCCAATGGCCGATGAGCACCGATGTTTTATCTATAATTTCTCTTCATATACAAGGATTAAAAAGCATTTGCCAGTAGATTGTCAACTTGTTTCATGATGATGACTGCTTCTTGCTAGCTAAAATTTTTAAAGTATGATGTTGACATCAAATCAAATTAAATCAAATGTTATTTGTCAAATGCGCCGAATACAACAGGTGTAGGCCTTATAGTGAAATGCTTACTTACAAGCCCTTAACCAACAATTGTTTAAGAAGTTAAGAAAAAAAAGAACAAGTAAGTGTTAAGTAAAAAATAGATGAGTAAAAAATATAAACAGCATCAGTAAAATAACAAGCAAGGCTATATACAGGGGGTACCGGTACAGAGTCAATGTGCGGGAGCACCGGTTAGTTGAGGTAATTGAGGTAATATGTACATGTAGGTAGAGTTAAAGTGACTATGCATGGATTATAAACAGAGAGTAGCAGCAGCGTAAAAGAGGGGTCTGGGTAGTCATTTGATTAGCTGTTCAGGAGTGTTATGGCTTGTGATTAGAAGCTGTTGGACCTAGACTTGGCGCTCCGGTACCGCTTGCCGTGCGGTAGCAGAGAGAACAGTCTATGACTAGGGTGGCTGGAGTCTTTGACAATTTGTTAGGGCCTTCCTCTGACACTGCCTGATATAGATGTGATGTACTGGGCCGTACGCACTACCCTCTGTAGTGCTTTGCGGTCGGAGGCCGAGAAGATGCCAAACCAGGCAGTGATGCAACCCATCAGGATGCTCTCGATGGTGCAGCTGTAGAACCTTTTGAGGATCTGAGGACCCATGCCAAATCTTTTCAGTCACCTGAGGGGGAATAGGCTTTGTCGTGCCCTCTTCATGACTGTCTTGAGTGTGTTTGGACCATGATAGTTTGTTGGTGATGTGGACGCCAAGGAACTTGAAGCTCTCAACCTGTTCCACTACAGCCCGTCGATGAGAACGGGAGCGTGCTTGGTCCTTCTTTTCCTGAAGTCCACAATCATCTTGATCACATTGAGGGAGAGGTTGTTGTCCTGGCACCACACGACGAGGTCTCTGACCTCCTCCCTATAGGCTGTCTCATCGTTGTCTGTGATCAGGCCTACCACTATTGTGTCATCGGCAAACTTGATGATGACGTTGGAGTCGTGCCTGGCCATGCAGTCATGAGTGAACAGGGAGTACAGGAGGGGACTGAGCACGCACCCCTGTGGACCCCCCCCCGTGTTGAGGATCAGTGCGGTGGATGTGTTGTTCCCTACCCTTACCACCTGGGTGTGGCCTGTCAGGAAGTCCAGGATCCAGTTAGAGAGGGAGGTAAGGGTCCTTAGCTTAGTGATGAGCTTTGAGGGCACTAAGATGTTGAATGCTGAGCTGTAGTCAATGAATAGCATTCTCACATATACAGTTGGAAGTTTACATACACATAGGTTGGAGTCATTAAAACTAGTTTTTCAACCACCCCACACATTTCTTGTTAACAAACTAACTTTGGCAAGTCGTTTAGGACATCTACTTTGTGCATGTTGCAAGTAATTTTTCCAACAATTGTTTACAGACAGATTATTTCACTTATAATTCACTGTACCACAATTCCAGTGGGTAAGAAGTTTACATACACTAGGTTGACTGTGCCTTTAAACAGCATGGAAAATTCCATAAAATTATGTCATGGCTTTAGAAGCTTCTGATAGGCTAATTGACATAATTTGAGTCAATTGGATGTGTACCTGTGGATGTATTTCAAGGCATACCTTCAAACTCAGTGCATCTTTGCTTGACATAATGTGAAAATCAAAAGAAATCAGCCAAGACCTCAGAAACAAATGTAGACCTCCACAAGTCTGGTTCATCCTTGGGAGCAATTTCCAAACATCTGAAGGTACCACATTCATCTGTACAAACAATAGTACGCAAGTATAAACACCATGGGACCACGCAGCCGTCATACTGCTCAGGAAGGAGACGTGTTCTGTCTCCTATAGATGAATGTACTTTGGTGGGAAAAGTGCAAATCAATCCCAGAACAACAGCAAAGGACCATGTGAAGATGCTGGAGGAAACAGTTACAAAAATATCTATATCCACAGTAACACGAGTCATATATCGACATAACCTAAAAGGCCGCTCAGCAAGGAAGAAGCCACTGCTCCAAAACCGCAATAAAAAAGCCAGACCATGGTTTGCAACTGCACATGGGGACAAAGATTGTACTTTTTGGAGAAATGTCCTCTGGTCTGATGAAACAAAAATAGAATTGTTTGGCCACAATGACCATCATTATGTTTGGAGGAAAAAGGGGGAGGCTTGCAAGCCGAAGAACACCATCCCAACCGTGAAGCACGGGGGTGGCAGCATCATGTTGGAGTTTTTTTTTGCTGCAGGAGCACTTCACAAAATAGATGGCATCATGACGCAGGAAAATTAGATTGATATATTGAAGCAACATCTCAAGACATCAGTCAGGAAGTTAAAGCTTGGTCGCAAATTGGTCTTCCAAATGGACAATGACCCCAAGCATACTTCCAAAGTTGTGAAAATGGCTTAAGGACAACAAAGTCAAGGAAGCTTGTGGAAGGCTACCCAAAATGTTTGACCAAAGTTAAACCATTTAAAGTCAATGCTACCAAATACTAATTGAGTGTATGTAAACTTCTGACCCACTGGGAATGTGATGTAGGAAATAAAAGCTGAAATAAATCATTCTCTCTACTATTATTCTGACATTTCACCTTCTTAAAATAAAGTGGTGATCCTAACTGACCTAAGACAGGGAATTTTTACTTGGATTAAATGTCAGGAATTGTGAAAAACTGAGTTTAAATGTATTTGGTATGTAAACTTCCGACTTCAACTGTAGGTGTTCCCATTGTCCAAGTGGGAAAGGGCAGTGTGGAGTGCAATAGAGATTGCATCATCTGTGGCTCTGTTGGGGTGTCATGCAAATTGGAGTGGGTCTAGGGTTTCTGGGATAATGGTGTTAATGTGAGCCATGACCAGCCTTTCAAAGCACTTCATTGCTACAGATGTGAGTGCTACAGGTCGGTAGTCATTTAGGCAGGTTACCGTGTTCTTGGGAACAGGGACTATGGTGGTCTGCTTGAAACATGTTGGTATTACAGACTCAGTCAGGGACAGGTTGAAAATGTCAGTGAAGACACTTGCCAGTTGGTCAGCGCATGCTCGGAGTACACATCCTGGTAATCCGTCTGGCCCTACGGCCTTGTGAATGTTGACCTGTTTAAAGGTCTTACTCACATTGGCTATGGAGAGCGTGATCCCACAGTCTTCCGGAACAGCTGGTGCTCTCATGCATGTTTCAGTGTTACTTGCCTCAAAGCAAACATAGAAGTAATTTAACTCGTCTGGTAGGTTTGTGTCACTGGGCAGCTTGTGGCTGTGCTTCCCTTTTGTAGTCTGTAATAGCCCTGCCACATCCGACGAGCGTCGGAGACGGTGTAGTACAATTCAATCTTAGTCCTGTATTGATGCTTTGCCTGTTTGACGGTTCATCGGAGGGCATAGCCGGATTTCTTATTGGCTTCCTGGTTAGAATCCCGCCATTTGGAAGTGGCAGCTCTACCCTTTAGCTCAGTACAGATGTTTGCCTGTAATCCATGGCTTCTGTATACGGTATGCATGTACGGTCACTGTGGGGATGACGTCATCGATGTACTTATTGATGAAGCCTGTGACTTATGTGGTGTACTTCTCAAAGCCATTGGAAGAATCCCGGAACATATTCCAGTCAGTGCTAGCAAAACAGTACTGTAGCTTAGCATCCGCTTCATCTGACCACTTTCTTATTGACCGAGTCACTGGTGCTTCCTGCTTTAGTTTTTGCTTGTAAGCAGGAATCAGGAGGATAGAATTATGGTCATATATGCCAAGTGGAGGGCGAGGGAGAGCTTTGGTGCTTAAAACAGGTGGGGCTCCTTTAGTAGTGGTTTCTTTGCAGCAATTCGACCATGAAATCCTGATTCACGCTATCTCCTCTGAACAATTGATGTTGAGATGTGTCTGTAACTTGAGCTGTGAAGCATTTATTTGGGCTGCAATCTGAGGTGCAATTAACTCTAATGAACTTATCCTCTGTAGCAGAGGTAACTCTGGGTCTTCCTTTCCTTTGGCGGTCCTCATGAGAGACAGTTTCATCATAGCGCTTGATTGTTTTTGCGACTAATTGAAGAAACTTTCAAAGTTCTTGAAATGATCCATGTTGACTGACCATCACGTCTTAAAGTAACGATGGACTGTCGTTTCTCTTTGCTTATTTGAGCTGTTCTTGCCATAACATGGACTTGGTCTTTTACCAAATAGGGCTATCTTCTGTATACCATCGCTACCTTGTCACAACACAACTAATTGGCTCAAACTCATTAAGAAGGAAAGAAATTCCACAAATGAACTTTTAACAAGGCACACCTGTTAATTGAAATGAATTCCAGGTGACTACCTCATGAATCTGGTTGAGAGAATGCTACAAGTGTGCAAAACTGTTATCAAGGTAAAGGGTGGCTACTTTGAAGAATCTCAAATATTAAATATATTTTGATTTGTTTGACACTTTTGTGGTTACGACATGATTCCATATGTGTTATTTCATAGTTTTGATGTCTTCACTATTATTCTACACCGTAGAAAATAGTAAAAATAAAGATTATCCCTTGAATGAGTAGGGGTGTCCAAACTTTTGACTGGTTCTGTACACTGAGTAGAAACATAAATGTTATTTCTGGTATGTCACCTTCAAGTAAACTGTAATCAATCAAAAAAGTAAGCTCATAAACAGTGTTTAAAATTTTATTTAAAATTTCACAACAAATATGTTAATTTGTAGGTTTGTCTTTGTGACCAAAGCACTTGGTTATGATATGAGCAGGTAAACAGCAGGTCAGTCAGTAATGAGGTGAGGTTTAGGCTCATGAATAATCCAGAACATATCTTTGTCTACCCCGTATCTCTGTGTCACACACCTGCCCAACGCATAGTCTGTTGCCTAGCACCTGGAAGCGCCCCCTCTGTGTTGGAGGAATTGGAGGAAAGGCACAAGACTGAAGGATACTGAGGCCAATAGGCTTGAACAGGTTTCCAAAAAATCTGACAATTACAGTGAAGCACAGCTGCTAACTTATGGTATGCGTCCCATATAGAACCCTATTCCCTATTGGGCTCTGGTTAAAAGTAGTGCACTATGTAGGGAAGAGGGAGCCATTTGGAATGAAGTTATGGTTCCAATGTACAAGTCTTCAATGGTGCCTGTTTTTTAACAAACGACAAATCCACTGTACTTTCTCTGCGAGTCTAGAAAAGACTAGAGAAGACTTTGCTACCACAAAACAACAACCCAAAACAACAATTTCCTTCAATTTAATGTCAACAAAAAAACTGTAATAGAATTTTAAACAATACAACCATGTCCATATATTTTCCCTACAGTATCGGAATGGAACATTGTCATTTTGATGATTTGATTATCATTAGCCGATGCCAACGGCTGGGGTCCGACACTTAACGAAAAAGACACTACAGACAAATGACTTTACACATACATGTCAGTACATACACATAACAAGTAGGTAACATGAGGGAGAGACGTTGTGCAGTGAAGTGTGGCTTTATTTGTTTTTTTAAACCAGGTTTGCTTATTCACTTGCGCTATATAAAATGGAAGGGAGTTCCATGCACTCATGGCTCTGTATAATAATGCACATTTCCTTGAATTTGTTCTGGACCTGGGGACTGTGAAAATACCCCTGGTGGCATGTCTGGTCGGGTAAGTGTGTTTGTGTGTGTGTGTGTGTGTCAGTGCTTTTCCAACACAATAATGTTTCTTATGTAAACAAGAAGTGACACAGTCATTCTTTCATCAACTCTTAGCCAAAATAGACTGGCATGCATATTATTAATATTAGCCCTCTGATTACAATGAAGATCAAGACGTGCGGCTCTGTTCTGGGCCAGCTGCAGCTTAACTAGGTCTTTCTTTGCAGCACTTGACCATATGACTGGACAATAATCACGATAAGATACAACTAGAGCCTGCAGGACTTGCTTTACGGACAGACCTCTCCCTATCTTTACAACCATTGAATCTATACGTTTTGATCATGACAGTTTACAATCTAGGATAATTTTGTCTCCTCAACTTATTCAAGAGCCACACCACTCATTACCAGATTGTAAACTGTATTGTAAACTGTATTACCAGGTCTAGAACTTAGGGAATGATTTGTACCAAATACAATGCTCTTAGTTTTAGAGATGTTCAGGAACATTTTAATGCTGGCCACCCATTCCAAAACAGACTGCAACTCTTTGGGGTTTCAGTGACTTCATTAGCTGTTGCGTATATGGTTGAATCATCAGCATACATGGACACACAGGCTTTGTTTAATGCCAGTGGCAGGTTATTGGTAAAAATAGAAAAGAGCAGAAGGCCTAGAGAGCTGCCCCGCGGAACACCACACTTTACATATTTGACATTAGAGAAAACCCTCTGAGTTCTATTAGATAGATACTGTAGCTCTGAATCCACATTATGCCAGAGGTTGAAAAGCCATAACACATACATTCTTTACAACTAGTTTATGGTCAATAATATCAAAGACTGCACTGAAATCCAACAGTACAGCTCCCACAATCTTCTTATTATCAATTTCTTTCAACTAATCATCAGTAATTTTTGTCAGTGCAGTACATGTTGAGTGCCCTTCTCTAATCATGCTGAAAGTCTGTTTTTAATTTGTTTACAGAGAAACAGCATTGCATTTTGTCAAACACAATTTTTTCCATCAGTTTACTAAGAGCTGGCAGCAAGCTGACAGGTAAGGACTTTACCACTCTTGGGTAGCCAAATAACTTTGGCTTCCCTCCAGGCCTGAGGACAAATCAGATTAATGATATGACAAATAGGAGTGGCTATAGAGTCAGCTCAATGTTCGTTGTTGAAATTTCCTGCCTGTCTGCCCATATTGCAAACTGTGTAATCATTAAAATAATTGGCAAAATCAAATGGTTGTCTGATGAATAAGCCATCTGAATCGATGAAAGATGGAGTTCAATTTGTATTTCTGTCCATAAATTCATTTAAAGTACTCCCACATGTTTTTCCATATCATTGATCTTAGCTTCATAATACAGTTTGAATATCCCATATTGAATGAATGGAAATTAATGGTCCCACCAGATACAGTACACTCAATTTGGTGCTTTTCCAATTAAACTACCCCCACACCAGGATGTCGCCAGTGTTTTATGTTAATTTGAAATCTACACTTAGAAAAAAAATGTGGTATCTAGAACCTAAAAGGATCCTTCGGCTGTCCCCATAGGAGAACCCTTTGAAGAAGCCTTTTTGGTTGCATGCATTTAGTATTTTATTAAGATCCCAAATTAGCTGCTGTCAAGGCTACTCTTTCTGGGGTCCAAACAGGAAACAAAACACAACAAATAAAATACATCAAATACATAATATACATAACATTACATAATACAATACATAATACACCACATAATACAATACATAATATGATATATAATACAATACATAATACAATATATAATTCAATAAATAATACGCTACATAATACAATACATAATACGATATATAATACAATACATAATACAATACATAATACAATAAAAAATATATAAAAATGTATGTGTGTCTCTTCACAGTCCCCGTTGTGCCATGATGTGATCTTTTATCTGGTTTTTGAATCTGGTGGTATTGCTAGCTTGAGTGGCAGAGAGTTCCATGTAGTCATGGCTCTATTTAGTACTGTGCATTTCCCTGCCTCTGTTCTGGACCTGGGGACTGTGAAGGGACCTCTGGTTGCATGTCTTGTGTGGTACCGATGCGTTCCGAACCGTGTACCAACTGCTTGAACAGACAGTTCGTTATCTTAACACATCAACACCTCGCACAAAGACCAGTAGTGATGCAGTCAATCTCTCCTCAACTTTGAGCCAGGAGAGATTGACATGCATGTCATTGACATTCTCCCTCCATGTACATCTAAGTGCAATAGGTGCTGCCAGTAGCGGTGCGTGGGTAAAATCACTGAGGAAGCCAATAAAAAAGATATATTACAACTTAGGTTGTGATAATTGCATTGTTTGAGCAACATCTGTCCACAAAGCAAATATTGCATGTAACAAACAGTTATCACCTGCAGCATGGTCAAGCAAGTTCATGTTTTCGACAGTTTACTAAACACCTACTGATTTAGAACCACAGAGTTACCGCAAGTCAGAACAGAGACAACAGGAGCACTGCCTCCACTATTCCAGCACCATTTCAACTTAAACATGTAAACATGTTGCATCACCCTACGTTTTGCTTAGGAAATTATGTGACTGGTCTGATACCAAATCCAAACTGGACTCCCTTGGGGGACATTTTGCTGCACCAGGACAACCCACAGTTGAGCTCAGCTCAACGCTGAATGGCCAATTATTTTATGAAAAAATTGATCAATGGAGGCCAAATTCTTGCTCACATCAATCAATCAAATGCTACGGCGGCAACATGTTATACTCTTTTGGTCCATGCAGCATCAGATACATGGGCTATACATACTGAGACAGAGGGGCACTGTTTCCCTCGCTCTGAGGATTTCTCTGGTGAGAATCAGCCACTTGCTAATTGACGGAAAACTTTGAAAACACAGAGAGAGAAAGATACATTATTTTATTTTATTTTTTAATCAAATATTTGGGAAGCCTGGATTCCCTTGGCATCTATGAATACACACCACTGCATGCTGCTCTGTTCATTTACAAGAGAAGTGGGAGGCCCCGGTGCACAACTGAGCAAGAGGACAAGTACATTAGAGTGTCTAGTTTGAGAAACAGACGCCTCACAAGTCCTCAACTGGCAGCTTCATTAAATAGTACCCGCAAAACACACGTCTCAACGTCAACAGTGAAGAGGCGATTCCGAGATGCTGGCCTTCTAGGCAGAGTTGCAAAGAAAAATCCATATCTCATACTGGCCGATAAAAAGAAAATATTAAGATGGGCAAAATAACACAGACACTGGACAGAGGAACTCTGCCTTGAAGGCCAGCATCCTGGAGTTGCCTCTTCACTGTTGACGTTGAGACTTGTGTTTTGCAGGTACTGTTTAATGAAACTGCCAGTTGAGGACTTGTGAGGTGTCTGTTTCTCAAACTAGACACCCTAATGTACTTGTCCTCTTGCTCAGTTGTGCACCGGGGCCTCCCACTCCTCTTTCTATTCTGGTTAGAGCCAGTTTGCGCTGTTCTGTGAAGGGAGTAGTACACAGCGTTGTACGAGATCTTCAGTTTCTTGGCAATTTGTCGCATGGAAAAGCCTTAATTTCTGAGCACAAGAATAGACTGACGGGTTTCAGAAGAAAGGTCTTTGTTTCTGGCCATTTTGAGTCTGTGATCGAACCCACAAATGCTGATGCTCCAGATACTCAACTAGTCTAAATAAGGCCAGTTGTATTGCTTCTTTAATCAGCATAACAGTTTTCAGCTGTGCTAACATAATTGCAAAAGGGTTTTCTAATGATCAATTAGCCTTTTAAAATGATAAACTTGGATTAGCTAACACAACGTGCCATTGGAACACAGGAGTGATGGTTGATGATAATGGGCCTCTGTACGCCTATGTAGATATTCCATAAAAAAATTGCCGTTTCCAGCTACAATAGTCATTTACAACATTAACAATGTCTACACTGTATTTCTGATCAATTTGATGTTATTTTAATGGGCAAAAAAAATGTTTTTCTTTCAAAAACAAGCACATTTCTAAGTGACCCCAAACTTTTGAACAGTAGTGTATGTTTGACCATGACAGCTTGCTATCCAGGGTGACACCCAACAGTTTAGTCTCCTCAACTTGCTCAATCGTCACATTATTCAGTAATAGATCTAGATTAAGTTTAGGGTTGAGTGAGTGATTTGTCCCAAAGACGATGCTTTTAATATTTTATTTATTTATATTTAGCACAATCCTACTGCTAGTTACCTATTCTAAAACTGATTGGAGCTCTATGTTAAGGGTGTTTTACTATTGAGCTTCCACTAACCTTGAATAAAGCCTGTGTGTCTATGTACTCTGACGACTCAACCACAGGTAGAACAATGAGCCACAGATAGAACAATGAGCCACAGAGAGAACAATGAGCCACAGAGAGAACAATGAGCCACAGATAGAACAATGAGCCAGATGTTTCACCGGATGTGTGAAGCAGCCGGTTGGCTTGTGCCCAAGCCGGCTGCCCTGTGTACACTACACTTTGCATTAGAGATGCTTCCATTAAAGAAAACCCTCTGTGTTCTATTAGATAGGTAACTCTCAATCCATGATAAGGCAGAGAATGTAAATCCATGACACCTACGTTTTTTCAGCAATAGGTTATGAACAATGACATCAAAAGCTGCACTGTCTAACTATACAGCTCCCACAATCTTCTTATTATCTATTTCTTTTAACCAATCATCAGTCATATTTTACAGTGCAGTACATGTTGAGTGCCCTTCGCTATAAGCATGCTGAAAGTCTGTTGTTAATTTGTTTTCTGTAAAATAAACTTGTATTTGGTCAAGCATGATTTTTCCCAAATGTTTGCTAGATCCCTTTCCACAGAGGGTTCTACATGGAACCCAAAGGGTTCTACCTGGAACCAAAAAGAAAGTGTTCTACCTGGAACCAAAAAGGGTTCTCATATGGCAGGAGTGTCAAACTCATTCCATGGAGGGCCTAGTGTCTGTGGGGTTTTGTTTTTTCCTTTCAATTAAGGCCTAGAAAACCAAGTGAGAGGAATTCCTTACTAATTAGTGACCTTAATTCAACACTCAAGTACAAGGGAGGAGCGAAAACCCGCAGACACTCGGCCCTCCTTGGAATGTGTTTGACACTTGTGTCTTATGGGGACAGCCAAAGAACCCCTTTGGAGAACCCTTTTTTCTAAGATTGTAGTATTATTGTATATCCATCAGGAGTGTGACACTTAAGACTTAAGACGAGCAGAATCAACAACCTCAATACTTGCTTTGTGAGAAGGTGTTGAAGTCCACAGTCAGCCGTTGTTATGTAAATGCCAGCTGAAAAGTACCAGTAGCCTTGCTTTGGCTCCAAGTCAGAGCAGGCCAACTGGAGCCACGGTGCAGGCCCGCGTAGATAGAAACAGAAAAGTCTGAGCCTTTTTGAGTAAAACAGTTGGGTAAATATTCAGTGGAAATATGGCAAAAATACCATTCAGGGGAGATAAGAGCATTGGATAAGGCTGGAAGAACCCCCCCAAAAAAAGACTTATCAGCCATTTAGACCCTTATCTTCATTTGCCAAAAAAAAAAAAAACATTACAACAGGATTAGAGCCTAGGGGTTGGTCACAGGTGGGCAGAGAGGAAGACAGAACAATCACTGTGTTTGCTCTGTAACCGATGCACCATTCTGTGTGTGATTATAGAGGTCAGCATCACTGGCAGTGAGGTAGCAATTATTATTATTATTTTTTTTAACCTTTATTTAACTAGGCAAGTCAGTTAAGAACACATTTTTAATTACAATGACGGCCTAGGAACAGTGGGTTAACTGCCTTGTTCAGGGGCAGAACGACAGATTTTTACCATATCAACTCAGGGATTTGATCTAGCAACCTTTCGGTTACTAGTCCAACACTCTAACCACTAGGCTACTTGCCGACCCAGGGGGCTGAGCATTGGTTTGCAAAAAAAAAACATATTGGTGTTGGTTATTGATACAGTGGAAGGAAAAATTGGAAATGCTAACAATTGATATCCTCACTACAATATTCTTTAGACATGTCCACATAACCATCTTTAACCATGATAAGGGTTTATTCTTGGATGTACTGAACATTGTGAAAAACAGCCTGAATCAGTTGTTGGATGAGGTTATTAGTGTGGACAGGGCTTCTTCTGGTCTTATTACGTATACCTTTTCAGATTTATATTTTTGGTCATTTATTATTCCCAAAGAAAATGTGTCAAAATATATTTAGAATATTTGACATTGTTTCTGTAATAATTGTTGTGTTTTTGGTTTTATTACATTGCAACTGTAACAGTACTGGCATGATTTCAACATTTCAATGAGATTGAATAGAATCGAATCATCTGATATTAATCATTTGATAGTTTGATATGAAACTGACAGTGCTGCTTTATTGAGGAAAAGTGTACTCAAGATGACTGTGATATGTGGTTGTCTCAACTAGCTACCTTAAGATGAATGTGATATGTGGTTGTCTCAACTAGCTACCTTAAGATGACTGTGATATGTGGTTGTCTCAACTAGCTACCTTAAGATGATTGTGATATGTGGTTGTCTCAACTAGCTACCTTAAGATGACTGTGATATGTGGTTGTCTCAACTAGCTACCTTAAGATGACTGTGATATGTGGTTGTCTCAACTAGCTACCTTAAGATGACTGTGATATGTGGTTGTCTCAACTAGCTACCTTAAGATGACTGTGATATGTGGTTGTCTCAACTAGCTACCTTAAGATGACTGTGATATGTGGTTGTCTCAACTAGCTACCTTAAGATGACTGTGATATGTGGTTGTCTCAACTAGCTACCTTAAGATGACTGTGATATGTGGTTGTCTCAACTAGCTACCTTAAGATGACTGTGATATGTGCTTGTCTCAACTAGCTACCTTAAGATGACTGTGATATGTGCTTGTCTCAACTAGCTACCTTAAGATGACTGTGATATGTGGTTGTCTCAACTAGCTACCTTAAGATGACTGTGATAGGTGGTTGTCTCAACTAGCTATATTAAGATGAATGTGATATGTGGTTGTCTCAACTAGCTACCTTAAGATGACTGTGATATGTGGTTGTCTCAACTAGCTACCTTAAGATGACTGTGATATGTGGTTGTCTCCAACTAGCTACCTTAAGATGACTGTGATATGTGGTTGTCTCAACTAGCTACCTTAAGATGACTGTGATATGTGGTTGTCTCATCTAGCTACCTTAAGATGACTGTGATATGTGGTTGTCTCAACTAGCTATATTAAGATGACTGTGATATGTGGTTGTCTCAACTAGCTACCTTAAGATGACTGTGATATGTGGTTGTCTCAACTAGCTACCTTAAGATGACTGTGATATGTGGTTGTCTCAACTAGCTACCTTAAGATGACTGTGATATGTGGTTGTCTCAACTAGCTACCTTAAGATGACTGTGATATGTGGTTGTCTCAACTAGCTACCTTAAGATGACTGTGATATGTGGTTGTCTCCAACTAGCTACCTTAAGATGACTGTGATATGTGGTTGTCTCAACTAGCTACCTTAAGATGACTGTGATATGTGCTTGTCTCAACTAGCTACCTTAAGATGACTGTGATATGTGCTTGTCTCAACTAGCTACCTTAAGATGACTGTGATATGTGGTTGTCTCAACTAGCTACCTTAAGATGACTGTGATAGGTGGTTGTCTCAACTAGCTATATTAAGATGAATGTGATATGTGGTTGTCTCAACTAGCTACCTTAAGATGACTGTGATATGTGGTTGTCTCAACTAGCTACCTTAAGATGACTGTGATATGTGGTTGTCTCAACTAGCTACCTTAAGATGACTGTGATATGTGGTTGTCTCAACTAGCTACCTTAAGATGACTGTGATATGTGGTTGTCTCATCTAGCTACCTTAAGATGACTGTGATATGTGGTTGTCTCAACTAGCTATATTAAGATGACTGTGATATGGGCTTGTCTCAACTAGCTACCTTAAGATGACTGTGATATGTGCTTGTCTCAACTAGCTACCTTAAGATGACTGTGATATGTGCTTGTCTCAACTAGCTACCTTAAGATGAATGCACTGACTGTAAGTCTCACTGGATAAGAGCGTCTGCTAAATGACTAAACATGTACATGACAAATGGTAGACCAGGCCCCAGCTTTAATTTGGTTTGTTTGTAGGAAAAACAAAGCTATTCAAATAAAGATAAAAAACAACATGTTTTCTTCTGCGTACACAACAGCCGACTCAGGGGACTTTGGATTTGCATGGATTTACACATTTCCAAGATGTCAGACTCCAAGATTTGCAAAGATCCCCAAGGATCTCAATAGTTTTGCAAACTTTCCATTGTGAGTATGACCTTTTTGTGGGCTACCAGGGGGGAGCTTCCTCTAGGTATAGATCTAAGATCAGCTTCCTTTCCCCAATCCTAACCTTAACAATTAGGAGTGGGATGGGGGCTAAACTGAACCAAGATCAGCATCTAGGGCCAACTTCACTCTTTTCTGGCTAGCAGCCAGACGTACTGGTCCCCCTTGTACTTTGTACGGTGACCTATGACTAAATGTAAACATGAAATTCAGTAGTCAGGCTGATTGGTGGGTTTACAATTGCTATATTGTAGGACGTTGGGAGGAAGTAGTCTAGGAATCATGGGTGCCTTCATTGAATGTTGGTGGAACATTGAGCGAAAGTTGAGGGAACGACTTACGCCAAGTGCGGTGTAAATCTTTCAGTGATAAGGTCCAGAATGTATTGCTGAAGGGGACTTCTTGCCAAGTGGCTGGAGCCTTTTCACTGATTCGGTTGTTTTTAGCTGCTCTCCTGTTAAGAAAACTGTTCTTGTTGTTGTTGGACAGACTAAGCTTCCCCTTATTCTCTATATCAAAACATGTGCACTTGTCAATAGATTTTCCTCTGTAGACATTTAGGGCCAGTTTCCCAAAAATCAGATGAATCTTATTAGGCACTTTTGGTGGAGAATAAGAGTTTTCAGTCTTGTAAAACCCACAAAAATGACTATGAATCTAAACTGCTCCACGACGACCACCGACTCCCCTGGGTATAATTTTTCTCATTCACATCATGCAACCACTATCACCATGGAGACCAAAGACAGGAGAAATATTTGTAGGCAGCCATCCTAGACAGCTGCCTCACGATTGGCTGTGTGTGTCCCTGGGTTAAACAGCAGAGAAATTCTGGGTATTTTACCTCAGCTCAGACCAGAGCATCTCACATATCATAACATATAATCCTTCCATGTAACTACAGAAGATGTTTTCTCAAATAAAGAAAAACTCATTTAGATTTTTACAATGTATTGCCTCTGTCAATTTGGTTTGGTTGGATACATACGGTCATGGGCTACTGATTCAACGTAAGCACCATATTAAATTCTCCACCTGCTTTTTCTCTTTCAGCAACAAGGCTGTAATTTTCTGATGGATAAACCAACACACACACACACACACACACACACACACACACACACACACACACACACACACACACACACACACACACACACACACACACACACACACACACACACACACACACACACACACACACACACACTGACCTGTTTAAATGACAGGAGTGATGAAACCCACTTGGCTAACCTAATTTCGTATGAACAAATCAGCTTCCATCCCAGATTTACACCATGGCTACTACCCTGTGCGAAGTGTCTCTATACCCTGCTGACGAAACCTGGTTTCAAATACTATTTGAAATAATTTCAAATACTTAATCTGTGCTTGAATGAGCTTGCCTGGCTTAATGGGCCAATATGAAAGTCCCAAAACGGCACATTAGGCAGGCTAGAGCAAACACTCAAAGTACTTCAATATTTTGAATACTATTTGAACCCAGATCCGCTGCTCACTTGTCCTCTGAGAGCATCTGTTCTAGTAACAGCATATCTAGGACGAGCTCCGGCTTCATCTCTTTTCTATTCCTGACCTTTTGAAAGGACACCTGATGCCACCTGATGGCACCTGTTTGCTGCTGGGAATAGCTTCCACCCACTCTGTCTACTGCCGGGGGAGTGTGGCGAAAGATGCCATTTCAAATACCTGGCCAGCTAGCGTTCAGTTTGGCTTAACCAGGATACATTTAAACTGGCTCAGCCAGAAACCCACAAAGTATATGTGGATAATACCTGTGTACAATGACTGTTCAATACAATGACTGTTGACTACCAGACACCATCTGCAGGCATCAGGGTTATGTTCAATAAACACCAAATGGAAGACAACTGACTGAAACAGGGAGGGACTACCTGGACTTGTCCAATAAGAAATGCTCTTTTCCATTTTCTGTAGCAAAATATTTTCTAATAAACATGACACAAGCTTCCCAAAACTCTCCTTAGCTGTCAAGAACATCTGACAGCTCCCAAAACAGCACACTCCAGTCTGGCATGCACACGTAGGATTAAACATACAGTTGAAGTCGAAGGTTTACATACACCTTACCCAAATACATTTAAACTCAGTTTTTCAGAATTCCTGACATTTAATCCCAGTAAAAATTCCCTGTCTTAGGTCAGTTAGGATCACCACTTTATTTTAAGAATGTGAAATGTCAGAATAATAGTAGAGAGAATGATTTATTTCAGCTTTTATTTCTTTCATCACATTCCCAGTGGGTTAAAACTTTACATACACTCAATTAGTATTTGGTAGCATTGCCTTTAAATTGTTTAACTTGGGTCAAACGTTTTGGGTAGCCTTCCACAAGCTTCCCACAATAAGTTGGGTGAATTTTGGCCCATTCCTCCTGACAGAGCTGGTGTAACTGAATCAGGTTTGTAGGCCTCCTCGCTCGCACACGCTTTTTCAGTTCTGCCCACAAAGTTTCTATAGGATTGAGGTCAGGGCTTTGTGATGGCCACTCCAATACCTTGACTTGGTTGTCCTCAAGCCATTTTGCCACAACTTTGGAAGTATGCTTGGGGTCATTGTTCATTTGGAAGACCCATTTGCGACCAAGCTTTAACTTCCTGACTGATGTCTTGAGATGTTGCTTCAATATATCCACATATTTTTCCTGCCTCATGATGCCATCTATTTTGTGAAGTGCACCAGTCCCTCCTGCAGCAAAGCACCCCCACAACATGATGCTGCCACTCCCGTGCTTCACAGTTGGGATGGTGATCTTCGGCTTGCAAGCCTCCCCCTTTTTCCTCCAAAAATAACAATTTGTCATTATGGCCAAACAGTTCTATTTCTGTTTTATCAGACCAGTGGACATTTCTCCCAAAAGTATGATCTTTGTCCCCATGTGCAATTGCAAACCGTAGTCTGGCTTTTTTTATGGCGGTTTAGGACCAGTGGCTTCTTCCTTGCTGAGTAACCTTTCAGGTTATGTCGATATAGGACTTGTGTTACTGTGGATATAGATACTTTTGTACCTGTTTCCTCCAGCATCTTCACAAGGTCCTTTGCTGTTGTTCTGGGATTGATTTGCACTTTTCTCACCAAAGTACGTTCATCTCTAGGAGACAGAACGCGTCTCCTTCCTGAGCGGTATGACGGCTGCGTGGTCCCATGGTGTTTATACTTGTGTACTATTGTTTGTACAGATGAATGTGGTACCTTCAGGTTTTTGGAAATTGCTCCCAAGGAGGAACCAGACTTTTTTTCTGAGGTCTTGGCTGATTTCTTTTGATTTCCCCATGATGTCAAGCAAAGATGCACTGGGTTTGAAGGTAGGCCTTGAAATACATCCACAGGTACACCTCCAATTGACTTAAATTATGTCAATTAGCCTATCAGAAGCTTCTAAATCCATTAAATAATTTTCTGGAATTTTCCAAGCTGTTTAAACGCACAGTCAACTTATTGTATGTAAACTTCTGACCCACTGGAATTGTGATACAGTGAATTATAAGTTAAATAATCTGTCTGTAAACAATTGTTGGAAAAATTACTTGTGTCGTGCACAAAGTAGATGTCCTAACCGACTTGCCAAAACTATAGTTTGTTAACAAGAAATTTGTGGAGTGGTTGAAAAACGTGTTTTGATGACTCCAACCTAAGTGTATGTATACTGTAGAAAATGATATCGTCTCATTATAATTATATAATAAATTATTAATTAATTACTGTAGATGACAAGTTTACTGACCTGGAATAAACAATCAACCACATTTTCAACTACTGAAATACCATAATTTCATGTTTCCAGACAGAAAATATATTTTTCACAAAACAGCATGGCACCCTGACTATTCTGAACTATACCAACAAATATTTACAGTATATAAACAAAAAACACAGCAAGGATTAAGTCAGTGTTTTTGTCAGTATGGTGGTGTGTGTTTGTGTATCATCAGCCTCATGGGATTGTGGGTCGGGTTGAGGAAAAGGAAGTGGCCCTCTTTCCCTACATCAATCTGCCACTAGGTGTTGATAAAGCAAATTAATATTAAAATACTGATCAGATAAGTCAAACCCCCATTCCACAAACAAGAGCCCACTACTCCGTCAGAAATGCCCCAGTCCACCATTGTCATAACAACACTTGTCCTTAGTTACAGTTCTCAGAATGAAAAGTATTTTGGGAATGTGAAAACGCTTGCAGAACCGCAATGAGTGATAAAGTGCAGAAGTGGCTTATATCATCCACATCATCCCCCTCTTCCTATCATTTATCTTTTTCATCACCTTCTTCAGTCTCTGCTCTCATCTCAGACGTCCATGAGACAGGCTTTCCTGCATCATTGGCTGGTCCATGTGACATTCTGCAGGGTCCTGTGGCTAGAGGAGACACTTGCTCTTCTCCAGTGTAGAACCACACCTCACTCCTCATACACATGAAACCCACCAAGCAAGCATTGGAGTACAAATTTATTTTTCTTTATGTAATTGTTGGATACCAAAGCATAGGAGGCTCCTCCAGGAAGGGAAAATGATAAACAATACAAACAATGAAACACTAAAATATCTAAATGTCGCTCATGTAATTAAAACAATGCATCTGTTTACACCACTGACAACAAAGTTTTTTAAGTCACCCGCTGCCGCTGTATCAAAGACTCATTCAAGTATTCACCGTAAACACCTCTTAACAGCAGCTGCAATGACAATAGGTCTCAGAAACCACTGAGATACTGGCTTATTCCGTCAGAGATAAAGATATCTCACTCATCACTATATCAACACTAACAGACCCTCCAACAACTGACTGGCATAGCACCCGGCATAGCACCTGGCATAGCATTGTGCTCTTATTGTTTCATGGCAAACAATAGGGCTAATGTTTGCCCAAATCACATACCCAGGAGGCATTGCTTTCAGACACACATTGGGGTACGTTTGAGTGCGAAGCCGAAAGGAGCCGCCTGTAGACGGAAGTCGACGAGTAATGTCAGGGGAGGTACATATCGACCAACAGCAGTCAGACAACTTCTGCTGTTTCTAGGAAACACAACTATGGCAGACATGACATTCACCTTTGTTATTGCCGAGGAAGTTGATGCCATCAAAATTCCACTTCTCCTACACAAAGTAGAACATGATCAACATGGTCCAAGGAACGAATATCCTGATAAGGAAATTAAATACCAGCCCAAGCTCTTCCTAGCATTCACAAGACTTGTATTGTATTTTTGCAATGGTTTCTCAAAATATTACCAGGTAGTGAATGCAGAGGCTACTAGAATGAGAACACATAGGTGTTTTTGCAGCATATAAGATATGCTCTGTTGTTTGTCATTACTTTGAGGCCTTGTACCTTCCTCATTATTATTTGTGATTGTGCAACATGGAATTGTAACAGATGTGATTAAATGGAGCCCACATAGAGTGTTACTGTACGGTCAATGATGTCAGCATCACTACAGTCTACAGTGTATTGGTTTAATTCTCAACCTTTATGTTGTTTTTAATTCAATCACATGAAGGACAAAACACTCACTGTACATAAAATAATTAGCCTACACGTGTACATCAGTTCAAATAAGTTATTGGATAAACAATATGAAAATAATTAGACTATGTAAAAATATGCCAAGCAATATGCCAAGCAGTCAAATAGACTTGGTATTGACCCCACGACTGGCGTCTGGGGTACTTGCTCATTAAGGTGGCGTCTGGGGTACTTGCTCATTAAGGTGGCGTCTGGGGTACTTGCTCATTAAGGGACAGTTTTCCCAGACACAGATTAAGCTACAATTTCTACAATTGCCATTGTAGAAGTACCCTACAACAACCCATGTGTAGCCTACAATATGATACAATTTTTATTAACATTTAATAGACCATCAACAAATTTATATTTGTTTGTTTGTTGACAACAATATTACAGACAAGACAAATTGTAGGATATAACATGGGACACCACATTACAGTAACATCTGGATAAATACATGAGCTATATTGTTGTAAGTAGAATATTTATTTGTGTTAGAAATTTGGATCACATGTTTTCCTATGTAATTAGATCGTAAGGGTATAAGGATAAAGATGAATTTGAGCTCTAAATAGTAATCCATCCAAAACAGTAAACATGCATTGATAATAACCAATGACAGGTGGCGACATCAACCATTTATGAGCATGTACAGTAGTGCCTTTTACTTCCCAAAAAACTGAAGGTCGTCTCCCACAATCACAGATAGAACAATGAGACAGACATTACACGGGATGTATAAATGTGAAGCATCCGCTTGGCGTTTCCACTCACTACCAAATATGGTAGTGAGAGGAAGCCCACAGCCGGCAGTGGGAGAAGATGGAACGATATGGATTTTGGCAGACATTCTGCAAATCTTCTCATCAATGAAATATTTGATCTCAATACAGATTTATGTTCCCAAAACTAGAATATTTTATGAGCAGAGTGGACTAGACTTTACCCATTGCAATTTTGTTTTAAATTGCGTTCCCTTGTCAATTGGACCAAGGCGCAGCGTGCAGGGTTGAGTGAAACATATTTAATTAAATGCAACTCACCAAAACAAAAGAAAGAACACATTGACCGTAACACAGGTATGGCACACGCAGGTATGGCACACGCAGGTATGGCACACGCAGGTATGGCACACGCAGGTATGGCACACGCAGGTATGGCACACGCAGGTATGGCACACGCAGGTATGGCACACGCAGGTATGGCACACGCAGGTATGGCACACGCAGGTATGGCACACGCAGGTATGGCACACGCAGGTATGGCACACGCAGGTATGGCACACGACTACAAACATAATATATAATATCCCACAACAAGGTGGGGGACTAAACAACCTAAATAGGATTCCCAATTAGAGACAACGACTAACAGCTGCCTCTAATTGGGAACCCAAACCAACATAGAAAAACAAAAACATAGATCAAAACACCCCTGATCACATCCTGACCAAAACACAAATGAGCAGCCAAAAGGGCTACCTATGGCCAGGACGTGACATCCCTAATGGAAATATGCAGATATATACAGTACTATAACGCGCCAAAAGGATCTCGATAGCTCGTGCTTGGCTCTGCCCACCTCCTTGCTTGTTCTGCCCACTATGACTCATTTATTCCCATTGTAAACGATAAGCTGTGGTCTATCTTTGTTTATCTATACAAATCTTCGCCACATTGCTTTGGTTCCGACTTCAAGTTTCAGTTGGTGAGGAGCAACTGCAGAAATGTCATGACCTTTTCATGACCTTTGATCACATGGTTATTAAGGTCATGTAGTCGCCAATTTTTATACCCATAATGCAACACACTTGGAAAAGCGGTGACCAACGTTGGTCAACGTCTTGACAAAAGTGATCCGCTGGAATTTCCTGTTCACACCTACGGATCACACCTACAATCCCCCTATAAACAGGAAGTAGGTTTCAGGCGGATTTGCATGGGAAATTAAGTCCATAGGAAATGTCGCATTGAGGAGTGGATTGTCATACCAGTGAGGACAGTGATGGCCCTCAATATATATATAAATTGACCCCAAATCAAAACCTGAGTTGTGTTCAGTAGGGTAAACTGTTGCAAACCATTTTGCAACAGAAGACAAAAATCTGTGTTCTTATAGGACAAGCTCAGGTAGCATCTCTTCGTTTCATTTCCCTGTTTTCTCCTTATTGTCCGCAACCCCACTGTTTACATGTGATGGTGGCTATTTCCATTACTCATAAACTAGATATATGCAACTGGCGGTTTAGGTGATGTGAGCGAGTGGGTTCTCTCCAGGTAGCTAGAATCACACACACACACACACACACACACACACACACACACACACACACACACACACACACACACACACACACACACACACACACACACACACACACACACACACACACACACACACACACACACACACACACACACACACACACAGTGGCGGTTCTAGCTTGTATGGCTCCTGGGCGAACCCCCCTTCTACCCCCAAAAAAAGCACCATTCTGCACGCACTAACTGTAATTTTATTCAGACATTTGGAACAACACAAATAAATAGTCAGAACATTTAAAACTATATAAATATAAAAATATATACCAAAATATGACTCAGAAATATCAAAAAGAAGTAACAAAGACAAATAAAAACAAATTGTAGTATATAAATACAAATAAAAAAGAGAATCGAATTGTTACACCATTACCCTATTGCTAACAAAAAACACACAACTAAAACTAAATTGCACAAATCATATATCACACAAATAGAATAACACACTTATAAAGAATAGAACCTGATTATTATACTATTGAACTTCAAACAAGAAACACACAAACTAAATTGCATAACTAATTGCATAACTAATTGCATTACTAATTGCATTAGTAGTGTACAAAGTTAGAGGTGCGCTATTTGATAGATTCCCCCACTCCCCCTACCTCGGGCTTCCAGTGGGGAGACCTGAGGTCAACCTACCCCCGCCCCCTTCCACATCTCATACTTCTGAGTGGGAGACCTTCCCAGGCAGAAGCCAGCCTAGTTCACAAACTAGAATCAGGGTGCCCACTCCGACAAGGTTAATTGACCCACAGTCCCACACGGTGACATGATATCATTGACTCTGTGATTCTATAACTAATAGCGCAAATGTCACCATTCCATTTTGGTTTGGTGCGGGCGCCCCGTGCCGCCCCTGGCAAGATGCCCATGTCACCCTGAATGTCACCCATCCCTAACTATAACATTTTCCGACAAGATAGAACTGCAATCTACTGCAGAGATAGCCTGCAGAGTTCTGTCTTACTATCCACGTCTGTGCCCAAACAATTTGAGCTTCTACTTTTAAAAATCCACCTTTCCAGAAACAAGTCTCTCACCGTTGCCGCTTGCTACAGACCACCTTCTGCCCCCAGCTGTGCCCTGGACACCATATGTGAATTGATTGCCGCCCATCTATCTTCAGAGCTTGTGCTGTTAGGTGACCTAAACTGGGACATGCTTAACACCCCAGCCATCCTACAATCTAAGCTTGATGCCCTCAATCTCACACAAATTATCAATGAACCCACCAGATACAACCCCAAATCCGTAAACACGAGCACCCTCATAGATATCATCCTAATCAACCTGCCCTCCAAATACACCTCTGCTGTCTTCAACCAGGATCTCAGCGATCACTGCCTCATTGCCTGCGTCCGTAATGGGTCTGCGGTCAAGCGACCACCCCTCATCACTGTCAAGCGCTCCCTAAAACACTTCAGCGAGCAGGCCTTTCTGATCGACCTGGCCCGGGTATCCTGGAAGGATATTGACCTCATCCCATCAGTAGAGGATGCCTGGTTATTCTTTTAAAGTGCTTTCCTCACAATTTTAAATAAGCATGCCCCTTTCAGAAAATGTAGAACCAGGAACAGATATAGCCCTTGGTTCACTCCAGACCTGACTGCCCTTGGCCAGCACAAAAACATCCTGTGGTGTTCTGCATTAGCATCAAATAGCCCACGCGATATGCAACTTTTCAGGGAAGTTAGGAACCAATATACACAGGCAGTCAGAAAAGCAAAGGCTACCTTCAAACAGAAATTTGCATCCTGTAGCACAAACTCCCAAAAGTTCTGGGACACTGTAAAATCCATGGAGAATAAGAGCACCTCCTCCCAGGTGCCCACTGCACTGAGGCTAGGAAACACTGTCACCACCAATAAATCTGCAATATTCTTTTTACGGCTGGCCATGCTTTCCACCTGGCTACCCCTCCCCCAGTCAACAGCCCTGCACCCCCCACAGCAACTTGCCCAAGCCTCCCCCATTTCTCCTTCACCCAAATCCAGATAGCTGATGTTCTGAAAGAGCTGCAAAATCTGGACCCCTACAAATCAGCCGGGCTAGACAATCTGGACCCTCTCTTTCTAAAATGATCACACACACACGGGATGTGAGGTCTGACAGCTCCACTCGCCCACTCCTCCATTAAGAGTCCAGCAGCTCCACTCTCCCACTCCTCCATTAAGATTTCAGCAGCTCCACTCTCCCACTCCTCTATTAAGAGTCCAGCACTCCACTCTCCCACTCCTCTATTCCACCCTCCCTCCATCCCCTGGCAGCACGGCACTGACATTTGTATAATGAACTTGGTGCATTTTCGAATGTGTGCCCAATTAAGTGGCAGACACCATTGCCGGTGGCAGATGTCATGATGTGTGTTGGACTGGAATATACAAGTCAATTGCCTCTGGAGAGTGTGTATGTGTTTGTGTGTGTGTTTGTGTGTGTGTGTATGTGTGTGTGTGTGCGTGTGTGTGCGTGTGTGTGTGTGCGTGTGTGCGTGCGCGCGCGCGCGTGTGTGTGTGTGTGTGTGTGATATACTGTAGCTAGCAAATTCGTCATTGGCTTTGATACTCTGATTGGTTAGAGATGATCCTATCGCTGATAACTTTGTTTTGTACAATACCCCTTATTTTGACGTCACCACAAATGACTTAAATGATGGCTGTCTCAGACTGAAGTATGTAGCAAATATAGAGCAGGGGAAGAATTCAGTTTGAGTCGTCAGGCAAGGGCAGAGCAGGAATGACCACTGAGCTCCTCAACCAAAACACAACCAAAACACAACCAAAACACAGCCAAAACACAACCTCATAGAAACTCAAACTCAGGGTGACGTAGGTGTACCAGACCTGGGTTCAAGTTGAATTTGTTGTCTTCCAAATACTTTGTGTTTAATCAAATATGTCTGGAGTGATGCCAGATGGGTGGGGTTTGCCGCTTTGGGTACTACTCTATTGGTTCCATTTAGCCGATTTCCATTTAGCCGAGTTCCATTTAGCCGATTTGCCGACTACGATTGGTTCCATTGCACGGCCAGCCAGGCAAGCTTAATCGAGAGCAGCTAAACTATTTGATTGACAACGAACACTACTTGAACCCAGGTTTGGTGGTGTGTGGGTCGGCTAGTACTGTCTGTTCTGAAATCAATGTGCCGACCGAAGGGGTTCTCTCTGTAGGCTACTTTTCCAACACAGAGGGCAATAACTCCCCCACCAGCATAAAAAGCCCGCTAATCTGCAGGATAAACAGAGGCCGGAGCGTGTATTATATTTCCGATGCTGTCCTTGCACTGTGGAGGAAGCCTGCAGATAAGATGCTATCTGTCCTCCGATGAATGACTACTGCATTGTGTTTCCTATATGCTAGAGCCTCCTTTCTGAGGGACAGTGCCCAATGATGCGAGAGACCTGATGTTTTGTGTGTGTTTGGGAGTGGGGTGGTTGTATCAGGGGAATGTAGTGACTCATTTTTACACATTTTTATTAGATAGGGACAACCATGTTGATTCACCTATTTCTCTCTCTCTCTTTCTCTCTTTCCTCAGGCAAAGTCACTTCGACCTTGAGTCTTTCTGAAATTAAACGGGTCTGGCTGATATTAAGCGGGTCTGGCTGATATTAAACGGGTCTGTCTGATATTAAACAGGTCTGTCTGTTATTCAACAGGTCTGTCTGATATTAAACCGGGACTGTCTGATATTAAACGGGTCTGTCTGATATTAAACAGGTCTGTCTGATATTAAACGGGTCTGTCTGATATTAAATGTGTCTGGCTGATATTAAACGGGTCTGTCTGATATTAAACAGGTCTGTCTGATATTAAACAGGTCTGTCTCATATTAAATGGGTCTTTCTGATATTAAACAGGTCTGTCTGATATTAAACAGGTCTGTCTGATATTAAACAGGTCTGTCTGATATTAAACGGGTCTGTCTGATATTAAATGTGTCTGGCTGATATTAAACAGGTCTGTCTCATATTAAACAGGTCTGTCTGATATTAAACGGGTCTGTCTGATATTAAATGTGTCTGGCTGATATTAAACGGGTCTGTCTGATATTAAACGGGTCTGTCTGATATTAAACAGGTCTGTCTCATATTAAATGGGTCTTTCTGATATTAAACAGGTCTGTCTGATATTAAACAGGTCTGTCTGATATTAAACGGGTCTGTCTGATATTAAACAGGTCTGTCTGATATTAAATGGGTCTTTCTGATATTAAACAGGTCTGTCTGATATTAAACAGGTCTGTCTGATATTAAATGGGTCTTTCTGATATTAAACAGGTCTGTCTGATATTAAACAGGTCTGTCTGATATTAAACAGGTCTGTCTGATGTTAAATGGGTCTGTCTGATATTAAATGGATCTGTCTGATATTAAATGTCATATAGCCTACTCTACTGTAAATGTATTGGATTTAATCAGCCTTCATTTCTCACAACAAGAATAGACTGACGAGTTTCAGAAGAAAAGTATTTGTTTCTGGCCATTTTGAGCCTGTAATCGAACCCACAAAATGCTGATGCTCCAGATACTCAACTAGTCTAAAGAAGGCCAGTTTTATTGCTTCTTTAATCAGAACAACAGTTTTCAGCTCTGCTAACATAATTACAAAAGGGTTTTCTAATGATCAATTAGCCTTTTAAACTGATAAACTTGGATTAGCTAACACAACGTGCCATTGGAACACAGGAGTGATGGTTGCTGATAATGGACTTCGGTACTCCTATTTTAGATATTCCATACAAAATCAGCCGTTTACAGCTACAATAGTCATTTACAACATTAACAATGTTTACACTGTATTTCTGATCAATTTGATGTTATTTTAATGGACAAAAATGGTTGCATACCAATAACCTCTCCATTCTCCCGAAGTATGCACTTGTTCACTTGACTGGTATATGAAAAGGTGTTCTTTCTAGCCTGTGCCTACATCGGTCCAATGCTTTTAGCCTTGTGGGGAGTAGTGAACGAGTGTACACTTCAGGAGGGAGAAGAGATTATTGGGATGCAACCAAAGGTATTTCCAACTGACCAACCAGACACGAGGTCTCATGAGAGTGAATCATCCCCACACACCAGGATAATGATGAGTTGATTGGGCTGTGATGAACAACATCATTCTGGGTTGTGTTCATTGCGGCACAAAAAATACTAAAAATAAATAAAATGGAAACAAGCATTTCTCATTCGACAAGCCCAGCTAAAACCTATGTGTTTCAGTCGTTTATCTTCCGTTTGGTGCCTAATGAACACGACCCAGGTTAGTCTGAAACAGAAGGGGCATTTACTACGTACAACACCTCTGCCTTGAAAAAACCTTTGGGTTCCAGCCCATCCATAGTGATAAGCCTTCCAGGAGCTAGTTAGGCCTCTATGCCTTGGTCCACGGCTTGGCTGACGTCAAGTACCCAATCACTGAAGCAGCAGCAGGCTGGTTTCCAGGGAGAACAAACCACTTGACCGTTCTAAAAATATCCTCATTCAGCGCAGCCCTTTCACATGCGTTGTCGTGGACCCTGTGCACCTCTCAGTCTTTATTAACGCATCCGCAGCAAGGCATCCATTCAATATCAAATCAAATCAAACCATGTTATTTGTCACGTGCCGAACACAGCTGGTGTAGACTACTGTAAAATGCTTGCTTACGAGTCCTTCCCAACGACGCAGAATTTCAAAATAGTAACAAAAATGAAATAGTAGCACAACGAATAAAATAAAATACACAAGAATGGAGCTATATACAGGAAGTACCAGTAACAGATCAATGTGGAGCTATATACAGGAAGTACCAGTACCAGATCAATGTGGAGCTATATACAGGAAGTACCAGTACCAGATAAATGTGGAGCTATATACAGGAAGTACCAGTACCAGATCATTGTGGAGCTATATACAGGAAGTACCAGTACCAGATCAATGTGGAGCTATATACAGGGAGTACCAGTGCCAGATCAATGTGGAGCTATATACAGGGAGTACCAGTACCAGATCACTGTGGAGCTATATACAGGAAGTACCAGTAACAGATCAATGTGCAGAGGTACAAGGTATTTGAGGTAGATATGTACATGAAGGCAGAGTAAAGTGACTAGGTATCAGCATAGATAAATAAAAGGTATTTGAGGTAGATATGTACATGAAGGCAGGGTAAAGTGACTAGGTATCAGCATAGATAATAATAAGGTATTTAAGGTATATATGTACATGAAGGCAGGGTAAAGTGACTAGGTATCAGGATAGATAAGTATAAGGTATTTGAGGTAGTTCTGTACATGAAGGCAGGGTAAAGTCACTAGGTATCAGGATAGATAATAATAAGGTATTTGAGGTAGATATGTACAGTATAGTGTGAGTGTGTATATGGTGTGTATATATAGTCTAGTGAGTGTGTATATGGTGTGTATATATAGTCTAGTGAGTGTGTAAATGGGGTGTATATATAGTCTAGTGAGTGTGTATATGGTGTGTATATATAGTCTAGTGAGTGTGTATATGGTGTGTATATATAGTCTAGTGAGTGTTTGTAGGGTCAGTGCAATTTAGTTCTGGTACCATTAATTGACTATTAAGCAGTCTGGCTATTAAGCAGTCTGGCTATTTACCAGTCTCGTGGCTTGGGGGTAGAAGCTGTCTTGGAGCTTGGTACCATTTGCCAGATGGTAGAAGAGTGAACAGCCTATAGCTTGGGTGGCTGGAGTCTTTGGACATTTTTCGGGCCTGATTTAGAGGTCCTGGACGGAGAGGAGCTCGGCCCAGTTATGTACTGGGCTGTCCACATCACCTTCTGTAGTGCATTTTCCATAACAAGCGGTGGTGCAGCCAGTCCAGATGCTCTCAATGGTGCAGCTGGGGGGTGGGGTACATGCCCCCCCCACCAGCTACCAAATCTTGTCAACCTCCTGAGGGAAAATAGGCGCTGCTGTACCCTCTTCACAACTGAGGGGGTGTGTGTGGACCATGTTAAGTCCTTAGTGATGTGGACGCAAAGGAACTTAAGCTCTCGACCTGCTCCACAAGAGCCCAGTCGATATACAGTGGCTTGCGAAAGTATTCACGCCCTTGGCATTTTTCCTATTTGGTTACCTTACAACCTGGAATTAAAATAAATTATTTGGTGGTTTGTATCATTTGATTTACACAACATGCCTACCACTTTGATGATGCAAAATATTTTTTATTGTGAAACAAACAAGAAATAAGACAAAAAAACAGAAAACTTGAGTGTGCATAACTATTCCCCCTTTAGCAGCAATTACAGCTGCAAGTCTCTTGGGGTATGTTTCTATAAGCTTGGCACATCTTTTGCCCATTCTTCAAGGCAAAACTGCTCCAGCTCCTTCAAGTTGGATGGGTTCCGCTGGTGTACAGCAATCTTTAAGTCATACCACATATTCTCAATTGGATTGAGGTCTGGGCTTTGACTAGGCCATTCCAAGACATTTAAATGTTTCCCCTTAAACCACTCGAGTGTTGCTTTAGCAGTATGCTTAGGGTCATTTTCCTGCTGGAAGGTGAACCTCCGTCCCAGTCTCAAATCTCTGGAAGACTGAAACAGGTTTCCCTCAAGAATTTCCCTGTATTTAGCGCCATCCATCATTCCTTCAATTCTGACCAGTTTCCCAGTCCCTGCCGATGAAAAACATCAGTGTTTTCATCGGATGGTGTTTTCTGGGTGATGATAGGTGTTGGGCTTGCGCCAGACATAGCGTTTTCCTTGATGGCCAAAAAGCTAAATTTTTGTCTCATCTGACCAGAGTACCTTCTTCCATCTGTTTGGGGGAGTCTCCCACATGCCTTTTGCCGAACACCAAACGTGTTTGCTTATTTTTTCTCTTTAAGCAATGGCTTTTTTCTGGCCATTCTTCCGTAAAGCCCAGCTCTGTGGAGTGTACGGCTTAAAGTGGTCCTATGGACAGATACTCCAATCTTCCTTCAGGGTTATCTTTGGTCTCTTTGTTGCCTCTCTGATTAATGCCCTCCTTGCCTGGTCTGTGAGTTTTGGTGGGCGGCCCTCTCTTGGCAGGTTTGTTGTGGTGCCATATTCTTAAAAAAAAATTATAATGGATTTAATGGTGCTCCGTGGGATGTTCAAAGTTTGGGATATTTTTTTTTATAACCCAACCCTGATCTGTACTTCTCCACAACTTTGTCCCTGGCCTGTTTGGTGAGCTCCTTGGTCTTCATGGTGCCACTTGCTTGGTGGTGCCCCTTGCTTAGTGGTGTTGCAGACTCTGGGGCCTTTCAGAACAGGTGTATAAATACTGAGATCATGTGACACTTAGATTGCACACAGGTGGACTTTATTTAATTAATCATGTGACTTCTGAAGGTAATTGGCTGCACCATATCTTATTTAGGGGCTTCATAGCAAAGGGGGTGAATACATGTGCACGCACCACTTTTCATTTTTAGATTTTTTGTAAACAAGTTATTTTTTTCACTTTACCAATTTGGACTATTTTATTTATTTCCATTACATGAAATCCAAATAAAAATCCATTTAAATTACAGGTTGTAATGCAAAAAAATAGAAAAACAACAAAGGGGATGAATACTTTTGCAAGGCACTGTAAACAGGGGTGCTAGTCATTGTATCTATCAAATGTCCAAATTTACCACACATTCAATGTATCTGTGGTCCATTATAAGTAGAATCATCTGTTTAGTCATTGGTTTGAATTATGAGAGGGACACGACAGGAAGGTGGGAGGAGAGCAAAAGACAGGGAGAAAAGGAACAAGAGAGAAAGAAGGTGATAGATGGGGAAAGAGAGAGAGAGAGAGAGAGAGAGAGAGAGAGAGAGAGAGAGAGAGAGAGAGAGAGAGAGAGAGAGGGAGAATCACTAAAGCAATACAGAAATACACTACGGGAAAAAAAGGAACAGCACGTCAGAAATCAGCTCAATGTAATTGAAGAATCCATAGACTCTAACCACATCTGTGAAAATTGGAAAACACTACAACACAAAGAATTCTGACTCGTACATTTCCTCAATGAAAACAATGTACAGAGCAAATGTCAAATTGGCTTTTTACCAAATTATCGTACGACAGACCACGTATTCACCCTGCACACCCTAATTGACAAACAAACAATCCAAAACAAAGGCAAAGTCTTCTCATGCTTTGTTGATTTCAAACAAGCCTTCAACTCAATTTGGCATGAGGATCTGCTATACAACTTGATGGAAAGTGGTGTTGGGGGAAAAACATACAACATTATAAAATCCATATACACAAACAACAAGTGTGAGGTTAAAATAGGCAAAAAACACACATATTTCTTTCCACAGGGTCGTGGGGTGAGACAGGGATGCAGCTTAAGCCCCACCCCCTTCAACATATATATCAACGAATTGGCGAGGGCACTAGAACAGTCTGCAGCACCCGGCCTCCCCCTACTAGAATCTGAAGTCAAATGTCTACTGTTTGCTGATGATCTGGTGCTTCTGTCACCAACCAAGGATGGCTTACAGCAGCAACTAGATCTTCTGCACAGATACTGCCAGACCTGGACCCTGACAGTAAATCTCAGTAAGACGAAAATAATGGTGTTCCAGAAAATGTCCAGTCACCAGGACCACAAATACAAATTCCATCTAGACACCGTTGCCCTGGAGCACACAAAAAACTATACATACCTTGGCCTAAACAGGTAACTTCCACAAAGCTGTGAACGATCTGAGAGACAAGGCAAGAAGGGCATTCTATGCCATCAAAAGGAACATAAAATTCGACATATCAATTAGGATCTTGCAAAAAATACTTGAATCAGTTATAGAGCCCATTGCTGTCACGCCCTGACCGGTAGGAGCCTTTTATGTCTCCTTTTGGTTTGGTCAGGGTGTGATTTGGGGTGGGCATTCTATGCTATAGTTTTTGTATTTCTTTGTTTTGGCTGAGTGTGGCTCTCAATCAGGGACAGCTGTCTATCGTTGTCTCTGATTGGGAACCACACTTAAGCAGCTAATTTTTCCTCCTTGTGGGAGGTTGACTCTGTTGAGGTGTTTGTACTGTTGGTGCTACACCTGTTTTGATCTTCGTTTGTTGTTTTGTATTTGAGTGAGTTGACGAAATAAAGATGTTTAACTCCACCCGGCACGCTGCGCCTTGGTCCGTCAATGAAGATCGTGACAGAACCTCCCACCACCAAGAGACCAAGCAGCGTGCCTACCTGGAGTCCTGGACATGGGAGGAGATCCTGGACGGAAGGGACCGGGAGGCAGGCGGGGAATACCCGTCGAAGGAGGAGCTGGAGGCAGCTAAGAAGGAGCGGCGCTTCTATGAACAAAAATATGCGGGAACACGGCTGGCCTTTAAGCCCGAGAGGCAGCCCCAAATTTTTTTTTTGGGGGGGCACACGGGGAGTTTGGCTGGACCAGGTTGGAGACCTGGGCCAGCTCCCCGTGCTTACTAGAGGGAGCAGCGCACTGGTAAGGGAAGACCCCCATGAAATGGACAAAAATGAATGGCAACATATTGCCATTGGAACAAACATACACACGATGGAAAAGAGTGCCCAAATGTACGCCGTTTCGTGTATTTCTTATGGCAAACGGCATACGGCAAATGCCAAGTGTAATAACTCAAAATTACTATAGGTGGCGAGCTGCTCCAACGGGCAAAACATATTGCAAATGTACATGAAGACAAGACCAGGGTCAAATTTTGACATTTCCAAAAAATATCAAAATAACTATACCTCCTAAAAAGTGCTTTCTGGGCGTTTTTAGCGATTCTAACGACTTTTCGTTATAATCTCACGCATAGAAAGATGTGTATAAACATATTCTTGTCTAATTTTAATAAAGTTAATTTTTATTAACTTTTTTATTGTCCATTTGCAATATGTTTTGTCCATTTGCAATATGTTACCATAGGAAGTCAAAAGTCATGATGTTATGTCCATTTACATATATCGTCATAGGAAGTCAAGACTTCGAACCCAAAAGTAAGTGAGCAATGTCCAAATGGCATTTAAACTGACAAAATGATATATATCACTATGTTAAGCCCTCAATCATCCTATAGGGTCTATTTTTTGAAAACGTCCAAAATGACCAGGGGTGCCTACATTGGGATCGTGATCTTAAAAGCCCATTGAAACATATTGCAAATGTACAGTGAAACATATTGCAAATGTACAGTACATTTACCAGGTCCATATTTTCAAAAGGGTTTTAAATGACTTTAGGGGGCTGCTCCTGGTCCAGGATCTTTATGGGAGTATCCCACTATGGCCCTAAGTCAGTGGGAGAAGCCCCTGCTCATTTATGGAGTTCTTTCAATTTTAAAAAGTTGAAAGGCTGAGTGAATCATCTCCTGAGATTATGTTAATGCCACCTTCCCTGAAAGCTTATTTAGTCAAAAAATGCATTTAGGGGGGTGCAGTGCCTCCAGGATCCGTATGGGAGCATCCCACTATGGCCCTAAGTCAGTGGGAGAAGCCCCTGCTCATTTATGGAGGTTTTCAAAAATGTTCAAAAAATGACAGAGTCCACACTCTCTTCCATTGCTTTGTACAGTACATTTGCAATATGTTTCACTGTATATTTGCAATATGTTTCAATGGGCTTTAACATCACGAATATGACAAGATCTAAAATACTTCAGGAATGGTCAATTGACTGCCCATTGATCTCAGGATGGCCAGGATTGATAGCGGTACCTGTCCATAGCTCGTTAGTGTTGATTTCAACATGTAAAAAAGCCCATTGAAACATATTGCAAATGTACAGTGAAACATATTGCAAATGTACAGTACATTTACCAGGTCCATATTTTCAAAAGGGTTTTAAATGACTTTAGGGGGCTGCTCCTGGTCCAGGATCCGTATGGGAGCATCCCACTATGGCCCTAAGTCAGTGGGAGAAGCCCTTGCTGATTTATGGAGGTTTTCAAAAAAGAAGTCCACACTCTCTTCCATTGCTTTGTACAGTACATTTGCAATATGTTTCACTGTACATTTGCAATATGTTTCAATGGGCTGTTAACATCACGAATATGACAAGCTCTAAAATCCTGCAGGAATGGCCAATTGACTGCCCGTTGATCTCGGGATGGCCAGGATTGATAGCGGTACCTGTCCATAGCTCGTTGGTGTTGATTTCAACATGTCAAAAAAGTCCATTGAAACATATTGCAAATGTACAGTGAAACATATTGCAAATGTACAGTACATTTGCAATATGTTTCAATGGGCTGTTAACATCACGAATATGACAAGCTCTAAAATACTTCAGGAATGGCCAATTGACTGCCCGTTGATCTCAGGATGGCCAGGATTGATAGCGGTACCTGTCCATAGCTCGTTGGTGTTGATTTCAACATGTCAAAAAAAAGCCCATTGAAACATATTGCAAATGTACAGTGAAACATATTGCAAATGTACAGTACATTTGCAATATGTTTCAATGGGCTGTTAACATCACGAATATGACAAGCTCTAAAATCCTGCAGGAATGGCCAATTGACTGCTCGTTGATCTCGGGATGGCCAGGATTGATAGTGGTACCTGTCCATATCTCGTTGGTGTTGATTTCAACATGTCAAAAAAGCCCATTGAAACATATTGCAAATGTACAGTGAAACATATTGCAAATGTACAGTACATTTGCAATATGTTTCAATGGGCTGTTAACATCACGAATATGACAAGCTCTAAAATCCTGCAGGAATGGCCAATTGACTGCTCGTTGATCTCGGGATGGCCAGGATTGATAGTGGTACCTGTCCATATCTCGTTGGTGTTGATTTCAACATGTCAAAAAAAAGCCCATTGAAACATATTGCAAATGTACAGTGAAACATATTGCAAATGTACAGTACATTTGCAATATGTTTCAATGGGCTTTTAACATCACGAATATGACAAGCTCTAAAATCCTGCAGGAATGGCCAATTGACTGCCCGTTGATCTCAGGATGGCCAGGCTTGATAGCGGTACCTGTCCATAGCTCGTTGGTGTTGATTTCAACATGTCAAAAAAAGCCCATTGAAACATATTGCAAATGTACAGTGAAACATATTGCAAATGTACAGTACATTTGCAATATGTTTCAATGGGCTTTAACATCACGAATATGACAAGCTCTAAAATCCTGCAGGAATGGCCAATTGACTGCCCGTTGATCTCAGGATGGCCAGGCTTGATAGCGGTACCTGTCCATAGCTCGTTGGTGTTGATTTCAACATGTCAAAAAAAGCCCATTGAAACATATTGCAAATGTACAGTGAAACATATTGCAAATGTACAGTACATTTGCAATATGTTTCAATGGGCTTTAACATCACGAATATGACAAGCTCTAAAATCCTGCAGGAATGGCCAATTGACTGCCCGTTGATCTCAGGATGGCCAGGCTTGATAGCGGTACCTGTCCATAGCTCGTTGGTGTTGATTTCAACATGTCAAAAAAAGCCCATTGAAACATATTGCAAATGTACAGTGAAACATATTGCAAATGTACAGTACATTTGCAATATGTTTCAATGGGCTTTAACATCACGAATATGACAAGCTCTAAAATCCTGCAGGAATGGCCAATTGACTGCCCGTTGATCTCAGGATGGCCAGGCTTGATAGCGGTACCTGTCCATAGCTCGTTGGTGTTGATTTCAACATGTCAAAAAAGCCCATTGAAACATATTGCAAATGTACAGTGAAACATATTGCAAATGTACAGTACATTTGCAATATGTTTCAATGGGCTTTAACATCACGAATATGACAAGCTCTAAAATCCTGCAGGAATGGCCAATTGACTGCCCGTTGATCTCAGGATGGCCAGGCTTGATAGCGGTACCTGTCCATAGCTCGTTGGTGTTGATTTCAACATGTCAAAAAAAAGCCCATTGAAACATATTGCAAATGTACAGTGAAACATATTGCAAATGTACAGTACATTTGCAATATGTTTCAATGGGCTTTTAACATCACGAATATGACAAGCTCTAAAATCCTGCAGGAATGGCCAATTGACTGCCCGTTGATCTCAGGATGGCCAGGCTTGATAGCGGTACCTGTCCATAGCTCGTTGGTGTTGATTTCAACATGTCAAAAAAAGCCCATTGAAACATATTGCAAATGTACAGTGAAACATATTGCAAATGTACAGTACATTTGCAATATGTTTCAATGGGCTTTAACATCACGAATATGACAAGCTCTAAAATACTGCAGGAAAGCCCAATTGACTGCCCGTTGATCTCAGGATGGCCGGGCTTGACGGTTTTAACTTATTGCAAATGGACAAAAGTCTGCCATAAAGTCACTATAATGAAAACGTAAAACACCTAGTTACGTTCTAGTTGCGGGTCCAGTTCCGACGTTATGTGTCGGCCTATCTGAGGCGACCCCAAATCCCGAGTTTCGCTCGATAGGTCATTCGAGCCCGAGCAGCGACCTTAATTGGTGCTGAAAATCCACGTTTTCCGGGCGTTGCTACGGGGTCCTTGAATGAGCTATCGGACAGAAACGTTAGGGTCCGTCTCTATGGGCCGAGGCGGTTCTAACGCACCTAGCCTTGTGTCTCTGGGACTTTTAGAAATTTTGTCATTTTCGTGATGTAAAAATGAATTGAAAATATTGCAAATGTACAAGGCTGTTTCTCGGCCTGTGAACCTTCTAGAGCCCCATAACTCACCGTGCACTATCGACATAAGCTCTAGAAAAGGGTTCTAAAGTTTCAGAGCTCTAGGTCTGACGGGTCTTTAATAGTTCGAACGAAGTAACTATTGCAGGCAGTGTGTGTCTGTAAGCCCCACACTATGTCACTCCCCATGGACTGTGTGCATGTGTGAGTTTTTCAAGGGATTCTGATGGGAGAAATGACTGATTTACAGTTCATTGGGGTTGCCTAATCACACATGTGAAGTTTTGGAAAATTGTGACCTTTTAACCCTTGAAACAGACACTGTGACCACAATTTAAGGCACTTCCGGTTGTCACAGGAAGCTGTAGGTAGACACATATCCTCATTGGGGTAGGCTTTAACAGAATCCTGAGTTTTAAGTCTGTAAGTTAAGAACTGACTGATTAACACAGGTTTGAAAGTCTGTTTTTCACCAACAGCAGGTTGGGTACTGTAAAACACCTTTAGGGTGATTTTAACCACTTCCGGTTGCTCCAGGAAGCTTAGAATCAACACAGGTAGACCTCATAGTGGCCTGATGGATTGCCATAAAAGACATGTTCATAAGGCATTCATAACCCACATAGGCACCAGGTTGAATTTAGGCGAGCAGGCAATGTATTCCTATGGGGAGAGATGTCATAGCAAACGGTTTGATGTAAATACCCTGTTTTCACTATTAAGGGTTAATGCCACAGGGCCACGGTTAGGCTTGCACAGATCGGGAGGTCCTAAGGAACGTTCCAGAAGTCGAATCGTGCTTCTAACCCAACGGTTCTGCCGCTGTCACTCAAAAGCAGCTGAAATTTAGGGCCAGGCTTCATTTAGGGCCTACTTTTTGGCACGGTTGCTGCGGTCAGACCGAGTGAGCTACGGTCAAGCGGGGCATCTCGTTGAACTCGGCAAGGCCTAGAGACTATGGTGATGCCATTGCAGGCTCTGTGTGTCTTCAAGCCCCACACTGTGTCACTCCATCCCATATCTGTGTTTGTGTGTGTCTGTGAGGGTTTTCTTGTAAATCTGATGGGAGAAATGACCCATTTACAGTTCATGAGGGTTGCCTAATCACAAATATGAAGTTTTGGAAAGATGTGACCTTTTTAACCCTTTGAAACAGCACCTATGACCCCTATTTAAAGCACTTCCGGTTGTCACAGGAAGCTGTAGTTAGACACATATCCTCATTGGGGTATGCTTTAACAGAATCCTGAGTTATAAGTCTTTAGGTTAAGAACTGACTGATTTACACAGGGTTGAAAGTCTGTTTTTCACAAACTGCAGGTTGGGTCTATCAAAACACCTTTTGGGTGATTTTTACCACTTCCGGTTGCTCCAGGAAGCTTAGAATCAACACAGGTAGACCTCATAGTGGTCTGATGGATTGCTATCAAAGACAGGTTCATAAGACATTCATAACCCACATAGGCACCAGGTTGAATTTAGGGAGCAGGCAATGTATTCCTATGGGGAGAGATGTCATAGCAAACGGTTTGATGTAAATACCCTGTTTTGACTGTTAAGGGTTAATGCCACAGGGTCAAAGTTAGGCTTGCACAGATCGGGAGGTCCTAAGGAACGTTCCAGAAGTCGAATCGTGCTTCTAACCCAAACGGTTCTGCCGCTGTCACCCAAAAGCAGCTGAAATTGAGGGCCAGGCTTCAGTTTGGGCCTACTTTTGGAACGGTTACTGCGGTCAGACCGAGTGAGCTACGGTCAAGCGGGATATCTTGTTGAACTCAGGAAGGCCTAGAGACTATGGTGATGCCATTGCAGGCTCTGTGTGTCTTCAAGCCCCACACTGTGTCACTCCATCCCATATCTGTGTTTGTGTGTGTCTGTGAGGGTTTTCTTGTAAATCTGATGGGAGAAATGACCCATTTACAGTTCATGAGGGTTGCCTAATCACACATATGAAGTTTTGGAAAGATGTGACCTTTTTAACCCTTCAAACAGCACCTATGACCCCTATTTAAAGCACTTCCGGTTGTCACAGGAAGCTGTAGTTAGACACATATCCTCATTGGGGTATGCTTTAACAGAATCCTGAGTTATAAGTCTTTAGGTTAAGAACTGACTGATTTACACAGGGTTGAATTGTCTGTTTTTCACAAACTGCAGGTTGGGTATATCAAAACACCTTTTGGGTGATTTTTACCACTTCCGGTTGCTCCAGGAAGCTTAGAATCAACACAGGTAGACCTCATAGTGGTCTGATGGATTGCTATCGAAGACAGGTTCATAAGACATTCATAACCCACATAGGCACCAGGTTGAATTTAGGGAGCAGGCAATGTATTCCTATGGGGAGAGATTTCATAGCAAACGGTTTGATGTAAATACCCTGTTTTCACTGTTAAAGGTTAATGCCACACAGTCACGGTTAGGCTTGCTCTGATCGGGAGGACCTTAGGAACATTCCTGAAGTTGAATTGTGCTTCTAACCCAAACGGGTCTGCCGCTGTCACCCAAAATCAGCTGACATTTAGGGCCAGGCTTCATTTTGCGCCTACTTTTTGCACGGTCTATGAGGTCAGAGCGAGCTACAGTCAAGTGGGGCGTCTCGTTGAACTCGGCACGGCCTAGAGACTATGGTGATGCCCTTTTTGTGTTGATTTCAGTCTGTCATTTTGGTGATGTTTCAGCCCTATTCAAACATATTGCAAATGTACAAAAGTCAACGAGCAAGTCAGCGTCAATCAATCAATTAGATATCATTCTGACACCAAACTGATAAAACTGACACCAAACCCACTTTTCCCATCTCATTTAGAAGCCAACAATCACATATATCAGGGCAGGCTCAAAATTCTGTTTAAATCATAGTAAAAATGTAAAACACCTAGTTACGCTTCTAGCTGCGGGTCCAGTTCCGACATTATGTGTTGGCCTAGCTGAGGCGACCCGAATCTCAAGTTTCGCTCGATAGGTCATTTGGAGTCCGAGCAGCGACCTTAATTGGTGCTGAAAATCCACGCTCCGGGCGTTGCTACGGGGTCCTTGAATGAGCTATCGGACAGAAACGTTAGGGTCCGCTCTCTATGGGCCGAGGCGGTTCTAATGCACCTAGCCTTGTGTCTCTGGGACTTTTAGAACTTTTGTCATTTTCGTGATGTAAAAATGAATTGAAAATATTGCAAATGTACGAGGCTGTTTCTCGGCCTGAAAACCTTCTAGAGCCCCGTAGCTCACCGTGCACGATCGACTAAAGGTCTAGAATGGGTTTCTAAAGTTTCAGAGCTCTAGGTCTGACGGTTCTTTAATAGTTCGAACAAAAGTAACTATTGCAGGCAGTGTCTGTCTGTAAGCCCCTCACTGTGTCATTCCCCATTGACTGTGCATGTGTGCTTTTTCAGAAAATCACAGAAAATCACAGAAATCACGTAGAGCTCCGAAACCCACTTTAACGGATCCGTCTGAACACGCAGCAACTGGATCCATAACTTTTGGGGAAAAAATATTTTTCTCAACATTACGAATTGGACGCTTGCCAATTAATCGAAAATTAAAAGAGATAAATGTCTGGTTCTTTTTTCCTTACACCATAGGTTCATGTACTTTGACGTAAAGCTGTCAAATTAGTGCTCTATTTCCATTTTTCACCTTTAATCCCAGAAAATGGGCCTTATCTCAAAAACCGTGAGTCCCTGACGCCATTCTGTTTCGGGGCCAACTGCCCATATGGCCAAACCCATGCCCACCAAGTTTCGTCTTCAAAGAGTTTTCGGTTTAGGAGAAAAAGCCAGGTCAATTAGGTGTATGTTTTGTACATTTGCAATATGAAGGCATTCGCCATCTGGTGGGATTAACATGAAGGGCGGAAAAATGAAAAAATGAATTTATTTTATTAAACGGACATCGAAAGTCCGAGAAAGTTCGTTTGATGACTTCCTGGAAGATTAGGCCCTAGGGCACGGCCCGGCAGCGTCGGGCTTATTTTAGAAACAATTTCGGACGCCTAGTAAGGAGCGTACATTTGCAATATGCAGTTTCTCATCAAACATACAGCAAATGCCATCCGCGTCCCTTATGTAGGTAGGGCACCGTGTGAGGCGGTGAAACGCACGGTGTTGCCAGTGCGTGTTCACAGCCCGGCGCGTGACATGCCAGCTTCCCGCATAGTTTTTGTGAGTAGGAGTGTTCAGCCTGGGAGGAGTATGCCGGCTCAGCGCTCTTGGCCTCCAGTACACCTCCTCGGACCAGGATATCCTGCGCCCGGCTCTGCGTACTGTGTCTCCGGTGCGTCTCCACAGCCCGGTCGTCCTGTGCCAGCGCCCGCAGGTTCAGAGCGGAGTTATCCATTCAGCCAGGACGGGTTGTGCAGGCTGTATGCCGGAGACCTCCAGTGCGTCTTCACGGCCCAGTGTATCCTGCCCCTGTTCCACGCTCCAGGATCCCTGTGCGTGTTGGGAGCCCAGCATGCACTGTCCCACGCTCAAGGATCCCTGTGCGTGTTGTGAGCCCAGCATGCACTGTCCCACGCTCCAGGATTCCTGTGCGCCTTCGGAGCCCGGCGAGGCCTGTCCCTGCTCCGCGCACCAGGCCCCCTGTGCGCCTCCAGAGCCCGGCGAGGCCTGTCCCTGCTCCGCGCACCAGGCCCCCTGTGCGCCTCCAGAGCCCGGCGAGGCCTGTCCCTGCTCCGCGCACCAGGCCCCCTGTGCGCCTCCAGAGCCCGGCGAGGCCTGTCCCTGCTCCGCGCACCAGGTCCCCTGTGCGCCTCCAGAGCCCGGCGAGGCCTGTCCCTGCTCCGCGCACCAGGTCCCCTGTGCGCATCGAGCCCGGCACGCCCTGTCCCTGCTCCGGCGCACCAGGTCCCCAGCGCATCGAGAAGCCCGGCACGCCCTGTCCCTGCTCACGCGCACCAGGTCCTCTGTGCGCCTCCAGAGCGCGCCGAGGGTCCTCAGTCCGGGGCCCGCAGCGAGGGTCCCCAGTCCGGGGCCCGCAGCGAGGGTGCCCAGTCCGGGGCCCGCAACGAGGTTGCCCGCAACGAGGGTGCCCAGTCCGGGGCCCGCAGCGAGGGTGCCCAGTCCGGGGCCCGCAGCGAGGGTGCCCAGTCCGGGGCCCGCAGCGAGGGTCCCCAGTCCGGGGCCCGCAGCGAGGGTGCCCAGTCCGGGGCCCGCAGCGAGGGTGCCCAGTCCGGGGCCCGCAACGAGGTTGCCCGCAGCGAGGGTGCCCAGTCCGGGGCCCGCAGCGAGGGTGCCCAGTCCGGGGCCCGCAGCAAGGGTGCCCAGTCCGGGGCCCGCAGCGAGGGTGCCCAGTCCTGGGCCCGCAGCGAGGGTTCCCAGTCCGGGGCCCGCAACGGGGGAGCCAGAGGTGGTGCGGGTCTACGTCCCGCACCAGAGCCGCCACCGCGGATAGATGCCCACCCAGACCCTCCCCAATAGGGTCAGGTTTTGCGGCCGGAGTCCGCACATTTGAGGGTATTGTCACGCCTGACCGGTAGGAGCCTTTTATGTCTCCTTTTGGTTTGGTCAGGGTGTGATTTGGGGTGGGCATTCTATGCTATAGTTTTTGTATTTCTTTGTTTTGGCTGAGTGTGGCTCTCAATCAGGGACAGCTGTCTATCGTTGTCTCTGATTGGGAACCACACTTAAGCAGCAAATCTTTCCTCCTTTCTTTGTGGGAGGTTGACTCTGTTGAGGTGTTTGTACTGTTGGTGCTACACCTGTTTTGATCTTCGTTTGTTGTTTTGTATTTGAGTGAGTTGACGAAATAAAGATGTTTAACTCCACCCGGCACGCTGCGCCTTGGTCCGTCAATGAAGATCGTGACAGAACCTCCCACCACCAAGAGACCAAGCAGCGTGCCTACCTGGAGTCCTGGACATGGGAGGAGATCCTGGACGGGAAGGGACCCGGGAGGCAGGCGGGGGAATACCCCGTCCGAAGGAGGAGCTGGAGGCAGCTAAGAAGGAGCGGCGCTTCTATGAACAAAAATATGCGGGAACACGGCTGGCCTTTAAGCCCGAGAGGCAGCCCCAAAAAATTTTTTGGGGGGGGCACACGGGGAGTTTGGCTGGACCAGGTTGGAGACCTGGGCCAGCTCCTGCGCTTACTAGAGGGAGCAGCGCACTGGTAGGGCACCGTGTGAGGCGGTGAAACGCACGGTGTTGCCAGTGCGTGTTCACAGCCCGGCGCGTGACATGCCAGCTTCCCGCATAGTTTTTGTGAGTAGGAGTGTTCAGCCTGGGAGGAGTATGCCGGCTCAGCGCTCTTGGCCTCCAGTACACCTCCTCGGACCAGGATATCCTGCGCCCGGCTCTGCGTACTGTGTCTCCGGTGCATCTCCACAGCCCGGCACGCCCTGTGCCAGCGCCCGCAGGTTCAGAGCGGAGTTATCCATTCAGCCAGGACGGGTTGTGCAGGCTGTATGCCGGAGACCTCCAGTGCGTCTTCACGGCCCAGTGTATCCTGCCCCTGTTCCACGCTCCAGGATCCCTGTGCGTGTTGGGAGCCCAGCATGCACTGTCCCACGCTCAAGGATCCCTGTGCGTGTTGTGAGCCCAGCATGCACTGTCCCACGCTCCAGGATTCCTGTGCGCCTTCGGAGCCCGGCGAGGCCTGTCCCTGCTCCGCTCACCAGGCCCCCTGTGCGCCTCCAGAGCCCGGCGAGGCCTGTCCCTGCTCCGCCGCACCAGGCCCCTGTGCGCCTCCAGAGCCCGGCGAGGCCTGTCCCTGCTCCGCGCACCAGGCCCCCTGTGCGCCTCCAGAGCCCGGCGAGGCCTGTCCCTGCTCCGCGCACCAGGCCCCTGTGCGCCTCCAGAGCCCGGCGAGGCCTGTCCCTGCTCCGGCGCACCAGGCCCCTGTGCGCCTCCAGAGCCCGGGCGAGGCCTGTCCCTGCTCCGCGCACCAGGTCCCCAGCGCATCGAGAGCCCGGCACGCCCTGTCCCTGCTCCGCGCACCAGATCCCTGTGCGCATCGAGAGCCCGGCACGTCCTGTCCCTGCTCCGCGCACCAGGTCCTCTGTGCGCCTCCAGAGCGCGCCGAGGGTCCTCAGTCCGGGGCCCGCAGCGAGGGTCCCCAGTCCGGGGCCCGCAGCGAGGGTGCCCAGTCCGGGGCCCGCAACGAGGTTGCCCGCAACGAGGGTGCCCAGTCCGGGGCCCGCAGCGAGGGTGCCCAGTCCGGGGCCCGCAGCGAGGGTGCCCAGTCCGGGGCCCGCAGCAGGGTCCCCAGTCCGGGCCCGCAGCGAGGTGCCCAGTCCGGGGCCCGCAGCGAGGGTGCCCAGTCCGGGCCGGCAACGAGGTTGCCCGCAGCGAGGGTGCCCAGTCCGGGCCCGCAGCGAGGGTGCCCAGTCCGGGGCCCGCAGCAAGGGTGCCCAGTCCGGGGCCCGCAGCGAGGGTGCCCAGTCCTGGGCCCGCAGCGAGGGTTCCCAGTCCGGGCCCGCAACGGGGAGTTAGAGGTGGTGCGGGTCTACGCCCCGCACCAGAGCCGCCATCAAGGATAGATGCTCACCCAGACCCTCCCCAATAGGGTCAGGTTTTGCGCCGGAGTCCGCACCTTTGGGTATTGTCACGCCCTGACCGGTAGGAGCCTTTATGTCTCCTTTTGGTTTGGTCAGGTGTGATTTGGGGTGGGCATTCTATGCTATAGTTTTTGTATTTCTTTGTTTTGGCTGAGTGTGGCTCTCAATCAGGGACAGCTGTCTATCGTTGTCTCTGATTGGGAACCACACTTAAGCAGCAAATCTTTCCTCCTTTCTTTGTGGGAGGTTGACTCTGTTGAGGTGTTTGTACTGTTGGTGCTACACCTGTTTTGATCTTCGTTTGTTGTTTTGTATTTGAGTGAGTTGACGAAATAAAGATGTTTAACTCCACCCGGCACGCTGCGCCTTGGTCCATCTCTGAAGATCGTGACAATTGCCCTATATGGTTGTGAGGTCTGGGGTCCGCTCACCAACCAAGAATTCACAAAATGGGACAAACACCAAATTGAGACTCATGCAAAATTCTGCAAAAATATCCTCTGTGTACAACGTAAAAAACCAAATAGTACCCGCAAAACACCAGTGTCAACGTCAACAGTGAAGAGGTGACTCCGGGATGCTGGCATTCTAGACAGAGTTCCTCTGTCCAGTGTCTGTGTTATTTTTCCCATCTTAATATTTTCTTTTTATTGGCCAGTCTGAGATATGGATTTTCCTTTGCAACTCTGCCTAGAAGACCAGCATCCCGAAGTCGCCTCTTCACTGTTGACGTTGAGACTGGTGTTTTGCGGGTACTATTTAATGAAGCTGCCAGTTGAGGACTTGTGAGGCGTCTGTTTCTCAGACACTCTAATGTACTTGACCTCTTGCTCAGTTGTTCACCGGGGCCACCCACTCCTCTTTTTATTCTGGTTAGAGCCAGTTTGCACTGTTCTGTGAAGGGAGTAGTGCACAGCGTTGTACGAGATCTTCAGTTTCTTGGCAATTTGTCTAATGGAATAGCCTTCATTTGTGAGCACAAGAATAGACAGACGAGTTTCAGAAGAAAGGTCTTTGTTTCTGGACATTTTGAGACTGTAATTGAACCCACAAATGCTGATTTTTTAAAATTTACTTTACCTTTATTTAACCAGGTAGGCTAGTTGAGAACAAGTTCTCATTTACAACTGCGACCTGGCCAAGATAAAGCACAGTAGTTTGATACATACAACAACAAAGAGTTACACATGGAATACACAGACATACAGCCAATAATACAGTAGAAAAATGAAAATAAATAAATAAATAAGTCTAAAAACAGTGAGTGCAAATGAGGTAAGATAAGGGAGGTAGGGCAACAAATAGGCCATGGTGGCGAGGTAATTACAATATAGCAATTAAACACTGGCATGGTAGATGTGCAGAAGATAAATGTGCAAGTTACTGGGGTGCAAAAGAGCAGGATAAATAAATGCAGTCTGGGGATGAGGTAGTAGGAAGGGCTGTTTACAAATGGGCTATGTGCAGGTGCAGAGATCTGTGAGCTGCACTGACAGCTGGTGCTTAAAGCTAGTGAGGGAGATATGTCTCCAGCTTCAGTGATTTTTGTAGTACGTTCCAGTCATTGGCAGCAGAGAACTGGAAGGAAAGGCGGCCAAAGGAGGAATTGGCTTTGGGGGTGACCAGTGAGATATACCGGCTGGAGCGCGTGCTACGTGTGGGTGCTGCTATGGTGAGCAGTGAGCTGAGATAAGCCGGGGCTTTACCTAGCAAATACTTGTAGATGACCTGGAGCCAGTGGGATTGGCTACGAGTATGAAGCGAGGGCCAACAAACGAGAGCGTACAGGTCGCAGTGGTGGGTAGTATATGGGGATTTGGTGACAAAACGGATGGCACTGTGATAGACTGCATCCAATTTGTTGAGTAGAGTGTTGGAGGCTATTTTATAAATTAAATTGCCGAAGTCGAGGATCGGTAGGATGGTCAGTTTTACGAGGGTATGTTTGGCAGCATGATTGAAGGATGCTTTGTTGCGATATAGGAAGCCGATTCTAGATTTAATTTTGGATTGGAGATGCTTAATGTAAGTCTGGAAGGAGAGTTTACAGTCTAGCCAGACACCTAGGTATTTGTAGTTGTCCACACATCCTAAGTCAGAACCGTCCAGAGTAGTGATGCTGGACTGGCGGGCAGGTGCGGGCAGTGATCTGTTTAAAAGAATGCATTTAGTTTTACTTGCATTTAAGAGCAGTTGGAGGCCATGGAAGGAGAGTTGTATGGCATTGAAGCTCGTCTGGAGGGTAGTTAACACAGAGTCCAAAGAAGCCAGAAGTATACAGAATGGTGTCGTCTGCGTAGAGGTGGATCAGAGAATCACCAGCAGCAAGAGCGACATCATTGATGTATACAGAGAAGAGAGTCAGCCCGAGAATTGAACCCTGTGGCACCCCCATAGAGACTAGAGGAAAAAGAAACGCACACCTATGTAGGCAAGGTGCTGGCTGGCGGAGTGGAAAACTTGTAGATAAAGGAGAGCCGCACACTGTAGGAGCTCAGATCCAACAATTTAATGTCCAACGTTTTGACAGGCAAGCTGTCTTCATCAGGGTTTGACAGAGTTGAAAGCCTTGACCAGGTTGATGAATACGGCTGCACAGTAATGTCTCTTATCGATAGCGGTTATGATATCGTTTAGGACCTTGAGTGTGGCTGAGGTGCACCCATGACCAGCTCTGAAACCAGATTGCATAGCGGAGAAGATACGTGGGATTCGAAATGTCTTCGAAACTTGGCTTTCGAAGACCTTTGAAAGGCAGGGTAGGATAGATATAGGTCTGTAGCAGTTTGGGTCTAGAGTGTCACCCCCTTTGAAGAGGGGGATGACCGCGGCAGCTTTCCAATCTTTGGGAATCTCAGACGATACGAAAGAGAGGTTGAACAGGCTAGTAATAAAGGTTGCAACAATTTCGGCGGATAATTTTAGAAAGAGAGGATCCAGATTGTCTAGCCCGGCTGATTTGTAAGTTTCCAGATTTTGAACATCAGCTATCTGGATTTGGGTGAATGAGAAACGGGGGAGGCTTGGGCGAGATGCTGTGGGAAGTGCAGGGCTGTTGACCGGGGTAGGGGTAGCCAGGTGGAAAGCATGGCCAGCTGTAGAAAAAATGCTTATTGAAGTTCTCAATTATCGCGGATTTGTCTTTGGTGACAGTATTTCCTAGCCTCAATGCAGTGGGCAGCTCGAGGAGGTGCTCTTATTCTCCATGGACTTTACAGTGTCCCAGAACTTTTTTGAGTTTGTGCTACAGGATGCAAATGTCTGCTTTAAAAAGCTAGCCTTAGCTTTCCTAATTGCCTGTGTATATTGGTTCCTGACTTCTCTGAAAAGTTGCATTTCGCGTGGGCTATTTGATGCTAATGCAGAACGCCACAGGATGTTTTTGTGCTGGTCAAGGGCAGTCAAGTCTGGAGTGAATCAAGGGCTATATCTGTTCCTGGTTCTACATTTTTTGAAAAGGGCATGCTTATTTAAGATGGTGAGGAAGGCAATCTTAAAGAATGACCAGGCATCCTCTACTGATGGGATGAGGTCAATATCCTTCCAGGGTACCCGGGCCAGGTTGTTTAGAAAGGCCTGCTCGCTGAAATGTTTTAGGGAGCGTTTGACAGTGATGAGGGGTGGTCGTTTGACCGCAGACTCATTACGGATGCAGGCAATGTGGCAGTGATCGCTGAGATCCTGGTTGAAGACTGCAGAGGTGTATTTGGAGGGCAGGTTGATTAGGATGATATCTATGAGGGTGCCTGTGTTTACTGATTTGGTGTTTCACCTAGTGGGTTCATTGATCATTTGCGTTAGATTGAGGGCATCAAGCTTAGATTGTAGGGTGGCAGGGGTTGTTAAGCATGTCCCAGTTTAGGTCACCTAGCAGCACGAGCTCTGAAGATAGATGGGGGGCGATCAGTTCACATATGGTGTCAAGGGTACAGCTGGGGGCAGAGGGTGGTCTATGGCAAGCGGCAACGGTGAGAGACTTGTTTCTGGAAAGATGGATTTTTAAGAGTAGAAGCTCAAATTGTTTGGGTACAGACCTGGATAGTAAGACAGAACTCTGCAGTAGATTGCAACACTGCCCCCTTTGGCAGTTCTATCTTGTCGGAAAATGTTATAGTTAGGGATGGGAATTTCAGGGTTTTTGGTGGACTTCCTAAGCCAGGATTCAGACACGGCTGAATCCTGATGCTCAACTAGTCTAAAGAAGGCCAGTTTTATTGCTTCTTTAATCAGCATAACAGTTTGCAGCTGTGCTAACATAATTGCAAAAGGGTTTTCTAATGATCAATTAGCCTTTTAAAATGATAAACTTGGATTAGCTAACACAACGTGCCATTGGAACACAGGAGTGATGGTTGTTAATAATGGGCCTCTGTACGCATATGTAGATATTCCATGAAAAAATTATCTGTTTCCAGCTACAATAGTCATTTACAACATTAACAATGTCTACACTGTATTTCTGATCAATTTGATGTTATTTTAATGGACAACAAAATGCGCTTTTCTTTCAAAAACAAGGACATTTTCAAGTGACCGCAAACCTTTGAACGGTATTGTATATATTATATATATATTTACCAAATATATATATGGGCATTGGACATGATGCAGACAATTACATTAATGGAAGCCAGATTCTATCTGCAATAATAAAGCTGATCTACCCCCTATTTGTATTTTATTTTTTATAAAGAAATGAACACACTAAATGTGATCAATTAAACGCATGTCTATTTAGACGGTAGTCTGACTCGACCATGTGATGTAGGCTATCAGTCCCAGGATGGCTAAGGAGACCCAGATAAGAAGCTATACCAGGCTGTTATAAGACTGAGAATCAGGACGCCCCTCCACAGCCCCACACACAAACACATTTTAAAAGGGATGCTAGTGAGAGTCTGATCCATTTGTGTCCTCATAAGTCTCTGAGGGAAAGCTCTAGCCATCTTTAAACCTTTCCATACAGCGTTAAATAGTAAGGACACTCAGAACAACACAGAACTGCAGCCAGGTTCCTCAGTGTGTGTCCCAATAATACAGGGTTCCCAAACTGGTGGTGGTTTTATTTGGCCCCCGGGTTTTCTGAGCAAAAAATAATAATTAATCGTTGGACATAAAAAACTGTAAAAACACCAGGAAATCAGCTCCAAGTAATTTTTATTTGGTAAATCTGTTTCCAAGTATTTCCACTCATAATAGAGAGACACATGATTATATACAAATGTAAGCAAGGTTCGAAATTATTATGTTTTTGTCAAATATTATATCTGTTTGGGCTTCCAGTCAATTTGCAGATTTGTAATTACGTTCTGGCCCCCCGAACATCCGCTCAAGAAGAAATCAGCCCGCGGCTTAATCTAGTTGATGATCCCTGCAATAATATCTCCTTTCTCCCAAAGTTTGCACTTGTTTACTAGCTCCCCACAAATCTAAAAGCATTGGAAACACACCCTGTTTAGGCAAGGTGCTGGCTAGGGGAATTTCCACCATATTAATTATACCAGTCATTTTCTTTCAAATCAGTGAAGGGATGTGAACAGGTGCACACTTTGGGAGAAAGGAGCGATAATTGGGACTCACTCCTTGTTATAATGAGAATGGCCCCTCACACTTCATTAGGCAGCCTCTACTGTAATGAGGTGGTCTGAAACAAAGTATCCAATATGTGCGTCCTCCTTCCTATCACCCAAGAGATCTGTGGGATTTTAATACCTGCTTAGTTTATTGCTGAGTCATGGGCTATGTCCCAAACGGCACCTTATTCCCTATGTAGTGCACTATTTTTGACCAGGGCCCATAGGGATCTGGTCAAAAGTAGTGCACTTTATAGGGAATATGGTGCCATTTGGACAAGGACCATGGTTATCCTGCTTCAGAGGCTCTGGGTACAATCTTTTGCTCCAATCTCAACTAGCACTCATTTGAGGCAGAGTATTTCTGTGAAACTCTATGGGTTCATCTTCTACTGTTTGAAGTTGAACCAATGCTCTGTAGACTACTGCTGGTGAGCTCATTAATCAAATAAAATGAAATGGTATTTGTCTCATGCGCTGAATATTAACAGGTGTAGACCTTAAGGTGAAATTCTTACTTACAAGCCCTTTGCCAACAAAGCAGTCTTAAGAAAATAGAGTTAAGAAAATATTTACTAAATAAACTAAAGGAAGAATATAAATAAAGTGATACAAGTTGGGCTACTGTATATTTCTGACTAGTGTCTTTCATTACAAACAGGGAAGCTGTAGTGAAATAGGCTGCACATGTAGTATAACTGTAGTAGAGATAACAAGGCAGAGGTAGGCAGAGATAACGCAATCAAGATAAACCAGGACAGGCTAAGCTAATTCAAATGATCACCATGTCATTATCATCCAAAAACCCAAACCATCAACTGATTCATTAAAGCTTTGTTAGAACCTACTGTACATGTACATATTACCTCAATCACGTTGACTAACCGGTACCCCCGCACATTGACTCTGTACCGGTACCCTCTGTATATGGCTTCGCTATTGTTATTTTACTGCTGCTCTTTAATTATTTTTTATAATTTTTTATTCTTATTTATTTGAGGTATTTTTTTATTAAAACTACATTATTGGTTAAGGGCTTGTAAGTAAGCATTTCACTGTAAGTTCTACACCTGTTGTATTCGGAGCATGTGACAAATACAATTTGATTTGATTTGATTTGACACAAACTATTCCAAATGAATGTGAGCCAATCTCTGTTGTACTGTACTCTCTGGCCTCAGGGGGCCCCAGGCACCTTTATTCATATCATTTGGTCCTAAGATCCTGCATGTCACTATGTCTGTGCACACTATCAAATAAATTAGCCTACATTAGAATCTATGGTGTGGCCTGAGGTAAATCCTAGGGAACCAACAGCAGGAGTATATTAATTAATGCACACAGTAGAAAAATGTTTTGCAACTGAAACAAGGGTTTCTTATTGGACAAATTAATTTAGTGCCTCCCCTTTTTGTCCAGTTTGCTTCCGTTTGGTTCCTAGAGTAAATAAACCCCTGTTGTTCTTTCACTGAACACATACTGTACTGTATAAAGTAGGGTCGGGGTCAATTCAGAATTTCAGAATGTAATTCACTTCAAACAATAAATATAATGCATTATCGTAAATTTATTTTTCTGATATTAAAAAACATTAAGAGGATTATGAATTATTATAGACAACCCACAACCTAATCTTAGAATATTTCCAGACCACTGTAATTATTTTAAATTGTTTAAGGAGAATGAGTTTTAAAAATGAGCTACATGGTAGTGTTAACAATACAGGACGGTCAAATAAACATTATTATGGTAATGTGTAGAATAAATAAGCCATTTGAGTTTCATTGGATTATATTATACTTCCTTTAACTCAAATGCAATTCAAATTCTGCTTCCTGTGGGCTGTGGCCAATTTTAATTAAATTCAAATTCAAGAATTGAATTGGAATTAAAGAACAATTTCTCAAGTCAATTTAGAATTGACCCCAACCCTGGTATAAAGCTCCAAAGGCTCAGGTGATCGATTATGCAAACAGATGCTAAGAGAAACAAACACTACAAACAAATCAACACAGCAAGCCAAAGTTACTGATCTGTCCCTCACACCATTTTATCAAGCAGATTATTCCTGGCTGACACAAAGATTTGGCACTAGAGAGAAATTGTAATGGGGCCTTTTTGTAGGCAATAACTCCACCATTGATTCGGTGGACAAAGCCTATAGGGAAATTAATAGTGTTTTTATGGGTGGGGTTGGGGAAGGGAGTTGGAGGTTGGGGGTGGAGCCTCACTTCTTTTTCTTTTTCTTTTTTCTCTCTCTTTGCATACTAAATGGGGGCGGCAGGTAGGTAGCCTAGTGGTTAGAGCGTTGGACTTGTAACCGGAGGGTTGCAGTTCAAATCCCCGAGCTGACAAGGTAAAAAAAAATATGTCGTTCTGCCCTGAACAAGGCAGTTAACCCACAGTTCCCCGGGCGCCGAAGACGTTCCCCCCGCACCTCTCTGATTCAGAGGGGTTGGGTTAAATGCGGAAGACACATTTCAGTTGAAGGCATTTGGTTGTACAACTGACTAATAATGGTGACTTTGACTTTGAAATGTATAGTTACTTTTCGGCTCTGTGAAGGAAATGTGCAATTCACACTCCGACCTGTTAACGGCAGCAATACACAACAAAGCATATAGTCTGCCGGAAAACTACACGAAGAAGAATGAGGTCAGCGGTAACTGAGAGCACAGAGTAGGAAGCGAATGTTGTGTAAGTTATGTACCAGGGGTACGTAATGTAACTTATTGATTTTAGTTATCAAGCTAAAGATATTTTGTAATTTTCGTTCGTGCATAATTTCGGGTAACACTCTCGTAGCTTCATGGTAATTCATTGAACCTTTAAGGTATTTCTATGAGCGTGTATGTTGAATGAATAGCTACAAGTCACCTCAACGCTGACATTCATAATTATTGTACTATTGACATGTAGCCCTTACATTAGACAGTGCATGAAGGCATTTATACTTTTCTACACAGTTGATTTGATAGACATTTTAGGAGGTGGATAATAACATTCGATATGGGCTCTGTCAAAGTCTCGGCGTGCTGCAGGCAGCTATTTTTGCCCCATGCAAGAGCACTTGCTTTAACTACAAAGATGGCTAGTTCTGGGAACATCATATGCTGCGTCCGAAGAAATATCAGCTCCTCTTCAAGATTGCGGTCCAGCATGCCAGCTTGGGTGATTGACGAGTATGGTAACAATGGGGTACTGAGGTTCACTGAAGAAGCCACAGCTCCCAGTGTCAACTCTGCAAGTGAGGTTTTAATCCGGGTCCATGCTGCAAGCCTCAACCCTCTCGACATATCCATGAGGGGTAAGTATCTAGAAGCCTATATTGTCAATATGCTCATATTTCCTTATAAACTAAGATTATGTGACTTCAGTCAGTTGTAATGCATTAGCTGTCATGGGAATAATTTTGCGTCTATATCACAATCTGTCTGTCTGTTAATATTTCTCAGGTGGGTATGGGTCAAATCTTCTGAAGCTGAGACGGGACCCGGTGTCTTTTGGTCAGAACGGTGGCAAGTTTCCCATCATACTGGGTCGGGATGTCTCTGGCGTGGTGGTTGATTGTGGGTCGGGAGTGACCCATTTCAAACCAGGAGATGAGGTAGATCGTAGCAAAACGTTTTGCAACTGAAAATGAAAATGGACATTTGTTATTGAACAAGTCCAAGTTGTCTCTCCAGGTTTTACTCGGGTTCCTCCATTTGTTGTTTACTGAACACAACCATGCTGAGTCGGGATGGCATGCACAGTGCCTTCCTGTGACATTCAAGATCACAGCCGTTTTGCTGATCGAATGAAAACACACCTGGCCATACTTTTTACCTACTGGTAAATTATTTGCATTGTTGGCAGGAATGAAACAGGTGTTTTTTTTCTTTTATTCACACTCATTATCTGATACCTTGGATTACATAGAGATACCCTTAGAATGTATTTTTACATCCCTAGTGGGTGTGGCTTGGCCGGCCCCCTCTGCGGTGCCCCGTCTGGGGTGCCTCCTCTGCTGAGCCTCCGCCGGGCTGCAGGTGGTGTGCAGAAACTCGTCTAGTCCAAACGTTCCAACTGTCTGGTGGTTGCCTGTCTGCTTATTGTAACAAGTTAGATTTTGTTTTTAGAGGACTTCTGCGTTTTTCATATGCATTACGATGTTATTGTAAATAACTGATGTGTTGAAAATATAAAATGTTTGAAATAGTGTATATGGTATGTATGTATATATATACATACATATATACAGTGGGGCAAAAAAGTATTTAGTCAGCCACCAATTGTGCAAGTTCTCCAACTTAAAAAGATGAGAGAGGCCTGTAATTTTCATCATAGGTACACTTCAACTATGACAGACGAAATGAGAAAAAGAAATCCAGAAAATCACATTATAGGATTTTTAATTTATTTATTTGCAAATTATGGTGGAAAATAAGTATTTGGTCAATAACAAAAGTTTATCTCAATACTTTGTTATATACCCTTTGTTGGCAATGACAGAGGTCAAACATTTTCTGTAAGTCTTCACAAGGTTTTCACACACTGTTGCTGGTATTTTGGCCCATTCCTCCATGCAGATCTCCTCTAGAGCAGTGATGTTTTGGGGCTGTCGCTGGGCAACACGGACTTTCAACTCCCTCCAAAGATTTTCTATGGGGTTGAGATCTGGAGACTGGCTAGCCACTCCAGGACCTTGAAATGCTTCTTACGAAGCCACTCCTTCGTTGCCCGGGCGGTGTGTTTGGGATCATTGTCATGCTGAACGGATCATTGTCACGTTTCATCTTCAATGCCCTTGCTGATGGAAGGAGGTTTTCACTCAAAATCTCACGATACATGGCCCCATTCATTCTTTCCTTTACACGGATCAGTCGTCCTGGTCCCTTTGCAGAAAAACAGCCCCAAAGCATGATGTTTCCACCCCCATGCTTCACAGTAGGTATGGTGTTCTTTGGATGCAACTCAGCATTCTTTGTCCTCCAAACACGACGAGTTGAGTTTTTACCAAAAAGTTCTATTTTGGTTTCATCTGACCATATGACATTCTCCCCAATCCTCATCTGGATCATCCAAATGCTCTCTAGCAAACTTCAGACGGCCTGAACATGTACTGGCTTAAGCAGGGGGACACGTCTGGCACTGCAGGATTTGAGTCCCTGGCGGCGTAGTGTGTTACTGATGGTAGGCTTTGTTACTTTGGTCCCAGCTCTCTGCAGGTCATTCACTAGGTCCCCGTGTGGTTCTGGGATTTTTGCTCACCGTTCTTGTGATCATTTTGACCCCACGGGTGAGATCTTGCATGGAGCCCCAGATCGAGGAAGATTATCAGTGGTCTTGTATGTCTTCCATTTCCTAATAATTGCTCCCACAGTTGATTTCTTCAAACCAAGCTGCTTACCTATTGCAGATTCAGTCTTCCCAACCTGGTGCAGGTCTACAATTTTGTTTCTGGTGTCCTTTGACAGCTCTTTGGTCTTGGCCATAGTGGAGTTTGGAGTGTGACTGTTTGAGGTTGTGGACAGGTGTCTTTTATACTGATAACAAGTTCAAACAGGTGCCATTAATACAGGTAACGAGTGGAGGACAGAGGAGCCTCTTAAAGAAGAAGTTACAGGTCTGTGAGAGCCAGAAATCTTGCTTGTTTGTATGTGACCAAATACTAATTTTCCACCATAATTTGCAAATAAATTCATTAAAAATCCTACAATGTGATTTTCTGGATTTTTTTTTCCTAATTTTGTCTGTCATAGTTGAAGTGTACCTATGATGAAAATTACAGGCCTCTCTCATCTTTTTAAGTGAGAGAACTTGCACAATTGGTGGCTGACTAAATACTTTTTTGCCCCACTGTATATATATTTGTGTTTTTTTTTCTTCACAGGTGTGGGCGGCCATCCCTCCATGGAAGCAGGGCAGCCTAGCAGAGATGGTGAATCTGACAGAGTATGAGGTAATTCTACTATGACTTTGTATGCTACATGTACGTTTTATTAATGCAATGACATAGGGTGGTTCTCAGCTGGTAGAGCATGTCACCTCCAACGCCAAGATAGTGGGTTCCATTCCCGGGACCAACCGTACATATGTATGCACGTGTGACACCAAGTCGCTGTGGATAAAAGCACCTGCTAAATGGCATTTATTTTTGTTATTATGAATTGTTTTCCAAACAGGTTTTCATTCAATGTGTTATCCCATTATACATGTAGAAACTGAGTTGTTTCATGAAATATATCTTAGTCTTTGTAAGACAGACCACTCTCTTGGTGTTCAGTTGTCCGCTGAATAGAAAAGAACATGGGCTTCTTCAGATTTGAATGGCTCTGTTATAGAGGAAAGTATTAGCTTATTTTAATGGCTCTGTTTTCAAACAAATGGAAGTACCAGGGGGCATCGCTTCCTACGAACCCTTGCTTCAATTGAGAAAACGTGTAAAATGAACTTGGATGAGGTGCAAGTCTATTATTATGTAATCATATAATCATATTGCAACAAATTGTGCATAATTAATTAAGACTCACAGTACAACTGGTTCCATGAGCCAGTGAAAGCAGCAATTAGGCTTGCCAGACAAACTGTGAGTTGTGGGGTGCAGCATTTGTTTGGCACTTCTCAGCATGCTATCCTCTTGTCCTGCTGTCCTGCTGTCCTGTCCTGCTGTCCTGTTGTCCTGTCCTCGCAGCAACTCCAGTCGTTCCGCTTTCCCATCGTTGCCTGAAACAAAAGAAAGGGTAAATGGAGGGAAGAGTAACGGTTAAGCACGGACAGATGTGTGTGAGAGTTTGTGCTTACTGTATGTCCTTCTAGTAGTTACCCTGTGTGTGTGTGTGTGTGTGTGTGTGTCTTTTGTATGAATACAACAAATGGTGTTTGTGTGCCCTCCCACCTCAGGTCTCCCACAAACCAAGGTCGCTGAGTCACAAGGAGGCGGCGTCCATCCCCTACGTGGCTGCCACGGCCCTGTCTGCCCTGGTCAACGCGGGCGGCCTGGGCAGAAACAACTGCACTAACAAACGGCAAGTACACACACATCCACACATGACCAATTTCCCCTCTCCCAGACATCGCTCCTGCTCTGTGACAGTAGGTCCCCACCATGTTCCACTTTGGCCACAAACCCTAGACCAACACTTTGCATTTCTGATGCAGCATTCTAACCAATCACTATGCTCACTCTGGCGCTCGGCTAACCAGCCAGCGATACTATGTCTGCTATATGTGCTACGCTGAACATAAATGGATCATCTTCCCTCTTTGAATCCTGACCTCATGTCTGATCTCTCTCTCTCCCCACCCTGTCTCTCTCTCTCCCCACCCACCCTCTCTCTCTCTCTCCCCCCACCCTGTCTCTCTCTCTCTCCCCCCACCCTCTCTCTCTCTCCCCACCCTGTCTCTCTCTCCCCACCCTGTCTCTCTCTCTCTCCCCACCCTCTCTCTCTCTCTCTCCCCCCACCCTCTCTCTCTCTCCCCACCCTCTCTCTCTCTCTCCCCACCCTCTCTCTCTCTCCCCACCCTGTCTCTCTCTCTCTCTCCCCCACCCTGTCTCTCTCTCTCTCTCCCCCACCCTGTCTCTCTCTCTCTCTCCCCACCCTGTCTCTCTCTCTCCCCCACCCTCTCTCTCTCTCTCCCCACCCTGTCTCTCTCTCTCCCCCCACCCTGTCTCTCTCTCTCTCCTCCCCACCCTGTCTCTCTCTCTCTCTCTCCACCCTCTCTCTCTCCCCCCCTCTCTCTCTCTCCCCACCCTCTCTCTCTCTCCCCACCCTCTCTCTCTCTCTCTCTCTCTCCCCACCCTGTCTCTCTCTCTCTCCCCCACCCTGTCTCTCTCTCTCTCTCTCTCTCTCTATCTATCTATCTATCTATCTATCTATCTATCTATCTATCTATCTATCTATCGCAGAGTTCTTATCACCGGAGCCTCAGGTGGTGTTGGAACGTTCTCCATCCAGGTAAGGACCTTTCAGATATGACCAGCAGCTCAGAGCACCAACACTCACCTCACACCATCACCAGTGGTTGGTTGACCTTGTGCAATCATAAAGAGTATTCACACATCAACACACACCCACACAGAGGTGTCTCTCTCACTAAGTGTCTGTTTCCTCTGTAGCTGCTGAAGGCCTGGGGCGCCCACGTGACAGTGACCTGCTCCCACAATGCTGAGGGACTGGTGAGAGGTCTGGGGGCGGATGAAGTGGTGGACTACACGGCGGGAGACGTGGCCACGGAGCTGGGACTGCTGGAAAAGTGGGTTTTATTAGTTGGATTAATGTAAAAGTGCATGTATCAAGGAATGTTTAAAACACTTTTTACAACCCCATGATGTGTCGACTGACACAAGGCCACAACACTAGAAGATAATGAGTGCCTCAAAGAGATCATGTTTCTTAAATAAACCCTATTTTATCTATTGAGATTCTCCTCTAGATCTGATTTGTTAACATATTTCTGAGACATCATGAGAGCAGCTAGCTGCCAAGGTCAAGTCTAATGACATACAGTCACGTTCGCACTCGAATACCACTTTCTCCACCAACTCTTTCTCTGGCCAACGTCATACACAACATTACCCACCCACGCAGCTGAGCAAGGTTGATTTGGCATACCTCCTCGCAGATTCACTTCCTGGTTTCCATGGCAACGTGGCTCAAAGACTAGAGTGGGAGACTAAATGCCCTCCATTGGGGGGGGGGCATTGTCTCAGTGGTCCTGAGTGAAGACACACTTCAATCCCTTAGGCTTGGCTAGACATCTCAGTTTATCTTCAGGTTGACTTCTATGTTTGTCTATTGAATAGCATGAATGTATAATACTTTAGACCATCTTGAGTATTGTGTTGTTGTGGATCGGATTCTCTCTCTTTCTCTTTCTGTCTCGTTCTCTCTTTCTCTCTCGCTCTTTCTCTCACCATGTTTACACTAGTGAATCAAGCAGAACTCTACTGCGCTGACCTGGTTACACATCCTCCATCTTAGCTGGAACTGTGCTGGACTGAACAAAGTGAAAGAAAGTACCTGAGTCAGTACAGCGTCTCAGGTTGGCATGATAGTGTGTGTTAGAGTCATTATAACCACTGTCTCCCTGTGTTCCCCCTCAGGTTCGATGTGATCCTGGACAATGTGGGTGGGGACTCAGAGCAGTGGGCCCTGGGCCTGCTGAAGTCCTGGTCAGGGGCCAAATACGTGACCCTGGTCACCCCCTTCCTGCTTAACATCGACTCCATGGGCTTGCTGGAGGGAGCCGTCCACTCAGGACTCAACCTGCACCAGAAGGCCATCACGGTAAGCTTGGCAGTGTGAACAATGCATACGTGTCACAGATGAGGTCTGAACTCCGGTCTTACGCTCGGGAAACAAATGCCTTAACCATTAGACCAAGTCGCTGGTAGGGCTACCTCATTATTTACCTCCGTTACATACGCATTGCAAAACTTCCTAAAATATCAATGCACTCTCATGTCAAAGTTTAAAAAAGCCTTTATTGTAACTTGGCTAAACCATCTGACCCCGCCTCTCTGTCAGGGTGGGAGTTACAGGGGCCTTTTCACACCGCTGCGCTGGCCAGGTCACACATCAAACAGTTGCTAGAACCATGCTGGAAAAGACAATGTAAAAAATAAAATCTGTGCCAATGCTTTACAATAGTGTGAAAAATGGATTAAGTGAAACCCCTTAGTTTGGCCAGGGTGGGGCAGTCGGCACCATGTGACTGATTCAACCATGGCCTGTAGTCATAGTGTCATAGAGTAGGAGTGCTGAACTAAGCGACAGGGAGTCATGACAGGTTCTGTCCTGACTTGGCTTATGGAGATCGATAGCGCCACATGACTTCAATTAGAACTTAGCAATGTATAGGATTAAGTGGATTAATTTGAATATGTTTTTGCGTGATATTCCAAATGCCTGTATTGCAGAAGTATTTTTAATTTAAATTTTTATTATGAGCGTTTGTCCGCTTGTTCTCAATGTTGTCTTTTTGGTCTCGTTCGCTCCTGTGCTGTACACCTTCCCATTTACACTAGAGATCTGTATATAATGACTAGATGCTCATGTCTCCGCCCTAACAGTGGGAGTCGTTGTCCCAAAGGCGGGAAGGCAGGCGACAAGCTTAGGTTCAAAATAAGCGCATAAAAACGCATTGGGCTTATTTTGGACAGATTTTGGCGAGAGTGAAACCTCTCGCTTCGCCTCTTTCTCCCAAGCCCCGCCCCCTACCACACACAACAACAAAGATGAGAGATCACTTCTTCTCTGACAAATGGTTTCAACTCGCTATTTGAGGTTTGGTCGAACAGAAACAGTCATTTGGACACTGGAACACATGGAGACATTTTTATACTGTAGTAGAGGAGAAGATAACTTTTCTAATGAAACCCTGTTTATGTTTCAACTCCTCAGAAATAAGGTAGGCAACTTGATTTCAACATCTGAACAAAGTGGACAGGCTAGCATGCTGTTCAAACAGTTGGAGATGGATAGAAGGTTGTGTTTATAACAATTCAGCTGTTCTACCTTGTTAGCTGAATTCAGAGCTAGTGAAATTATACCTAGATCCAAGTTGGCTGAACTAGAACTAGAAATATTAGCTGGCTGGCTACTCACTAGCACGTGGGCTTGTGATTGAGAGATTGTTCATGAGACCAGTGTTCATTTTCTATAATGCTGCTACATTATTAGTGAATGTGCATTATGCATGGTTCTGCATGATTTGTAACAAAAAGGATATTTTTACAGACAGACCTGAAAGCCATATCAGTGATTATTGCAAAAACAAAAGCAGGTACAAGTATTTTGATAAAATAATTAAATTACAAGTGGGTCTTATGGTTGTGGAAGGCATATATTCAGCCTCTGTATAATTACACAAACTCTGAATTCATTAAATAATTGTTGACTGTTTTAAATGCAGTGGATTTGACTTTTAATTGTACAACAAAGCTTATTTAGAAAAAACATTACAAAAATTGAGATATACAGTACCAGTCAAAAGTTTGGACACACTGACTCATTCCAGGGTTTTTCTTTATTTTTACTATTTTCTACATTGTAGAATAGTAGTGAAGACATAAACTATGAAATAAATATATTTTATATTTGAGATTCTTCAAAGTAGCCATCCTTTGCCTTGATGACAACTTTGCACACTCTTGGCATTCTCTCAACCAGCTTCATGAGGTAGTCACCTGGAATGCATTTCAATTAACAGGTGTACCTTGTTAAAAGTTCATTTGTGGAATTTCTTTCCTTCTTAATGCGTTTGAGCCAATCAATTGTGTTGTGACAAGGTAGGGGTGGTATACAGAAGATAGCCCTATTTGGTAAAAGAACAAGTCCATATTATGGTAAGAACAGCTCAAATAAGCAAAGGGAAACGACAGTCCATCATTACCTTAAGACATGAAGGTCAGTCAATCTGGAAAGTTTCAAGTGCAGTTGCAAAAACCATCAAGGAACAGACACATGTCAACATCAACTGTTCAGAGGAGACTGCGTGAATTCATGGTTGAATTGTTGCAAAGAAACCACTACTACAGGACACCAATAAGAAGAAGAGACTTGCTTGGGCCAAGAAACACAAGCAATGGACATTAGACCGGTGGAAATGTGTCCTTTTGGTTTGATGAGTCCAAATGAGAAATTTTTGGTTCCAACCGCTGTGTCTTTGTGAGACGCAGAGTAGGTGAACGGATGATCTCCGCATGTGTGGTTCCCACCGTGAAGCATGGACGAGGTGTGATGGTGTGGTGGTGCTTTGCTGGTGATGCTGTCTGTGA